>JAJHJD010000012.1:600000-986491 GCA_020883615.1 Fusarium virguliforme | reverse complement strand
GGGGTAAGGGTAGCCGCAAGGCTTTTGAAGTAGGGCTGCCAAATCGTCTTCGGAAAGGGGAAGTCGTTGTCTGAAGCCGCTGTCCCTCTCGACGGAATCACCACGAGTTAGGGCCTTGTATCTGAGTATGGCTTCCTGATCACGCTGATGATCTTTCTCTCTTTCAGCCTGTCTCGCCTGATACTCTTCAAATTTCTTCTTGTACCACTCTGGGTTACCCGAAAGATGCATCGGGTCCTTCGATCCAGATTGCTGAGAAAGAGGCGGGTTCCAGGCATCCTCATGCTCAGGACGCTACGATAGGTTTATTAACAGCATGTGGTATTGAACTTCAAAGATGACTCACCTCCATTATCATCTCCGGCAAGACTTTACAAACAATGACAGTATAGAGCTTGACGGTAGGGTGCCAGTCAATCTTGCCGCCTTTATCAAAAGCCAGCTTGAGACGCCAGATTTCATCCCAGGCTGGGATCTCCTCCCAGGCGTTGAGGGTCCGCATCATTTGGTTTCGGACTATTTCGAAAACACCCTTGTCCTTGTCAAGGCATTTGGCAAACAATTCATCAAGTCTGGTGCTGCTATCTATCACGCTGACGAGAACTTTGCCTTGTTCGGGCGTCAAGCCCTGACAGCACCAGAATGAGATGAGGTTCTCCATATAGACGCCCGTGACGGAGCTATCAACGAGATCGAGAGGGATTCGCACTGCGGCCATTTTAGAAGAAGAGGGAGGGGATAGCTGACCGTGTTGACTGAGCTATTGATTGTAAAGGTGTGAGGAGCAGTTAAATAGACGGTAGGCTCGAAATAGCGTGTATTATAATTAACTCGTTGGACATGCAGAAAATAAGGCTCAAGACTCCGGTCGAGGTGGTCGAAAATTAGATCGCTATGCGATACACCCGCCCCGGGGGCCGGTCATTCCTAAGATTAGACGAGCGGGACCCGGCCCCGGCCCCGACCCGGCCCCGACCCCGGCCCCGGCCCCGACCCCGGCCCCGACCCCGGCCCAGGCCCGGGCCTGGACACAACGAAACGCAACCGCGGCGCGAACGGGCTCACTAAGCCCAGCGTCGAACAACCCTGGAGCTGAGTGCCTTCATGTTATTGGAGGAAGTTACTGCACTATAAACCCCTGATATTCTAGGAATAGTTTACGCGCTCATCGATCAACATTTACACAAATCTGGGCAAGCCGGGGGCTTCCCCCGGAGTCGCGAGCGGCTCTCAGACCATTAATCAATTGGATGTTATATTTAGCTGAGTCGCCTGCTTTCCTCCTTATCCCACCATTAATGCTCGCAATCCACCGACTGGCACAGCTGTGCAAACTCCACAACAGAAGAACATTCACGTAGGGGCGTTTGCCGCTCAGGGAGAAGCACAAGATCGCTACGTAGTGATCTCTCTCGCACCTCCATGCGCTCGTAAAACCTAGTTAGGTGCCTTGCCCTGTATTCGTCAAATGCTTCTCTGTACCAAGCCGGCGTTTCCGTCAAGCGGCCCAGCCTAACAACTGGGTCACGTCGAAACTATTGCGCCTGTCAGATTCATGGTCCCTATGAAGGGGGGCTTAAACGCACGCAACGCTCCGCTAGTCGCATTGGTAACATATGGGCAACACAGATGAAGAGTGCCTTGATGTCTTCCGGAATACTGTCGGTGGAGGATTTCCCTGTCTCAATCCGTCCCCTTAGGAGACATACCTCCTGCCAGGCAGGCACCTCTTCGTAATGCTCAAAGTTGTTGACTACAAGGTGACTGACCTGCCTGAAAGTTGAAACTGGTATTCTCAAGACCTTGTGGAGTAAATTCGGCACCGATGACGCGCTCAAGCATCGTTCAACAATCTCACTCTCCTTCCGAGTGTAGCCTAAGCTACGCCAATACGTCAATAGGTCGTACATGTACAGGCCGGCGACACCTTGGTTGTGAGAGGTTGAAAGATCCATCATCGAGTCTGGGTCTGTTGAAGCAAGATGTCTTTCATGTTGGCCTCCTACATTATATGCGCCTGCTGAAGGGTTAAATTTCACCCCTGCTAAAACAGACACCCGCCTATGGAAGTGTTAATTGTAGATAAACTCATGGAGGTGTTCTTAGTTATAATAACCACTTATAACTTCTTAATCGTCGAAGGCAGCGGCAGGTAACAAGTTAACACTCATCATTCATGACCCTAAGTTTTCAACTGTTCCTCTTATTTCGACAAGCGTCCATGCAACAGACCATGTCTCACCACATCAAACTTCAAAAGGCCATGAGCAAGCTCAACATCGATGACTCTCTGGCACTGAAGCAGGCGTTTGCTGGTGATACCCTCCTGGAGCGTTGCCACAGCGCGCGTACCAATCCTTCTACCTACTTGTCCAAGACCTTCAAGCATCCAATCACCCTTTTATCAGCCATGTTCGATACTGGCTGCGTGATTAGTGGGTCTCGTGCACTGGATTTCTTCATCCCTGGCTCGGCTAGAGTCGATTCCGACTGGGACTTTTACGTTCCTGGGTACAAAGAATCAGTTGCCGACATGATCAGCGCCTTATCGGTCTGTGGGGTAACTTGGAAGTCTGAAGCAGATGCCATCACGACTGCTCTTCTTCGGGATGGACGAGTGGAAGTGAGCGCGAAAGTGTTGGAGGCTCTCATGTCATGGATCCCACACTTCGACTCAAATGCGGCAACAGAGCTGCTAGGCGATACGGTTCTTGAGGTCATACAGTCTTTCAAGTCCCGCAGGCACACACTTCCTTCAACAGAAATCTATGTAATTTCTCGACGAGTGGATGGTGAGATCCTTATCGAGCCACCTTGCAACCCCCAATGCACCCATGATGAAGACTCCTATGAGAGTTCCCCCGGGCAGTTTTCAACATGATGCATGGCTCTATCGAGACCTCTCAAGGTGTCCAGTCTGTCCAGCTGATTATTGGGAGTCATTATCGAGGCATCAGGAGCTGTTTAAGTTTCATCAAAGACTTCTACGCCACCCACGTCCAGTGTTTTATCGGTGGATGGTGTGCCGCTCACCTGTATTATTACCAAGCCAGTAGAAAACAGCCCACGCTTTGGGAACGGGATCATAGCACAAGAGCTATTGAGAAGGCGATAGAAAAGTATCAGGATCGGGCTACTCATTCCAGGCCTCTAACTCTGGAACCCACAGTCCGCCGCTTCCATGACGACCAAACGATGTTTCTAGACTACGGCGACATTTACCAAGCCTTCATTCGCAAGCCAAACTTCGACATGCTCGACAAGTGGCTCGCTGAACGACGACGAAATATTGAACTGGTCCATTGGGTGGAGTTTGAAAGGAGGCTCTCAGCCATGTATAGCCCTTTGGAGGCGTGCGCAAGAGACCGAGTTTCATTCGCGGCCACCAAGTTTGGACTCCCCATATATCGCCTTCGGCGCCTGGCGGACATTATAAGTTTGAATGTTTCGGAATCTGACCGCATGAGATCCAAGTTGTTCTATAGTAGTGTGAGGAAAACAATAGCGGGCACGGAGTGGACAGTCAGGGAAGCAGCGAGGTCGGGTGGGGTTTACTGCACTCTCCATGATGCAAACCCTTGGTCTTGGACAATGTAAATTGATAGCTACGGTGGAAGTAGTTGCGTAGCATGTGTTCTGAAAGCAAGTGTTCCATTTGACCGCCCCTCGCAACAGTCCAAGCCTGGGCTAGGTAATTCACGAACCGCATGATGCTCATGGAACCCAAAGCGAACTCCCGAGTCAAGTCCCGAAGCAAGGCCATCAAGGAGTGTTGGGTAGGTAGGCAGAAAGACCTTGACTCGCACCCTTGACCTGTTGAGGAGGGTGATAGGGTGGAGGGGGGAGCTTTGACGCGGAACGACTCCCGATAGGTCGAGGCATTGATCGTGTTCTCGTCGAAGCAGGTGCACTGCCGCATTCGTTACCATATCTGGTTTAGCCTCGACCCGACGGAACGGCTCGGGGTGCCACACCTTCACATTTAGCTTTGTGCTCACAGGGAAAGCGAATTTCTCAGGCTGGGTGGGTTAGCTCTAAGCAGTGTAGTGGAGGAGCTAAGTTCGGCGGGTATTTGAAGCACGAACAGTTTCACTGTTTTTCTTGGGTGGACCATCCCCAACCACACTCACCATGAGCTCATCGAACCCGTTTTACGCGAACCCAGAAACTACCTGTTGCGCAGCGTCTTCGCTGTTGGCGGAAGAGCGACGTCGCAGCGGCCGTACCAACCTCGCGCTCATGGTGTGCCAGAACCGGATGGCACTTCTTGAAGCCTTGCTCGAAGACACAAAGCATCAACTGGGGCACCTTCGTTTAGAGAACCAACGTCTTGCTACCACTGTGCGCCACTTAGTGAGAGAATCATACCCGGAACCTTTCCGTTCTCTGTTAACACTTAGAAGGGCGCCCTGGACATAATGTATCAAAACACCAGGAATTAACGGTGCCGAAGCCAATCGCTGAGGAAAGGGGAAACAAGCTCGCCTACAACTGATACTCGGCGATTGCAGTTTTCGGCTTAGGGTACCGGCAGAGTGGTTCGCTAGTGCCAGTCATCACGGTCCACAAATCAGATCGAGCTCCACTACACCACTATAGTGTCAGATGGTAGATTACGCAACCTTCGTTAGGTCACAATACAAAAGCTCCAGCACATAATGAGAAACAGGGGAATCAATTTAAGTCAATCTTGAGATGGGAGCATGGATCGTCTGCCAGACTCCCGCCAATCCAACCAATTAGGCAATCCAACCCAGTCTAGCCCTTAGCACCGGTGTTCGGCGTTCCACCCTTGGTCTTTCGTGCAGCGAGCCCTCGGCGGGGTTTGAGAACCGGAGAAGGTAGCTTCAGAGGGGAAGGTGATCTCGATGGCCCCATTTGCAGGTCGATCATCTCGTGTTCCTCTGGGGTCCCTTCCCACTCCATCTCGGTGTTGCCAGGCAGCAGAGAAGTAATGACGGCGTGTTCCAGTCGATAGCTGGCGGCATTGGCGCGAACGGAGAGAATGAACTCGTGGCCCCCCTTATCCAACAGTTGGATTTCCGTCTGGATGGCAATCCAAGGAAAGTAAGCGGCTTTGAGCCCGGGATAGAAAGTCAATGTGACTCTATCACAATGATGGACATCGACGATTCTGGGGACAAGCTCCTCGGGTTTAACAGCCAGGATGCAATCAAACCAGTAGTGGATGTTGCCCCCATCATCGGAAAATGACTCATACTTGGCAAAAACATTGCCACAATGGTCTTTACATTCGAGTATGGCATAAATGCCTTGAATTGGGGTTGTGCTGAAGTCAATGACCTTGCAGGTAATGGGAGCCATGATGTAGGGAGGAACTCGAGTCGTTTCTGCTGGAGACTCTCCTCTTCACGCACGATCACTCAGTTTTATAGAACTCTCACTTAACTTGATAGCTTTTATTTAAGGGCTACTAATGTTAGTACAGTATCTCTCCTGCTCCTCACTGGTTTAACGCCAAGCTTCGTAATCGCCGATGGGTTGCATGGGGGAGGGGGGATGGGATTCTTTGCTAGCTCGAGATCAAAGGCGAGACGCCGAGACACATACATGAACGGAACCTTCAAACCCAATCATCATCTTCAAATGACCCTGGCGCAATATCGCCATGGAGCTCGCTCGGAAGTCCCCCGAATTCCTCCTCTTGATAGGCCTCAATGGCCGAGCGAATGGCACCGAAAACCCTAGCAGTGTGTCGCTCTTGCCCCTCCAGCCTTTGGCGGTATTTGGAGTTGAGGGCCTCAAGCGTCGCAACTCGTCTTTGTAGTGTTTTGATTTGCGCCTGCAAATGTGCGATCTGAGTGTTGGAAGGATCCGTTCCTTGACCGGAAGGGATACCCGTTCCCCTTTTAGCGTTTCTAGCTGGCTCGCTCTCTTGTGGGAGCGGCGGCAAGTGCTTCTCAGTTGCGGGCATGGTAATCAGAATGGCGATGTGTGGGTGAAAAGTGGATGTGCTCAGCAGGGTCAGATAACGGACTTAAATTGGTTGTATGTACGGGGTAGGGATCTGGTACTCTTGGTCGCTCGGGCCCTCTCTGAACACGCCATCCATGCAGCTAATCCACACACTCATGCAAGCATTTAATGACCCCGCATGAGTCTCACATCAAGTGACAGGCCCTGCTTCAACGTCGTCTTCCTCAACGCTCCAACCAAGTAGATGATTGACCAGCTCGCGTGTGAACACCCTCAAGCTCTTCCGCAGACATTCGATACTTTTTCGAAAATCTTCTGTAGCACTTAGGAGTTTTGGCAACGCACTATCTATATTAAACCCAATCTGGTTCAGCTGGCAATTACCAGCTGAGACAGTCCTCTCAAGGTCTTCTAACCGTGCTAAAATGGTTTGCAAGGCACTATTCGGATCAATTCCGTTCTATAGGGTGCGTGCGACATAGCTCACCATTTAATCTCTTCCGTGGAAGAATCAGATACTGGCGTTTGGTGGGTGTTACCTGCCGTCTCTTGATACCCCGAGGCTTGCATGTTGGCCTGGGGGACGGACAAGAATGAGGCATGGGTAGCGTCCGCAAGGGATTGAAGAGCTGATGAATCAAAATCCAGTGAAGGGAGGCTAGCGTAGTCTGCCGGCTCGAGAACTTGAGAAAAGTCAAAAAGAGCGTCATTGTTGAGGGTATCCATAATGGGCCGTGGAGAGAAGGAAGAAACAAAGAAGAATTGTCGTTCCCAAACGGACAAGGCAAGCCTGGCCTTGATATATTCTTGCCTCTGGTGTGAAAACTAACACTCAAAGGCTTACTGAATCAGGGCGGCAAAACAAAGCTACATGATTAATTTTAAGATATTCTATCATACCTAACTCGCAGAGCTAATAAACGCGCGCGCATACTTAAACGCCCTCCTCCATTCGACCTGGCTTCCGACCAAACAATCATCACCCACCCATCACGATGTACTTCAACCTATCAATTGCGCTCACGGCCCTCTTCTTGCATGAAGCCTGGGCGTCTCGGTGCAGTATCCCCTGTGCCTCGCGGAGCCCATCCTGGCGCTTGAGGCTGGAAGATCCACCCTTTCTGCTGTGTAGGTTCCTCTTGAGATAATCTTAGTCCAGAGCTAACGCCCGTCAGCGTTAATTCACCAACCGAGATACGCTGCGAGGCCACCTTGTACTTTTCAGACCCCTCTTTCCTCCCGATCCGGTATACCTTCAGGTCGCTTCCATGCGATGGAGGGCAAGTCCTGAAGTTCCAGGTCCCGGAGGGAAGCCCAAATGGGGACGTTGACGTGATTTGGTATTGATCCCTGCCCAAGAAGCAAGGGAGAGTCAGCGGCTAACCCGCCATAGGCAATGTGCCGGCTTAGCCCCCAGCTGCAACCACGGCGTGATCTCTGGTGGGCGTGCCGACTCTTCCATTCCTTCGAGCGTAGCTGGCCAGGTTGGCTGCCTGGTGGAGGCCCTCGAGACGACGAAAACCTTGGTCACTGTGACCAGATCATCGAGTACCTTCGTGGAAACAGCACCGACCGTTCTGGTTTCCTCGAGCACAAGCTTCCTATCCACACTGATCGAGACCAAGACTCAAAAGCGGGGATCTACGGGTGCGAGAAACACCGAGGCATCGAAGGCTACCAGTTCCAATGCTTCTGATGAGACGTCTACAGCCGCGTCAGTTGCAGGAACCCTTAAGCCCGATAAGGTGCCCAAGGAAGAAGCACAGGCTACGTCGACGGGACCGCAAACCACTGGAGATGGGGTCTTTGAGAATACTGCTTCCAAGACGTCTGCTACTCTCATGCCAGCTCTGACGACTTCACTCATCTCCACTCTCACGGTCTATCATACGGTAACGGCCAGGTGCACGGCGTCGTAAGCTCCTGGGTGGTGCCAGGTTTGCCGGCTCTGTTCCCCGGCCGGCCGGTGTACAGCCCCGCGGGGGTTCCGCACTCCGGAGCTGCCGATCCTTGGCTAACCGGCGTCGGACTTGTTCGTGCTGGAGGAGTGGAGCTTTGAGTTTTGTCACCTGCAGGTTGGGTGGCAATGTCACATCTCGTCGCCCAATTATTATCGGTTCTTGCCATGCTGCCTCAGTAGTTGCTGTAGTATAAATCCTGTTGTTCTGGCTCACTGAAAGTCCATGCTTCCTCATTATCGTGCCTATCTTTTACAATGACGCGTGAGACACTGCCTTCTCTTCGGCCCCAAGATCCGGCCCAGGGCGTGAGACCTGGTTCAGATGACCCTCGCCAGAGAAGACAGCCCTTTATCAGCCTGCAAATGGAGTCCACGGCGCATACGCACACCACTCTTCGTGCAGCCTATGCATTCCTCTACAACGAGATCCACCAGTTCCAGGACTCTCTAGAGGACCTCAAGTGCCAGTCTCGCCGTGAGAGTGAAGATCTTCGGCGCGAGGTCAAGGAACTGACGCTGCAAACTCAAGACGTTCTTCACGAAATCCGCGAGTTGAAGCAGGCTATTAACGCCTCAACTAACCTGATGGTATGGCTCCCCTAGTTCGAAACCGCATGGATAGCTGTTCTCACATGAGAAGGTTATGAGCTACGATTCCCGCTTCTATGGGCCTCGTTCCATACCAAGCCCGTACTCTTCGAGTCCTGTCACACCTCAAGCAATGGATTGGGTTTTCTTCTCCAGTGCCCATAGCGCTCTGCCCTAGTTGGGGAGGCTGTAATATTTTATATCATCTCGTCCCATCTCGGTATCCTTCTGGGTGTATCATGACTATTAATGGGTCGCTAGAACGCTGGGTGTCGGCCAGATGTAGCTGTGTCAGTGGGGTGGGATGTTTATGTCATCACAGTCATTATAGAGCTCGCATACTTTCCTAAGAACCTTCTTTCGCTGCTTTGAACCTTCTTTTCGCTCTTATTATAGTGGTCCGAGAGTGACTGATGACGCCAAGTTTAAACGTCGCCGCTTGTGTGCTTTATTTAGCGCCTAAGCGCCGGGCGGCTATGAGCTAAAAATGACGCCCGCATATAAACACTCTCCAAGGGCAGTACCCAGATCCGATGAGTGACAGAGAATCGGCCAGGAAGAGTCTCAGTGAGAATGAGTGACCGAATGTTGATCGACGAGGAACTTGTCTCCAATGCATTGGCCCCATCTCCCAGTCCGACCCAGTCCAGAGTCGAGCAGCTGTCTCGAGCTCTTATCCGCACAGACGCGGCACGTGTATTTGCGGATAACATAGAGCAGGTGTACGGATTCTGGGTTGAATTGCTGCTAGGAATCGCTGTGCCTGGTGATATAGCGGAGGCCAGATCAAGCACCGTGCCGGCGTTTCGTTTTCTGGACCACATTATCAACACCAAGAGCCGTCCACAGCAGTTAAGCCGCCTGGGCCATATCGCCTTGACGATTATGCTAGACAGGTTAAAAGGAGCCATAGGCGTCAGCAGACGGCAAGGGAAACTCAGATCAAGCTCCGGTCGAAGGAACGCCTCATTAGCCATGGACCTTTATCTCGATGCTCAAGGACCTATTTCGAATCGAGCCCAGGCAAAGAAGCAATTAAATCGGCGAATGCAGACTAGCCGGCGCTGGACCGAGCTCGGTGGGTGCTGTCCGCTTCTTATGGTGATTTACTCCGATGCTGCTGAAAGGCTGATGTCAGTCCAAACCTTCCGTTCCTCAAGCAACGTATGGCCTATCTATCTGACCTCTTTCAGTGCCGATCGATCCGTCTCCAGCATGTTGTTGAGGGCCGTCAGCGGGCATGTCCTCAAATCTATTAGCTTGGATTTAGTTGAGGCTTCGAACAGGCTGAGGCTTGTCGCTGAAGCTGCTGTTCAACATGGCACATCACAGGCTCACGAGACACAAAAGCACGTGATTGAAATTAAAAGAAACTTATCCACAATGTATTGAAGATGTCATTTATATCGGGGAATCAATCAGTTTTCATTCAACCTCCTTGCAACGTTCTTAATAAAAGGCTGGTCCTTCTAACTAGATCTCTGTTCCCAGATGTGCCAGTCTATTGCTATTTTGAGTCGGGAGATCTACGTGATACTTCGGCCGAGTTCTTCTTTAAGAAACATGAGGATATATGCGTAACTTTGGATACTTAAAATAAAACTAAGCTAATTCTGTTCACAACTCCTCCTCCTCATCCTCTAGATTTGGAGCTACCATTATAGGAGCCTTAGTAGTCGGGGGTGATAGCTCTATATCCTCATCCATCTCTTCAAGGTAGAAGTTCCAGGTTCCGGTCCAGCCTGCGCATGCCCTGGCAGCTCCTCATGGCCTCTGTTATGAGACGACGACAGGGCAGCGTCCTGCGCAGCTGATGCGTCTATGCCTGGAGCATCTGGTGGGGCTGGCGGTAGGATCGGGTTCTGTATGCAAGGTGCTGTGAGGTTATCTGGAAGCGAGACCATTGTGGTATCTGCAGCTCGATAAGCGTCTATTTCTGATTCGAGGTCCTCTTTGTTCGCTAGAGTCCGGAGGGTCTCAGCTTGAGTCCTCACCCGTGGCTTTGCATTTTTGTTAAGTTGACTCTTTGACTTCAGCTCTAATCGTTTTGTTTCGGCCGGGTCTTTTCGCCGTGCATCTGCGTGAGAGGCAGCAGCACTCCTCATGGCGCCGGCGTCTTTCAGAAGACGCCTTTGCGCCTTCGGGGCTCGCCCTGATGGTAAATCCTTCGGCTCCTGGTGAATTTTCCGCCTCTGGTGGGATACAATTCCATCCATCTTGTCGCTCGGCGGCTCAGCCTGTGTCAACTGTCGTGAAAGCATAGCGGAGTCGACAACCGGCTTGCTTTGGTCAATATGGACGCCCATAGTTCCAAAGAAACTCTGTATAAGATCGAATTTGATAAGCAGTGGATTCGGTTCCAGCTCTGTATGGTCTTGCACGGCTCTCTCAAGGGTTGGGAGGAAGGAACAGTCTTTCAGTTTCCGAAACACGTTGATCGTGGGCATCCCGCCGCCAACCCGGCGTTGTGTCCAAGCATGAGTTATTCTCTGGGACCAATCGCGGGACCTCTGGAGAAGACAACTTCAGCCCTTCAGAGATTTTCCAATTGCGATAGCCCAAGCAGAAGGCGCCCATGCAAAGACGTTGCTTGTAGCTATCGTCGACAAACGCATCCATACCACGACCTTTTATATCTTGCAGCGGAGGAACAGAGCCAAGGAAAGGAAACAGCCGTAGAGCCATGAGAATCAACTGCAAGAATGCGCGCTTTGCATCGAGAGGCTCATGGACTGTGAGATAACGCCCTTCCTCAACTTCCATGTGGTTCCCTGTCCAGGTCCAGTCTTTACCAAGACTCTCTATCAGTCCCTCTGTCGGCCTCGATATCGCAGGAGACTTCCCTCGACGTCTTTTCCTCCTCTTGACCTCAATGTGGTTCATCAATATGCTTGCGCCCATGGTCAAGTACCGCATGTTCTCATGGAAGGTGAGGATGCTCGGTATCACAGTTTTAATCTTGACGATTTTGTCAAGGAGCTTTTCCTCTGTGGTTGGTTGGATATATTAGGGAATAGGGCGCCCTTTTCCATCTCCTCACGGATGGCTCGTCGATCGGTCTTGCTCCACGCAGGGGCCTTGAACTGGAGAAATCGAGCTGTGTACGCATCCAAATAGCGCTCGAGATCTCTAAGACCTTCGAAGATATCATCCCAGATCTTACGCATATGGTCCCTCCAGTAGGCGACAATTAGCTCGTCGAGATGAGCTGCCAGGTGCTTGGCCCAGTTTCCCAATTTGATGTCCTCCCACAGTCCTGGTAACGAAGCCATATCTTTCATGGCGCTCCAGATTTCGGGCCGTAGAAATATCATAGACATATGTTTTTCTTTGCCTGGAGGCAGCTTCTCGAGCCATTGTCTACACAAACCTGACTGGTTATCATGTAGCAACACCTGCCTGCAGATCTCGCCATCACTGTACTTGCCAGGTAGCTCTAGTAACTTAGTCAGCGACATGTGAGAGTGGAATGGAGCGAACCGAGGGCTTTACCTGGCGGGATCACATAAATTCGCACAGTGCACTCGTACGAGTCCCCGAGTAAGCGCCTTGCCTGGACAAGACAGTGTTGTCCCAGCAGACAATCGACTGTGAGCTTCCTGTTGACACAGGGAGGCTCAAGAAGAAGCGTTTGCCGAAATCGCGAACGAGTGATCTCTAGCTCCTCTAACATATAATCAAGTCCCTGCGGGGACACGATGCCAGTGATTGGTTGGTCATGGTTGTTGAGGAACTGCTGAAACTCGGTGACTGACGCTCGATCGGAGAAGGTTGCGGGGCACTCGGCAAACCCTTCTGAAGTCAGGAGCGACAGGGGAACGCGCATACACCCTTCAAGGTATTCACCAAGGGAAGATGGAGCCATGCTGTGTGCTTGCTAGGTAGAGTCCCTATACGGGTTTGATCATCTCGTGAAAATATCACGGATTTTATAACAGAGGCTAGGCCTTTCTCATAGCGGCAGCAGTTTGCAATCTAGGCGCCCTCTAGCCCGGGGCTCAAATTTCGTCAGTGCTAAAAACCACGGCCTCTGAGCCGGTTTTTATTTTAATTCTCATGCACCAAAATTAGCGCCAACGAATTCAGTACAAGAGGCGCGATAGGATAATATCCCCATCCGTATGCGCGAGGAAGTTTGGGACTGGCAAAGAACTTGGGACACTATGCCATCGTCAAAGACATTTCTGGAACTCCAGTCGAGTGCCCCCGGTCTGCCGGGGCCGTACCTCGTTGAGAATCTAGTCCATACCAGATCTTCGACGAATTAGGTTCGGCAAAGCCAAAGGCGATCCTCGCGATTGGCAGCAGCCGCAAAAGACAGTTTCTGACGTCAAGACTCCTCGTCAACCACAGCCATAGAGATCGGTCGGTGGGACTCTATTGCCAGCCTGATGAGACGCTCCTCTTTGACTGCGAGCTTCACCTTCAAGACGATAGCGTTCAAGGCATGCCCCGGTTCCAGATAAAGCGGCCGTGGGGCGGGGGCTAAACGGCCATGTCCTTGAGCTTGCCGACCACAGCGCAGCACACATCGCCTACAAGCTCTACGGGGAGGTGCTAGCGCCGTTCAGCGATGTTATCCTCGTCTTTGTTCCCGATCTCGGGCTCACGAAAGTCGTTGAGCTCTTTTGTCACTGGTTCAAGAGCCATGCAGATGAAATTTCCAAGGAGCCAACGCATCTTGCTCCTTCATGACGGCGTGCCATCAGCCCAGCATGTTCATTCCTGCCTCGTGTCCGCATTTGCATCGATGCTCCGCAGCTCTGACGCTCTTCAGGCGTACACTAATGCGGATATCCGACAAAACTCACTGAGACCTTTTACATCACGAATATCACTGTGGAGCTCAACGCTTACATCAGAAATCAACAAGGCTTTGGCAGACTCTGTTCTCTGGCGCGCTACTCACTGCCTGGACTTTGAGGCGCGACATTTCAAATACCTTCTTCAAGCAGCTATTCGTCACTATGCTGAGCAGCCATCCCGCTCTTTGATGTCATCACTGCCTCGAGAGTTCAATCACATCTCTTTTCAGATGGTCGGGGGATGCACTGAGCGACTTCCTAGGAAGTCGGCCAGATATCGGCAAAACCGACATCGCCCTTGTGGCCTCAGCTCTGGTCCTTGATGCCTACCCTGTAGGCGCGCATTGTAAGTGTGGAGAGCATCTCGCTGACCAAGAGACGCGGAGAAAGAAAAAGGATTCGCTAACTAAGACGTACCCAGGGTTCCCCCCGAGCTCGTTTTTGAACGCTTTTACCGGGAGGTCACCGAACAATGTGGAAGGCAGCTCAGAAGTGCAGGTTTTCTCACGCCGTCAAGCTCGAATTCATCGCCACCGCGATGAGTAATCGCGCTGCCAAATCTGATCTTAGATGATCATCTGCTTCGTATTCGGAGAGACTGGGTGATTAGAAACGCCACGGCTTTGGCTAGTTGCTCGCTCTGCATCCTGCGAGCGCCACATTGGACTCTGGACTGCGAGCACCGTCTCTGCAGAGAATGCATTCTTAGCTATGGCACTCTTGAGGTTCCGTGGCGTCCCAAACTCCTCTCATGTCCAGTATGCCAATCCCGGAACTCCTCAGCATTCATCGTCAGACCCCTACAGCAGGCATAAGGACTCTTGACCTTGGAGGTACTGACGGAGAGAATGTATTGCACTTTCTGCGTGATCTGCGGCGTGGAATAGGTCTCAGCTCGATGGCTTTTAAGGATCATTTTGACGGTGTCGTGGGCTCTGATAGCGGTGCGTTGGCCGTCCTCGAAACATATCCAGTCACTAACCCTTGATCGATAGGTATGTTCTTTGTTATTGCTGGTTTTTTAGAAGGCTGGGACCTCGCCGACTGCGCCCACCACCTTAGCCGTCTTAAAACCGCACGACTTCGGGGCACCAGCACAGTGGCCTTTGGCAAACATTTGATATGGGACCTGAGCAAGTCGCGGCTTTATAACAACAAAGAAGTATCGCTTGCTTTTAGAAAGAAAATTCTGCACTATTCAGGGCAAAGTACTAAGTCTGTTTCTCCCTAATTCTTAGCTATTTGTATGGGCTGGATACTGACATGCCAGGAAAAGTGAGGAGGCAGAGATCTACGTACGCTACAGAGGCGGTCCATATAGTCGGGAATCATTGGAATCAACTTGCAATTCGCTAGTTGCCGCCCTCTTCTATATCGAGCTTGATACATTGCCGAATTTCTACTCTGGTTCCGAGCGGTGTATGCTCAGGCTTCAATGCCGTGTGCCGCCCGGCCCTGCGCTCCTCGATCTGGTCTACAGGCTATACAGGAGGAGAACGCGCCTGTGTTATGGATGTAATGAGTTGGACCAGACTAGAATTGAACTCTGCACGGAAGATGTGGTGCGTAGCTGCCGGAACTATAGACCATTCATGAGGGTGCTTCTGGTCGAAGTGTCGTCTCCTGATGACAGCGTCAGTATTCATCTGGAGTCGGCGAGCGGAAAATATCGCGTGAGCAGATGTCCTTACAAGGTCAAAGACTTGATTAAAGACCAAGGGCTCGACTGTCCCTTTCGCAGAAGAGATAGCCGACCAAATCCACCGTTTCAAGGCACTACTCTGGTGGAGATGGAGACTTGGAAACTCCTAGAACTATTGCAAACAATGAAGTAGTAGAAACGGTTGAATTAAAATATCCAACTATCTAGGCCCGATTTTCCTTCCTTCACGTTAGACAACTATCCAGAAATGACATGACAGCCAGCCTCAGTCGTGAGGAGACCGGCCTGGATTGGAGGGTCCTGGCTGGCCTCAACGACGGTCGAGAACGAGGGGTCCCCCGAGGGAAGCTCCTGGCCGGCCACTGGGTATCTGGTGACAGCTGCTGTGGTAAAGTGGTTGAGGTAGAACTGGAAGAGGTGGCTGTGGTGCTGCTAGTTCTGCTCGGAGTATCCGACCGGTCACTGGGAGAAGGGCCGAGGAAACTGGGTGTATGCGAGAGAGGAGAGGCGCAAGCCGTTACCTCGTCAAGTTGGGATGTTGTTTCCGGCGTGTCAGGATGCTCCTTCTCAAAGTCCTCAGGCCGAGAAATTGGCCCACTGGGATGGATGCTTCGGCAAACTCCCGGATTAAGCCAACGTGGGACTCGTATCCACCGACACGGCCGTCCCTGCGCTTCACGATGAGAGCAACCTGGCCGCCGTAGAAGCGAAAAAAAGTATGGGCTTTCTTAGAGAGGCCTCTCTGACGGTTTCTCATACCCGCCCTAGGGTTACGATTTTGCTCAGAACGACGTCGGCGAGCCATCTTTGTGCGGTTTGTCTCGTTCGAGCTGCTGATGGAGGTCATGGCGATTGCTCTCTTTAACTCAGAAGTTGCGCTGTAGTCCCCTTAAATGAAGAATGTGTACGGAGGCATGCGGGCCAGCTGTTCCGCTGTAGCCGCCCAGTAAGCGCTGAGGGTGGAGCGGGCTGTCCAGACTGAATCTAAGAGAATCAATCAACTTCCAGCCGGCCCCGCTTCCGTAGCCTTGGGGTCTAGTCCGGGAGCCCGCCTAGAGTTACCGTGTTGTGGCCTGGTTTTGCCCCACTAGGCTCCGGCGCCAAACCGACGTCAACCGGAGCTCGAGCGCCAAATGAAACGTCGAAAACAAGGCGTGCTTATTTTAATCATCGCCGAACCTTCAACTTTCTATACATAGGGGTTAAGCCACCTGGGAATCACGATGCATGCTCCGCTCGAGCTTCTGCCTCTTCAACAAGATGGAGAGTACATTCTGGTATTTAATTGCCTTCGCAGGCGTGTTTCTTTTATCTTTGATTCTGTGGCTCTTGAACTCCATCTCTCCGAACCTACACAATCGCTTCATGCGGCATGTAGCATATCCTCTCTGCATTCGACGTCGTCGCTTGTGGGACAGCGTCACCCGCCTAGAAGCTATCCTTATCACTGTCTTCCTCGTCGCCAACCTGCTCGTTATCTTTGCTCCCTTCAAAGATGTTGACTGGAGGCAGATAGAGAGAAGGGCAGCCTTTGCTGCTGGAGTCAATACGGTTCCTCTTTGCCTCGGCGGGCGAATGGGCCCCGTCGTGCAGACGTTAAACGTCCATCGGAGCTCTTACTTACTCTTTCACCATTGGGTCGGAAGGGTTGCTGTTCTCGAGGCTGTTTCTCATGCACTGATCGTCATCTTGCTACGCCCAAAGCCCAGTCTTTTAGTCACCTCCGGGTGGGTAGTAAGTGATCCCGTGTCTACTTGGTCGAATGAAAGCTGATCAACGCATAGACCTTTGGTGGTTTTCTCGCAGCGTGCCTATTCTCTTTCTGGTTCTCGAGGCTGCTTCTGGGCCGCTGGTTTCTCCTTAGCCATAGGGCAGTCGCTTTGACTGGTGTCTCAGCTCTATTTTGGCATGCACTTCGCGTTTCCAAAGTCAGGGCCCAGGTGTTGGTCGGCCTCTGCTGTATCATGTGGCTAGTCTCAACAATCTTGAGGCTCCATAAACTTATTTTTTATCGACTTTCTGGCGAGGTCACGGAGAAGCTTGAAGGCCGAAACGCTACTAGAATTGAGGTTTCCCTAAAGTATCCAATCCGGGTGCCGGCAGGAAGCTACTTCAACGTTTTTTCCCTGGCCGCCTAGCACCTTATAACCTCCTCCACAGCTATCCTGCCGTCGCCTTCTGGCACCCACCAGATGAGGACAGCTCCTCCGGAAAGTTGACCAATGTCAGCTTCCTACTATCCCACCGCTCTTCGCACATGCAGGCTCTCGCCAAGCTCGAGATAGGCCAGCGAATCCTTCTCGATGGGCCTTTGGGGCAGGACCTGGCCCCGGCTCCTACGAGAACGTCGTTCTTCTTGCCAAAGGAATCGGCATTGCAGGACTTCTTCCCATAGTGTTGGACCTCACAGAAAGGCACCAGCATGACGATCGTATTAGAGCCAAGTTAGAAGAGCTCTCGAGCCAGCAACAGAGATTTTTGAGGCAACAGAGGGAAGCAAGTCCAGAGGCACAAGCTACTCTATCCGCGAGAATAGAAGAGATTGTGAAGGAAAGAAAGTCTTTGGAGCGACAGCCGCTCTTTCGGGATGCCACGAAGCAGGTCGAGCTTTTTTGGTACCTGGAAAATAATTCACAGATGGACTGGGTGGCAGACCAGTTGAGGGCTTTACAAAAGCTGGACCCCAAGAACGTAAGTGTGAGACCAGGCCCATGAAATGCAACTTCTGATACAATCTAGAACTTCCTGATCGTGTGGTGCGGTTACCCTTGCCCGAGAATGGGAGAGCCTCCCTTTAAACTTGTATCGAGGTATTGGATGTGTCTTGAACCAGCGCTTCGCCGCAAACCACTCGACGACCTCTTCGTTTCTAAGATCAAGGAGGAGCGCAAAAGGCTCCAAGGGCGCATGCTAGTCTCAAGTAAGACTCCTTTGTTGACTGTCAGCGCTCTGCTAACTCCCTGCAGCTTGTGGCGATCCTTCCTTCACAGCCAAGGTGCGCAAAGGCGCTATTGATAGCATCGAGGATATAGGGGTTACATTTGTAGAAACAGAATACCGCCCGTATAGCATAGATCTAGTCTCCAGTAGTGAAATAATTGTACATGAAAATCTAAGGGAGAGGGCAAGGAAGATCAGGAGGCAAAACTCCCAGGATACGGAGATGCGGGATCTCACGGCGAGAAGCTCTTACGGAAGCTCGTATTCGGTTCGGTTAGATTAAGTCTAAATATAGCAAGATAGAGAATGCACTAGTTACGCTATGCTAGTTTTCGAATCACATTTAATGCTGATTGAGTGAACGGTGTGAAATGGCACCCATCAAGAGGCAGTCATGCTAGTTCTTTGATGTGGGTGAAACTGATGTGAAGCTTAATGGGTGCCTAAATATAATACTCATATCTACGATTAATAGCCCTTGCTCTCTATTTAAGGGCACATTAAAATAAGAAGTTTAGCTATATACTTGAGGGGCCGGCGACGAAGTGTTTCACCCTACTTGCTCATAGAAGCATTCACTCAAAGAACTCTTCCTTCCTCCTCGCAATTAAAAACCATCATGAGTCATCAAATCGCTCTAAACGGAAAAGTCCACCCGGACAAAAATCGAGACCAGCTGGCGGCCTTTCTCAAAAAACACCAGATCGCCCATCTTGTCTCGAATGAGAATGTCTACAACGGTGATCAGCTCGACGTTTTGATTTCCTCTAGCAAAGATCAGGAAACGAAACTCTACAAGCATGTCATTGAAAAGAACATCCCTATCCTCAATGAAGAGTGGATGAAGGATGTTATACAGGCCAAAGCATGGGTTCAGCCGCTTTCACAGCATTACATGCATCGAGGTGGCAATATATCTACTGCTGAGGCGACTACTGCCGAAGCCGCTGCCGCCAAGGCCACTGCTGCTGAGGCGACTACTGCCGAAGCCGCTGCCGCCAAGGCCACTGCTGCTGAGGCGACTACTGCCGAAGCCGCCGCCACCAAGGCCACTGCCGTTGAGGCGACTACTAGGGCCCCGACACCGACGATTCCGGCCGTGAGGCAGAGCATAGAGAGTGGTAAGCTTGAACGAACGAGCCTGCGAGAGTCACTTTGATAACATCGCTCAGACGAGGAGGTCCCTCACGAGGCTCCTGAAACCAACGGAACCACAGTTCAAAATGCCTGTGCCTTGGCTGTTACCCGCGCTCAGCAGGAAGCTAAGAATGCGGCCCGCCAGAGATGCAGCGAAAAAGGCATACGATGAGCAAGACGCCAAAGCCGTCGCCGAGCAAGCTCAAAAGGCATATAACGCTGCTTTCGAAGTACGAAATTGCATGACAATACTCGGGAACCATGGTAAAAATGCCAAGAGCCCTGATGATCAGACAGCCATCCGTGATTCTAGGGGCATTGTTTATGAGTTGGTTTCCGAGACCATGGAAGCTGCTGCAGATGCCAACTTGTACGCCGAAGAGGCTAAAAAAGCTCAGCAAGGGGGAAATTGGAGTCGCGAGGTAAATACTCCATTCATATCCGAGGCCGAGACGCAACGGCGGCAAGCCGTCTCGGATGCAGAGACGGCAATGAAAGCTGCTAGAAAAGCCACCGCCAATGCAACGAACCTTAGACAAGAGGCAGAGAGAAAGGCCAAAAATGCCTTCGCAGTCCAAACAGCCGCGAATAATAAGGAGGGCTCCGAAAAAGAGGCTGAATTGACTAGGTTCAGGGAAATGTCGATGGAAGTACCTGAGGCTTTTGTTAGGGCAGAAGAGGCGGAGATTGCGGCAAAGGGAGCCGAACAACAGGCCGTGGTCAAGGCAAATGCTGCTGGGATACCATTTGAGGATGACCAGCAGAGAGATCAAAGCCCTTGGGGCGACATTTTGGAGAGTTCCAAAGCCCCAGAAAATCCTCGCCCCCACGATCTGATTCAGATGCCTCAGAGCTCCATGGGGGGACCAGGGGCTTGTGGAACCATTGTGTGCTCACTTCCTCGAGGACAACTTGTGGTTACGGTGCCACACAAAGGCCATATTAAAGCTTTTATTCTTCCTGCGAAATATGCGATAGAGAGGAAAGCTTTTAAAGACGGTGGTGGCCTACAACTTGAGTATGAGGACCCAAACCAGTACGACAGCGAAGTCATGAGCATTTGGAACCTTGATCCTGTTCTAGTTGCTGTTCAAAAAGCAAAGGGTTCGGGGAGAACTGTTTTGGGCATTTTAATTGCCCAGAGGCAGGGGTCTACCGACAAGCTCCTCTATAACTTGTCACGTCTGAGGGAAATATGGCCAGCTGGACAGGTCGCAAGCTATGTCAACGCTGTCGCAGCAAAGCAATCACAACCACAGATATGCGCTATGAGCCAGAAAGCGCTCGCTATTGACGCAGATAGGGCGAAAAGGGACGCATGGATGACCCGGCATGGAGTTTCTCAATAAATAATAATAAGGCTCTGATATCTACGCAAGGATATTATTAGCACCTAGATTTAGTTTTTTTTTATTATTTCTTTACGTTTTTCTTTTTCTTTCTTATATTGTAATTTATATCTCTTACCTCTTAAGTCCCTTAAGTCCCTTAGATTAGCTCCTTTATCCCCTTTAGCCCCTTCGCTTTATTCAGCCCCTTTAGTCCCTGTCCCTTTTGGCCCCTTCGGCCCCTTTGGCCCCTTTGGCCCCTATGGCCCCTTCGGCCCCTTCAGTCCCTTTAGCCCCTTCATCCCCTTTAGCCCCTTCAGTCCCTTTAGCCCCTTCAGTCCCTTTAGCCCCTTCAGTCCCTTCGGTCGCTTCATTCGGCCCCTTCAGTCCCTATCCCTATCCCCTTTAGCCCCTTCGGCCCCTTTAGTCCCCCTCGGTCTCTTTATAGCCGCCGAGCACGGAGGCCCACATCGGAGGCCCACATCGGAGGTCCGAAACTGAAGCCCCATGGAAACGTGACGTCACCCCAGCCAAGCTCACCGTTCACCCTACACACCTGCCAACAGAAATACGATTAGGTTTACACAGTTAGAACCCCCAACCGTCACACAATCAAGGCGATATCCCTCTCCAATAGCATCCTCTTGCTTAGATACCTATACTTTGCGTAGTGATTGATGCTAACTATCGCCTTCATAAATAATTCAGTTATCATTGTCGTGGGGTCTCAAGAGACACTCTGAGTTGTTCTTCGGAACCGGACTCTATGGGATTTCAATGACATGTTCAAGAGGCTAGCTAGTTTCTGTCCTCCCTGATAAGTCACATTCTATTTTGCTGCTTTGCCGCTTTGCAATCTTTACACCGGTGCTGATTCCCCGCTGAATGATCGATGCCATCCCTCACGCACGGCACTCTAGGCCTCTTGAACGCCGTGCGGTCTCTCTTTCGGTACCCGTGTTGCCTCCTTCTATGTTGATATAGGTTTTGAAAGAATCCTTTACAGTCAGGACATTGACCCGCTACGTTGAAAGGGCCTTTAGTTTGCTCCGTCGTAGAGCGGTTGAAGAGCATTCTCGCCCTTTTCGGGCTATTGTTGGTAGGCGGCTGGGCAATATACCCATGCGCTTGGATGAGGTGAACATCGAGGTCCCGCTTGGGGTGCTCTGTGCCGCAAACGGGGCACGAAGCAGGATCATGTTCTGACTCCATGTGCGCTTGCTGTTGGATCTCTGTTGGGAAATGGAGATCGCAAAAGGGGCATTTTAGCCAATGATGTGTTTCTCGAAGATGAATAGGGAGCCCAACTTCTGTCTGTCGCTCAGGGCATTGTGGACATATCTCGGTTTCGCGATGGGCCGCCGAAACATGAGCTCTAAGCTCGTGGACGGGAAGAGGTTGAACATCACAAAACGGACAGTCTTTCATTCCGTGACTGCTGCGCAGGTGATTGCAGAATTGCTCCTCTACTATCGTCTCTGAACATTCCACACATCGTTTGAGTCGGTGTATTGTCTTGTGATCTTCAATGAGCTGGGGCGTGCTCTCGAGGTGTTGACAGTGCTGGCACTTCAGCCAACTGTGGTCAACTAGAAGATGTATATCAAGGGAGTCCTTTTGCTTTATCTCTCCACATTCAGGACACCTCTTCCATAGATGATGCTTCTTGAGGTGATCCGGATCATCGTCGGATTGTGAACATCCAGCACATCTATGGAAGTCGTGGTTCTCGCGCAGGTGGGCCATAAGCTCGGTCTTTAGGATGTCGCAGCAGCATACTGGGCAAGGCAGCGCTTTGTGATGAAGCGTGAGGTGGGCCGCGAAGTCTTCGCCAGCAAGATCGCAATCCCCACAGGCCCAGCACCTGTGGACTTCTTCGAGATGGTGACCTAGTTCGTCGAGAAAAAAAACCTGGTTGCAAAAAACACAGGCTAGTACTTTATGCTCAAGCGAATGTTGCAAGTGTTTAATGAGCTGTGCGTGGGAAGCTAGATCGACCGGCTCCAGACATTCCTCACACCGCTCGCCACGGTGTATTGTTTCGAAGTGGTGGATTAAATATCCCTTTGCGAGTGGAGCCTCACAGAAAGGGCAGCGGTGAAAGTCGGCGTGGTGCATCGCGTCTTGATCTGAGAGCCAATCCCCGCATGTATCACAGGCCGCCACCTGGTGAGCGTTCCGTGCATGGTTGGCGAAGTCTTCTCTTGGGAAGCAGTTGTCGCAATATGGGCAAAGCTCCTGGTCGTGTGTGGATGCATGGGTAGCAAGGGACTGAGCGCCCAGTACCATAGAGCATGTAGAGCATCGCACAAAGCCATCGGATAACTGCGGTGTCTTGTAAGGACAGGAGGCATCCTGTGGAAAGAAAGTTCGGGGCCACGCCTTGAACCTTTGGACTTGGGCTCCAAGAGTTCCGGCCTCCAAGGCTTCCACGAGTAAGTTTTTCGCAGCGTGGACGTGGTCAGGGATTGGGAATCGTTTCAAAGGCGTAGAGGTAAGGGCCCGACGATCCGGATGGCTGAGCTTGATCGCATTCTTCCAATATAAACGAATCTCATCTTTGGTCAGATTCTGTGCATCCACGCCCAGAGCATCGAATGGGTTAAACTCCATTTCGAAGATTACGAGTAGCGGTAATCAGGTGGTGTTGGATTGAGGTGTCAGATTGAGTGTCAGGTTGAGGTATCGAATTAAGTGTCAGGTGAATTGAGTGATGGATTGAGGTGTTGGGTTGAGGTGTCGAATTGAGTGATGGATTGAGGTATTAGGTTGAGGTGTTGAATTGAGGTGTCAAATGGAGGTGTTGGATTGAGGTGTCAAATTGAGGTGGTGGGGTGTCGAATTGAGGTGTTGAATTGAGGTGTCAAATGGAGGTGTTGAGGTGTTAGGTTGAGGTGTCGAATTGAGGTGTCGAATGGATTGAGGTGTACTTATAGGTGTCGAAGCAGGTACCCCGGCGTGCTGAGATTTGTCACACGTGATGAGATGTACTGCCACCCTTGCTCATCCTACCTGCAGGGCCATCGCATAGGAAGCCAGCAAGGGGACCAACCCCTAGTCAACGTTACGACGGCCTGACCATCCTCAGCAGTCAAGATTGACCCTCCTACCCAACCGCCACGCTCCCAGGAGTCCTAGTGAGGGCCTTTTATGCCCAGAGGAGCCCTTGCTTGGTCTTGGTTTTTGTAATGGGTGCCAACGATAAGGCGTTCTTCGGGATAACCGATGTGATCGATCTACCGGAAGACGGATATATAAGTTGGTCTTAGGCTCCAGAAATCTACGGTTAACTTCTCCTTCTATCATTGTCAGCAGCCTCTTCGTCCCTTACCATCATTATAAGCAAACAACCCTCGGGCAGTTCGGCGGGTAGTTGGCCATCAAGGAGACAGATGTCAGTGTGGGAAGCTGTGAGCGGCGCGGCGTCCAGAAGCGGCGTCGTTATTGCCCAGGCTGCTGGCGGAGATATGGGCCCTACGCACCTACGTCGTAGGGGGCGCCTTACTATAGTCGTCATTGGACTCATAGCCTTCGTCAGATGACCCTACTCGCCTCTCGCGAATGTCGGTGAGGTTCTGCGCACGCATGGTTCCGTCAAGCTTGATTGCCTTGTCGCGGTGCGCGAGCTGTGCGATGTGGTGTTGCTGGGTCTGGCTTGTAAATGCATCTGCGGGAGGAGCATGGCGGGTATATGCAGGTGCCTTCCGACTCAGCTTGGAGTGACCAGGTCCCCCGGTAGCTGATCACCAGTGAGGCATCCAAGCAACCGCCAGGGGTCAACAAGAGAGAGAAGTAATACTCGGAGTACAGCAGCGATGTACCCATCTACTCCGCACGTTGAGTGAGACCGTAAAAGCTGCATGGTTAGCGCCAATGTAGGTGCCTTGCAAGCCCACCCATGTCTTTGGGCTGCCGGGCTCAGCCGCATCGATCGAGAAGTGGCCAGGTTCCATTCCCACTTTGTTATCTCTGGAAGCATAAAGGTTGTTCGATCGTCCTTTTCTCGCAAGCTTTTCATTGATTTTACTTTTATCGACCAAATTTCGTGACAGTACTCTCTTCGCCCTAATGGATAGGTTCTCTACTATGAGCCCGCTCAGCTGGTCGCCCTTTCTGCAGGGCATGAATACTAGCTTATCATCTTTCAACTTCTTGGTTTTCTATTAGGATCCTTTGCTTGACATCCTGCCACACGTATATCAATGACCCAACCCCAAGCAATGTCAAACTCTAACCACCAAGACCAGAGCTGAGACAATGACAGTCATGGCGCGCCAAGCGAACTCATATGAACTTACATCAAGGATCACCAAGTCTATCTCGCGCAAACCTACACCTGCCCAGTTACAACGCACCCTACTCCACAAGAGGTGCAAGACCTTGATCAGCAAGAGCGATCAACTCAGCAAGTTCGGTGCACGAGTTTATATGGTAGCTGAGGTTAACGGACGCTACCATGTCTTCGCGTCGGAATCTTCTGATTCGTGGCCACCTACAGAAGCCAGTCTTGTAAGCGTCGATTTTCCCTTAAGTAGCGGTAACTATCTAATACCATGGAGGAGAGGAATTACCCAGTTCCAATTCGATATGGGCCTCAGAATGCGCAATCCCAAGCGTCCAAGAATAGAGCATTAGTGGAGGAGGAGGAGGAGGAGGAGGAAAAAGGGGCGGGTGTTGTCGAACACCTAGTCCGTGACTAGGATAGCGATTTAAGCGTGACCATTGCATCGGTAGAATAAAGTAGTTTTGAATATCGAATGCACTTTCTCAATATAGGATTAGTAACGCTACCTATGACTACACGCAAATAACCTCTTTGACCTTCAACTTGCGCACCTCACTACACCTGCCACCGTACCTCCACGCCACTGCATCGCTTTGGATATATTCATGCCATCCGCTTCCTTCCCTCTTCGATGCTTGATTCTACACTCCGCTTTCTTTTTCTTGAGCCATTAGATGCTTCCTTCTCGCTGCCGCTCACAGTCAGATCGACTACAATAGCGCCCTGAGGTATGATAAAGGCGTTGTCGCTTGAGGTTGAATCGGTGACAAGAGAACCCTCAAGGACGAGAGGCTCGTTGATAGCATGAACTATCAGGCCTCTGCAAATCGGACACAGGAGCTGTTTCCGCTTGGGAAGATCAGGAAGAAGTAGTCGAAGGTCTCCTTTGATCTCTGTGAGCCGCTCCTCCTCCTCCCCGTCGTTCTCATCGTGATTCTCATCGTGATCCTCGTAGTCGTCGTCGTCGTCGTCGTCGTCCTCAACCCAATCCTGCTCATCGTCGCCCTCATCGGAAGTAATGGGGTTTATTCCAAGTGCGCAGGGCTTGCAGAAGGAGTGGCCGATTGGGGCAGGTCCTCCGGTTACACAGGTAAAGTGAACTGTTGGCTTCTCCTCTAAGCATATCGGGCATAGTTTCTCCCAGAACTGCTCAACGAGGTATTTGCCCTTGAAAGTTTCATCCACTGCACAATGGACGCAGAGAAGCTACCAGAATATATATTAGCGCAATGATATCGGTTATGGGTAGGGAAACATACAGAGGAGGTGCCTTGGACGCGGTACTGTCGCCCCGCCTCAAGGACAAGGAAACACTTTCCGCACTTGGCCTCAGGAGTGGGCAGTCTATCCGGAGCCAGTGATAGTGGGGCATCTGTCATCATTGTCCCTGGAGACAGAAGTGAGGTGGAAGTAGTGAGTTGGGAGAGGAAGAGGAAGAGGAAGAGGAAGAGATGGAGTGGGTAGTGGGAGGGCAAGGGCCTTATATACCCATGACAAGCTGTCTGGTAGGGCCAGCTTTTCCTCGCCACGAAAATGCAACGCATTACGATTCGGCCGACCTGCTTGACGGCCCGGAGGCGTCCAAAGAGTGACGAGAGGGGCCTCTGTTGAGGTCAACGAGGCATTATTGGCTAATGATCGTCGTCCGGCTGGAAAGGCAGCGCTTGACTTGACCTGATACAGCCATCTCAAAGTCTCAGAGGTTGCTAAGGCATTCTTTGACAAGGTCGACCGCATGGCAGTTCTCGGGCCCGCAGCGCTCCAGCTCCCTCATCCTCAAGGCTCCGGTGGTCCAGCGCCGCGGTGTTCCACTCTTCCACGGTCAGACTCCATAGCG
This sequence comes from Fusarium virguliforme, assembly GCA_020883615.1. Lineage (NCBI taxonomy): Eukaryota > Fungi > Ascomycota > Sordariomycetes > Hypocreales > Nectriaceae > Fusarium > Fusarium virguliforme. The sequence continues at coordinate 960,011 of JAJHJD010000012.1, read as the reverse complement.
TAATAATAACCGCGATGCCCCAGTCGGCCGACCACGCGGCGTAAAAGATAAGCACGAACACATCCAGCGTGTCACTCAGGAGGTTCACCACCAGGGCGCGCGTCACCTCGCGCCGGTCCGCGCCGCCGCCGTCGGCCGTGTAGAGGAACCCCGCGGGAGGCTGGGCGGGGTATATAAGGGAGCCCTGCTGCTCATCTCTCTGGGGCAAAACCTCCTCCTTTCATCACATACGTCCTATAACTTCCTCCTCTCTGACCGAAGATTTGGTCTTTGCCTAAACAGTCGACGATGACATTTGACTTTTCTCCGACCTCAGTGGCAAGTACTCCAGGGAGATCAAAGGGGCGCAACTGACATCTTGAAGCGAGCTCTGGTCCTTAAACTTGGACCAGGGTATCTTGTGGAACTAGAGCTGCCGCAAGATAAAGAGCTATACCACGATAAACTGGAGGAGTTCGTCAAGTCGAATCATGGCCTTCTGGTATGATACTTAGCTGTAATGAGCTACCTGATGACTGACGAGGCACCTAGGAAAGCCGCATCATTGAACTTGCGCAAGAATTTCGCGTGAAGGTGTGGGAACGTTACGACCGGGTTGAAGTCCAGGCGTTTTTAAAAAACAACTCGGCAGAAGACACTGGAAAATCTTGGCAGATGATTATGGTGGGTCCTTCGTCCCAGATGTACCCCATCTGCCAACGCCTTTACGATGGAGAGGCAGCCGCGAGAGACGCCATGGCCTGTTGTATCATGGGTGAGAGAAAGAGTCCCTGGAGGGGCTGCGATCGGTGCGCGGAGCCTCACTGTCTTTATGTTGCGTGCTTCGTTCCACAAGGCGGTGGTGTCTGTTCTAACTGCATCCTGCGTGGCTTGTCGTGTACGGCAGCAGACGGTCACAAGTATCAAGCCTCATTCAAGCAAAGGGGGAGGCACAACCAAGGGGAAATGGCGAAGAGACGGAAGTTACAGGGTGAACAAGTCGGGTTAGGAAATTTCCAGGTTTAATCGAGGATATCAATGCCAAGTATCTCCTTTAAAAGCTCCCGCTTTGCACTATAGAGGCAGGAATCTCTGAGGTAGAGGAACACTCCCTTTTTATGCTCGAACGCGGAGCTCAGGGAAGAGCCGGGAAGAAGGACAAGCTGCGTCATCACGCGATCATGCAAGAGCTTGAGTACCAATGAGCTTGGATGTCTGATCGATCGAGTTGCTTGTGTGCCTCGCAGAGGCCTCTCTTTCATAGAAACCAACAGGTTGCATGATATCAACCTCCTGAGCGTCTAGAAGGCGACTCCCTCACCCAATGGCCTGCTGGCCTGCTGTGAAAGGGCCTCGGCTGCCTCGAGTAACGCCGGTGAGGCAGGTCTTTTTACAGATCAAGCATGTGGCTCTGTGACTCTCTGGCTTGTCCTTGATGCCCTCGTGCACATCATCGCCTCATCTTGAGGCTGTAGTAGGTAACGCCATGCGGCCCGACAGCCTCCTTCTTACGCAATCGACCCCCTTGTTGGCCTCAGTGCCACTATCTTCACCCAATCGCTTCGTCTATAGACTGCATCAAGTGACGATGGCAAGGCACTTTGTGACCGGATGACTCCTTCTCGAGACTGCCCTGCGCCTGGTAGGCCTACAAATTGGCCTCCGGTGCAATCTTGACTCAATGGCTTCATCCCTTCGACCGGTCCCCTGGCCTTTGCATGACCATTTTACACTTCTACTTTCAGCCGGCCTCCTTATGAGCCTTGTATCACGATGTTTATCCAATCGATGAACCAGTTTCACCGCCAACACGGCGCTTTGTCGGCCGTCACGACGGCCTGGCCACCCTCAGTAGTCAATGTTGACCTTCCTGCCCAATTGCCATGCTCCTAGGAGTCCCAGGGAGGGTCTTTAACGCCAAAAAAGCCCCAGCTTGGCCTCCTTCTTATAATGAGTGCCACCGGCAAGGCGTTCTTCGGAACAACCGATGTGACTGATCTACCGGACAGCGGATATATAAGTTGACCTTTTGCCCCAGAACTCTACTGTCAACTTCTCCTTCTATCATTGTCGGCAGCCTCTCCGTCCTCCACCATCATTAAAAGCATACTCACTCACAACCCACCACAATGTTTTCGATCCAACCTGTTCTTGCCTACATGCTCTCTGGGAAAGTTGACTTCGTTGTCGACTTCATCCAGGCATCTATCGACGATTGCCGACGCGCCAGCAACGTGATCGAGAAGAAAACCCTTCCCTTCAGCATCTTTCCTCTCGAGGACTTTCAGTCCTTTGGGCGCAAAATAGTCTACCTGCCACGGGATAAGACTCACCTCAACCTTACTCCGATACACGATGCTGCTGCTCGTGGGAAAGGAGACGTCGTCGCCCTTCTGCTGAAGTCGTCTAATCTCAACGACGAACATCAAGACGCCTCCGCTCTTTCACTCGCTCTCTATAATGAGAACTTTCATGTGGCTGAATTGCTTCTCAATGGAGGAGCTCGACCAGGCTGCGGACGTCTCATAACCAGTCTTCATGCCGCGGCGAGACGTGGACTCAAGAATGAAATCGAGCTCTTCGTGAAAGTGTGTGGAGTGGATGCCGATATCGAAGATAAGGATGGAGCGACGCCTGTTGTGCACGCTCTGCGGCTGCCAGAAGATCAGGCAAGAGAGACCATCCGTCTCCTATTTGAGCTCGGAGCGAGACCGGAGCTTGAAATCGGGGAAAGGAGTTTGACATATTCTGCCCTTGCGAGTCTTATGGGGATGAACAGGCTCGCTGACGAGCTAGCGGCGGGGGTCTTAGAGGAGGCGGCAGGCGAGGCGGCGGATGATCGTTCTAGCAGCTGCACAATGGATGTTGAACGCGGGTAGCTAACCGCTGTACACGAGTTGCTCTATGGTGGCTAGGCATTTTTCTCCTGGAAATCCTGCCATTTCTAGCTTAACTGTGCGATATTATATAGGAAGATGGCCGTTGATCGCGCCCATAAGCCGATTCTTCTCTTCAATGACACCGGGAAGGTCAGGGCACGAAGCGTTGCCTGGTGTAGTCTGCATGTTAGTAATTGGAACCGATCCTGTGACGCTTTCTGTGACCCTAGCTCGACGCCGTGCATGTGCAAGCGGACCAGTTCGGCGCCGAGCGCCCCGTTCCTTGCGCACTAATTCGAGAATGCAGGGTGTGGTGCTGGCGAGTTAATCGTCTGACGCATCTCATCTGCGTAAGGCGGCGTTTAGCAACCAATCGCGTCCATGACGCGGTGGGCACCACGCAGTGACCACTGTTGCAAACATCGATGGGCCGGAGCATGATAAGTGCCTGCACGGAGCAAGTTCTCGGACTCATTTCCAGTATGAGCCATCGCATGTCTCCTAAGAATAATGTACTGTCCCGAACCGATCGTTGCGAAATGCATGAAGGCGGCTCTGCCTTATAGGGTCTTATAGTTTGATGATCCATGTTAGTGCTCACTAGGGCATCAGAGTTGTTTCTCGGATAGGCGAATTGGCATCCTTGACCACGAGGCGCGTGTAGGGATGGTCGATGCCGTGGCCGCGTCGAGACGTGTTCTAGTTCCACGCATCCGGGTACTTCTGCGTCGGAGAGGCGGAACGCGAGGCACGGTGGCAGCCCAGCCGCGCCGATCAAGCACCACGTGATTGTGCAATCGAGCCCGCGCCTAAACTGTCCAATAATAGCCCTATCCAGCTAGGGGAATGTGTTCCTCGAGGGGACGAATGGGAGGCAACATATTGTGACTCCACGGTCCTGGTTGTTGGGTGATTGATCTGGATAACCCATGCAATAGAGCTCTTGCTAGGGAAAGGCGAACTATCGAAGAACATGACCGGGAATTCGCGCATCGAAACCCGGGGTCCGTTATTTTCATATCCCTCCGTCTAAGGTGCTACCAAGTGGCTTTGGGCACTGGAGGACATGAATTGAAGCCTGGCAGATTCGTTGATCGCCTGTCTCGGATCCAGCCGCACTTTTCCGCGGTCGTCACTGGCCTTTTTGGGTCACCAACCACTTACAATTAAATTCACGTGACCAAGCACTCGGAACAAGGCAGCCAAGCCGACGGGCCGCTAACTACGCCACCAATGCGGTGCCCCTCTCACTGTTTATCGGCATCATCCTTAGATTCTTCGTCGCTAGATCCGCCCAACTATAGCGACCAGTCGCTACACACTTAATATCCTCCGCCCTTACCCACGATGTCCGACCATCTTAACGAGATCTTCCGGCTCCGGCAGGAGCTGGAGGAGGCAAAGGCACGAGAGCAGGCAGAGCGACGCGAGAAAGAGGAGGCAAAGGCACGAGAGCAGGCAGAGCGACGCGAGAAAGAGGAGGCAAAGGCACGAGAGCAGGCAGAGCGACGCAAGAACCAGAGGACGACACTGCAAGAATATCTATACAACTGCCACTTCTACCTCTACAAAAAACTCGGGCTCGCCGACAAATCCAAGTCATCTACGGGATTTACGAAGGTCGAGGCTAAATACTATCCCAAGTGGCTTCGTCCCTGGGCCAGCTTTACGAATACCCAGCGACAACATCATTTTGAGGCAATCAGGACGGTCTGTGGGAAGAGGCGGCTCTTCCATCAAGAGAGTACGACCAGAGATCTGGGAACCACGATCCACCGCAAACGGGCAGGCAACGAGAACGCCGTCGATCACTTTGAGAAGCTTGCTGTGGAAGATCCTGTCTGGGAAATCCTGCGTCCCCTCTGGGACGAAGAGAAGATACGCAAGGAATACCGGTGTACGGAGCTACGATTTAGCAACAACATCCGAGATTTCACGCAACCGAGCGATGGCAATCTGGTTAGGGAGGAGGACCCGAGCGATGAAAGGCAGGAGCGACGGCGCCGGACCGGGCCGAACAAACGAGTGGCGTCCGAGCAGAGAGTCAAACCTCCGCCGACGAAACCTGACGGAGCGGGTGTCCGTGTGCGCCTGGGCGGAGACGAGAGCCTAGCGTTTGTCTACGACTACAAGGCGGCCCACAAGGTTGCGTTGAAGTATCTGAAGCCGGCCGTTGCGAAGGAGAAGCTGTTTATGGAGGTTATGGAGCGGATCAACAGCAACAAGTCTCGGAGCAATGCCGAGCTACGGGGACAGGATAAGGCGGAAGAGCTAATTGCCATGGCGCTGACACAGGTCTTCGACTACATGGTACGATATCAGATTGCATATGGCTATATTGCTGCCGGCGAGTCTTTGTTATTCCTTCATATCGACCGAGCCGACCCGCAGACGCTATATTGCCATCCGTGCGTGCCGGACGAGGACGTGGGCGAAGCATCAGACGGGGATTGGGCCGACGACAAGGTATCCTATACGGCAGCGGCACAGCTGGCTAGCTTTTGCCTATTAAGTCTCCGATCTGAAGCTCTCAAGGGAGCTTCACTCGACGCCGCGTCGCAGAGGGCTGAGGCAACACTGAGAAAATGGAGGGAGCCGTACGACGATGCGGCGCGTCTTGTAGGGACAGAGGATACGGACTCGCCCTCGGTGTCGTCATCGCAAGCAACGGAAGGCTCTGAGTTCATGTCTGACGCGGCCCCGGTCGGCCGAGAGGTCTCGTTGCGGTCAAGGTCGTCCTGCAGGGGCACGGCTGGGCTTCGTAGAGATAAGGACGACGAAGACGATGACGGGCCGGACGGTGATCTGCCCCGATCTTGGGCAAGGACAGACGTCAGCAAACGGAAAGAACGCCCATGGAGCAGCAGCTCCGAAAGGGGGGGGGGGGGAGGAGGAGAGGAGGAGGAAGCCGAGATGTCCGAGTCGGCACCTGCCAAGCAATACTGCACGCAGGCCTGCCTGTTGGGCCTCAAGAGAGGTGGGAATCTTGACGGCAATTGCCCTAACGTGCTCTCGCATCGTACTGCCGAAGGTGGCAGCCGGCACGCTATCGACGCCGATGAGTTTGCCCGCCTAGTGGGCGAGCAGCTCCGCCAGAACCCGTATCGAAATTGCGAGGCGTTGGACGGCTGGGGCAAGATAGGGGCGACGGGCGTGCTCTTCAAGCTGGAGCTGGCGCCGTACGGGTACACCTTTGTCGGCAAGGGAAGTCTACCTGGCCATCTCGGCCTCTTGGAGCACGAGAGCCGTATCTACGTTCGGCTCGACAAGCTCCAAGGCAAGGTAGTGCCAGTGCACTTGGGACTCGTGCGGCTCGACCAGGGTTATATCCTCCCCGGTTGGGCTAGGATCTTCGATATGATGCTGATGTCGTGGGGTGGCGAGACGGTTGACACGGTCACCGCGGGTGCTGGCGCTGCAGACCTGCTGGCGGAAGTGCGGCGTTCCTCGCAGGACCTCTGGGCCGAAGGCGTCGACCACGACGACGAGCGCGACGCTAACCGGCTCTGGAACGACGAGCTCCGACGCGTCATGCTGATTGACTTCGACCACGCCACCCTTCTTCCACGCCCCAGACACAAGCAGCTTTCCAAGGTGTCCGGGAGCAAGAGGAAACGGCGAGGAGATCATGGGAACTACAACCGGAAACGGGGTCGCCTACAGTTGGTTCAGTAGATATTGCTCTATTTTTATTCTCCTTTCTTCGCACTGGCTCCTGAGACTAGGCCCAAACCATCAAATAGAATTCTTTCGTGATCCTGGGAAGCATTGGCTAAGGTTTACCCGACCACATCCAGGCCAAATAGCTAGACGAGTGAATAACCGGGGTCAATTCCGCCTTGAACATTGTCTTCAACTAAGCGGCTTCTGCCCATACACGGATACACTGCGATGACATTAGCAAGTAGCTGAGGCCCGAGCAGGCAAACTCACATTGGCCAGTACGCATGGATTCCTCGGTTGTTCAAATCCTTTCTCGCATGGACCAAAAAGGCTTGGACTTCTTCAGGGCTCCAACCGAGTGCTCTTGTGAAGGGCGCCAGGGTGAGTGCCTCAATCGCACTGCTCATGTTGGCATTATGCCATTGGCCAAGAGTCTTGTGTTTTGTGTCCTTCGGCCAAGAGTTCGTTGGCCACCTGAAGTTCTTGACCGTGACATCTCTGAAGCCCACCTCGGCCATGATGTCTTTTATCTGCTGAACGTCCTGGTACGGGCGGCCGAGGAGAACAGTTGCCTCGCCGAGGAGCTTGAGCCATCTCGAAAGGTAGCTATCTTCCCGGAGAGTCCCATCATCAGATTTGGCATTCAAGTCGATTTCCTGCACTTCGACGTAACCCCCGGGGCAAGTGATCTGACAGTATAATAATCGTCAACAAGTTGCATGCAAACGCGTGCTGAAACGTGGTAACTAACTGGAAGCACTTGTCGAGGTAAACTCTCCAGTCCTTGACACTCGAGTTCATCATACGGCTATGGACATAGTCAAACGGCGTTGAATGAGTCCACTCTTCATCGATATCATCGATCTGGAACTCGACGTTTGGAGGAAGCCTTATGTCGTACGTCAGAATATAAGGAAATAGAACTGAACTAGAAGTCATACCAGCTCGGTTGGTTGGGAGAGAGGTCGATACCGATGACCTAACCATGTCAACCAAAGCAACCCCCGCGGAGTGAACGTTTTTACCTTAGCCTCTGGGTGCTCATCGCCATATTCTATCGCCCATATTCCCGTACCAGTGCCCACATCAAGGACGTGCTCGGCTTTATAATTGGGGTCGTTAGGCGGCGCGAGCCCAAGTCTCCCATCGAACGTCCGGAGAAACAGTTCATGCTGCAGGTCTGAATCGTTTAGCCTCTGCCGATGACGTTCTGCATGGCATAACCATACCTAGTCTTTCATTCTCTATGTCGTCGTTGGGAAGGCTGTATTCTGATGAAACTCGCGAGTGAGCCCAGAGCCCAGCAGAACTTGCGCAGAACTACTCACTTCCATCTTTATAGGCATGATATGTCCTGCCATTTTCCTTACGATACTCTAAAATCGAGCTGGTCAAACTTTGTGTCGACGAAGCGGCGTCCTGTAGACGCGGGCGGGTCAGCTGATTTCTGGCGGCACACGAGCGGGAAAGGCCTCAATGGCGTACATCACCTATGGAAGAGTCCTGATCGTTGTCGGAATGCTAAATCAACTTGAGCTCGGTTCTCTCGACTTGGGCATGGAGGGCATTAAACTTGCCTCGTCAGGCGCCAGGGGCTGCTCCTCATCGACGGTCGCCATTGTGCTCATTTGAGTCGGTCTGGTGGAGGGCGATGGAGCTAAAAGCCCCCCTCCTCTTTACAAACTATCAAGATTTAGTAAGCTCATGACGCGAGCAGGGGCCCAATAGGGCCACGGGTACCCGTGGGGATTATGTAAGCGTTCATGGCCATCACCAATTGCGTCGCGATCGGCATAACGAATTCCAATTCAACAATTCAACTACAAATGAGATAATGCGACACGCGGCCTGTCGATCTCCTCCATGGGGGTTGATATATTTGGGCGAAAGGACGGCGGATGTGTTGAGGCCAAGAACCTGCCGGTATTTGTTTCGAGGCCTGAACTCAACAAACCGGGAAAACCTCGGTATGGCCGGGAGACTGCGGCCTGGGACACCATGTCATTGGCGTGCCTCCACACAGGCACATTACCAGCCGAAATGCAAGGCTTGCACATGCCTTTTGCGGGGTTGTTCTCGTTGACAGATAATCACCGGTTCGATCGCACGTTGGCGGCCTTCGTTGACCCCCGGCCACTGAAGGTACCCAAGCCGAATTACCCGAGAGCTCACCAGACCAGATTATCCCATCATTCGCTCGTTCTGCCACTTACCTGAAAATCTCTCCGCTATGGCGCCGCAGGTTACTAGTTGGGAGGAATTGCTTTGGGTGTCGGAAGAAGTCGACGAGGACACCGGAGACTTCCAATATACCATGTTTGCAACGGTGGAAGACGACATGATATACTACGGCCAGTTGAACAAGCCAAAGGCGGACATCTTGTTTCAGCATGCTACCGACTCCCTTGCTCGAATTCCTGACGAGGAAATCTTTCCCCGGTGGCCCCAAGGCCTCACTCTCACTAAGGCCCCTGAGGAGCTCCCACCGGACGTTTTCGTCAAGCGGCCCAGGCTAGCGCTGTACGATATCTTCTTAAAGCATAAAGTCGTGCATCTCCTCCCCAAGGGATTGGTGGAAGAGGCAGAAGCAATGGAAGTGCTGGGGAGCCAACCTCACCCAAACATCGTTGGATACCATGGCTGCCATGTGCGACGGGGCTATATTACTGGACTCGTGCTCGACCGACACCTCCATGACTTGAACAGCTACCTAAAGAGCGGCCACACCATCCAAGATAAAGAGCTCTTCATAGAATCACTGGAGTCGGCAATTCATCATTTACACTCGCTTGGCTGGGCCCATAACGACCTCAACCCCACAAACGTCCTCGTGGCAGAGGACAGGAGACCCATTTTGATCGACTTTGGCTCGGCTCGTAGGATTGGGGAGAAGTTGTCGACTAGCCGTGGTACGAAAGGTTGGATCGATTGCGAGATGAAGGACTATACGACGTCAGAGATGCGACACGACACTTCAGCTCTCACCAAGTTTCGTACGTGGCTAGATAACCCAACATTCGAGGATTGAATAGCTGTACTGTACATTTCGAAGTTGGCAGCCAGCAGCTTTGCATGGCTGGATAGTGAGGGTCGAATTCCGAGGCAAAGAAACGTCGTGTTTATATGATGATGCAGCGAGAATTGAAGACTAAAGCGGAGGATTCACCTATCTGTGCCGCATATAATGTAGTAATGGCATTATTCGATGGCTTTATGTTCTAGAGCATGGCACCTTGGCTTAGATGGAAGAAGGATATCTAGATAAAGTATGGGCTCAAATTACTCACCCCCATCTCTGCCATTGGTCACCTAACCGCCTGATGGCAAGTGTTCGTGGGGACTACTGTAGTTCGCTTAATGAGTGACTGTGATCCTCCAGATTATACTCCTATATAAGGAACGACTCATCCTGCTATCTTTACCATCGCCATCGTAATCAATTCCAGGCCGTCCAAGCCATTGAATGGGGTGAGCATCCAAACCGTTAGGCAATGATTCCTTCCTGAAGAAGAGCCGCTTTCAATGCTTCCAGGGTCGGAAGAGGCTTCGAGTCCTGGAAGACTCCGTGGGTGTTCTTCTTGGGAGCATACACGTCGTTGCCCTTGCAAGAAATAACCCCATCCTCTCCCACCTGGAAGAACCAACCCGTGGTAATTTGTGCGGGCTCAAGCCCGAGGACATCCTTAGTGTCCATCATCAGAGTGCCCTGTGGCCCAACCAGGAGCTCAGTGTTGGTCCGGTCCCTTGGGCCATCCAAGAGCTGCAGCGCAACCAAGCCTGCAAGGTTGTTGAGGTGCAAGAACTCAGCAAGCTCTTGGAAAAATGCCTTGGGGACCTTGGCTGCCTTAGATGGAGCTTCGCCTTCCTGGAACTCATACGGGACGAAGGCTCCGTTGGGCTGTAAGTGAAAGACATGGCCATGAATAGGCTTGGTGGCCAGCTCCTTTGCTGGAACGGGTTTGGTCCAACAGGATTCGGAATTGCCCGAAACCTGGACTTGGGTCCCATACAGGACATTGCCTTCAGGGACCTGGAAATGAGCATGCAGGAGATGGATGCAGAAGGCATCATGGGCGTCGTGGCGAACAAAAAGCTCGCCCAAGTTCTTGAGCGTGGTGTCAGATATCTCTGGCTGTTCCTCAGGCTGGGGAAGACCATTAGAGCTGCACGTCGAGTTAGTGCTAGCACAAAGATCACAGGGGGATCTGGGGAGCAGTCAGGCATACACGTTCCGGGAGTCTGCAAAGTCCTCGGCGTCGGGCGAGTGATGAAGACCGGGGATGTCCACGACTGCAAGAGTTTGAGCAGTAGCCATTTTGATGAATTGACGAGGTAAGAGAGGTAACTTGATCGAACAAAGGGTTGGCACACTGATTGTGAGGATTGATGTTGACAAGAGTTTGCGTGTTGAACTACCCTTCAAGAGGATATGGTACTCCTTTTATACCCGGATCGTCTAGCTTATTGGCAGCGGCGAAGTCCAGGACAAACTGTCGACAGTTGGTTGCTGTCCTCAGCCTGATTACCAGGTCAATGTCTGTATTCCATTCTCGCTACCTCGGTGATAGAATTGGCCCCCAATGGGTACCCATGGGTAGTCACTACTAACGGAGTAACCCATATTTGCGCTCTAGAAATGTTAGTGGTGGCTACACGTAGGTACACAATTGTATACGCTAGATGAAAGTGTAGCCCCTTCCTGCATAAAGGATGGCTGAAATTAGGGATTGCTGCCTGATTCAATGCATGTTGGTTGTTGCATTTGTTGTTGGTCCGTAGCACCAGGCAAACGGCTGAAGGTAACCGTGAATACCCCGCTCGCCCAAACTGCGACTTTCCGCCACAGCCAACAACGTTTTTTCACGCTTCGACCTCCACTGTTGGCACGATCCAAGAAAACTACACTTTTGATAATGACCCAGTCTTCTTGGGCCCAACAGGCAACCGACCGCTTCTTTAGCGGCCGCAAATCGCCATCGCAGATGCAATGTGACGAAATTGCGCAATCCGTTTCTGGCGCGTCGACGGTTAGCCCTGTGGACAGCCCAGGCTCAATGAGCTACACCGTCATCTGCAATGGGCGCCCTGGGCCACAACAAGATCTCATTGTATCCTTCAGAGAACCGGGGGCCATGCTCGACGAGGAGATGGTGAAGTTGGCCAAAGAGATCCACGGCGACCTTGTGCCGAAGTCGACTTATCACGGCAACGTGGAGGGAGCCGATCCGCCGCTATCCATCTACTCCATGCCCTATCTGCGAGGCTCATCCTGTATTGAAGTCCTGGCTTTTCAGGTGGGAATGAACCCCGACGAAGAAGCCAAGCATGGAGTCTTTGTCAGACACCTGGCTCGGTAAACCTCATATAAGCCGAGAACTATTCAGAGGCCATCTTGCTCATATCTTCAAGGTACTTTGCACGATGTTTGTCCAGCTCTCGGTCGGTTGACCGTCAAACCCAAGCAGAGAAGCAAGAAAGAATCCGTAAAAGGCTCGCCCGGCTGGCGGAAGAATCACCGTCGTCCATTCTGCCGAACTCGATGCTGTCCAAGCTCATTGAGAACCTTCCCTCGCTCTTCAGTCAAGATTACCCACAAGTCCTCACGCATGGCGACTTCTCAGTAACGAACATTCTAGTCGATGAGAACAAGTTCGAAATCACAGGCATCGTCGATTGGTCTCTGGCGGCGGTTATGCCCTTCGGAATGGATTTGGACATCCTCTTCTTAACCACAGGGTTCATGACCCAAGACGGCTGGCATGACTATGCATGTAAGCTGCTGCTGCAAGACACCTTCTGGGAGGAGTTCTGGACTGTCTCTGGGATCGAAGGGGAGGAATGTCGGGGCAGAACACAGGATCTGGCTGAAGCTGCAGGCCAGATTGGCGCAATTCTCCGATTGGCATTCCGGCGTAACGCCGATGGGTCACCATCTGAAGAGGTTTTGATGTCAGAAAGCAGGATGAAACAGCTGAGGGCGTGGTTTGGCGAACAAGCGGCAAGACTTGCCTAGGCAGGACGGGATTCGGGAATACACGTCAACCCCGAACAGTGGGATGACTCCTTGCCATACAAGGCCAGGTTTGCTAATGATTGAGCTACGTGGCCTAGGCAAGTTTTTGGCGGTGACATGTACATAGCCTTGAGCACCTGCCGAACTTGAAAACCCTCTCCTCCATCCCCATCACGGATAATCAAATGCTGAAGGGCCTATTTGCTGGGCTTCTAGACAGGTGTGTCGTCTAGTTAGAGGACATTGATGCCGCGGGAGCCACATGCTCTAGGGACTCTGGCCCTGAGGATTCAGACAGCGACATAGACACGAGATCTCGAAAGAGAGGGGTGACTCTTTCAGGCCTCCTGAACGCCCTCGGTGGATAGCAGGGCTACGCTTAGGTCTGAAGAAGTTGGTCTTCTCGTGAGGCACTGCACGGCGCAACCGCGATCACTAGTCAGATGATCGTCCAGTATAATTACGTAGCAGCGATGAAAATCACATTCGTATGCAGCCTCTAAGTATATGCTGTCTAATATGATTCTCGACCTCGTCCATCCACGAGTCATCACATGGCAGGCCAGATCTAATCCTATCCTCAACAGTCGTAGAGAGATGAACACACACCCTCAGGAGGCTTGCAGGGCAGAAGCCAACACTTTGAATGTAGAGTTGTCTGTCTTGCTGTGGTCTTTTCTGTTCAGTTGGTTAGCCCTGAACCAACTAGGATATATGATACTACATACACAAATGTCTCGGCCACGTTTGAGTAGATTACTAACAAGAATACCGACGGCCCTACAAGCTCTTCCCAGCGCCCGCCGATCCGCTTGCACTCCGATATCTTGCTCCTTGTTGACAGAGCTGCGGGACCCGCACCTTGGGCTCCGAGATATATGTCGATTGCAAGGCTAGAGTTGACGCGGCCACTGATCGACGGGATTGATCCAACATTTCTATCGGCTTTGACTCTGCCTTCCAGTGCACCAAGGAATCTCGACAGCTTTACGAGGGGCTCGAGCCAGAGATGGGGGACATCTCCGCCAATGGAGAGAAGGGACTTGCTTCACTATCTAAAGCGTTTGGACGGTCTATCCCCGAGGGAAGCTTTTCGGCGGCTGAGATTCAAGGATTCTTGCTTCAGAGAAAGAAGAGCCCTCACCAGGCCATGCGCGATGTTCTGGACTGGATTGAGGCCTCTGTGGAGCGGAAAGAGTCTCAGAAGAACGTCATCACTGTGCAGTAGGCTGGAAGCTAAGAAGCTATAAATAAGGCTGGATAAAATAGATAGGACACATCTCGCACCACTGCTATCGATATCTGGGAATATATAAGGATCCGACGAGTCTGGCAAGGAGGTAATGGGGGATGGATGGAGGGATAGGCACATAGGTTAGTCAGGCCCACGAGGTAGTTGCCAGACCAGGAGTTTGGTATTCAAAGATACATCTACTGGAAAATCATAGCTCTTCTATGCGAGGGGGTGGTTTACTCTGGCCAGAAGCTAGCCAAGGCTACCCCATCCCTCCCGAACACCACACCATGATCAAGTCCGACAAGAGCGACGATGCTGCCCAACAGTTGTTGAAGGGATGGACGATAGCGTGCATCAAAGGACGGCGACCGCAGGAGACGCGGTGGTCTGCATGCTCGAGGGTGTGGCCACCGAGGCCACCGCTGCCACACACTGCGAGAAAGCAGCGCGATAGGATAGGGATCGGAGGCAGAAGAAGCACCCACGAGCCAGCTTCTCGGGTCCCGTCACTCCCAAGAACGGCTCTACCCTCGGAAGGCCATGATCTAGCGGCTTGATCGAGCCTTCCTCCTGTTTCGCTGCCCCATCTCGTCATGTCCCTTGCCATTCTTGTGCATGATGGTCCAGTGCTGTTTCACCGCGTCCACCGAGCGCTCCAGTCTCTCGGAAATAACGCGATCTGATGGCATGCCGTTGCTGTCTCTGGGCAAGTTTCAGTTGCCTAGGTAGTGCCTCATCAGACGCCATCCAGTTGCCGGGGAGGTGTCTTGCTCACGGCGAGATGGGCCCGTCCGAGACAGGGCTCAGGCTTTTTCCTTTTTTCACCCTCTTCGCTTCGGGTTGACCAAGCACAGATCTCAAACTGTTGACGTCGACACGTTTCTCATCGGCGTCAGCATCGAGGACAAGATGCACGAAGTCAACCAAATCCTTAGACACTCGGCTTTCATTCTGCAGCTCGATGGCAGCAAGTTTGATGAACTTATCAAGAAGTTGGCCTTCGTGATATTCCTGATTTGGTGACGCGGATACTGACTGTGAGTCTGTCTTTTACTTCTTTGGGGCAGGGTTCGGCCCAGACTGATCATCATGCTTACGCTTTGGCAATTGAGTATCGCTGGTCTCGGTGTTCAAGTCGCGGGAATACTCTTCGATATACTCCGCAACATCTCTATCAAATTGATCGGGATCAAACTTGATGCCGGCTGGCGCTGTTGACGGGGTGTTTTGAGAGTCGTCGTGAATAGCAGAGTCATCGTGAGAGGCAGGGCTATCTTGAGAGGCAGAGTCGTTAAGAGTGGCAGAGTTATCGTGGGTGGCAGAGTCGTCGTGAATAGCAGAGTCTTCGTGGGTGGCAGAGTCGTTAAGAGTGGCAGAGTTATCGTGGGTGGCAGAGTCGTCGTGAATAGCAGAGTCTTCGTGGGTGGCAGAGTCGTCAAGAGTGGCAGAGTTATCGTGAATAGCAGAGTCATCGTGAGGGGCAGGGCCATCTTGTGAATAGCAGAGTTATCGTGAGAGATAGCGTTAAGACGTTGTTGGGGCAGAGTTTCAACCATGGATCCGTGACCAATATTTGATACACTCTCGTGGTGTGTTGTGGGTTGCGTGAGGCTTCTTATGTTGATTGGTTCAGCAGGATGCATTGAATGGGCATCATGTGCTCCCTGAATGGGGTTGAATTGGAACCAAGATGTGTCTAGGGCTGCCTCGATGGGATCGGTCAACGACCAAGAGGCATCCAAGGCTGCCTGCACAGGGTCGCTCAGGGACCAAGACGTATCCAAGTCTTCCTGAATGGTGTTGGGTTGCATCTAAGACGCATCCAAGGCTTCCTGAACGGGGTTCGGTTGGAGCCAAGAGGTATCTAAGTGTGCCTGAATGGTGTTGGCTTGGAACCAAGAGGTATCCAGGGGGGGCTGGGGGAGGCTTGGCTGAGACAGCCAGGAGGTGTTTAGAGAGGAATCTGATTGAAGGGAAGGGATCGCGCCAAGGGGCTTGCGCATTATGATACCTTCCACAAGCCCTCTCAGGTATGCAAGCTCATAGTCGGAGCGTCCTCGGTTCCAAGATGACATGTTGGTCATGTCGTCAGGATGGGACAAAAGAAGTTCCATTGGGGTGAAGTGTAAACATAAAGCAAAGTTGGTAAGGGGTAAGAAGATTAAGGAGTGATATTGTTGGGATGGACGGAGAGACTTGAGGTGTCGGGACGATGGGGCAACCGCATCTTAAGTACTTCGCCGTCCGTCCCCCGGCGCCAACCAAAAGGATGCGACGAGGTAAAAGCCTTCTTGCGCATGTCTTGAGGTCTCGGATAGGTTGGCTTAGATGCAGCCATCGTGATGATCTGTACAAAGGGGCTCTAGACGGAACAGACCACGGCCTAGCGGCACCACCTTCATTGGTGATATCTGACGCTATCGCCACCTCCTGACCCTCAGCAGGTCGGCCGAGCTGCAACCCGTCGTGTTGGGCTCTAGATGGAACAAAACACAGCCCTCTTCATTGGTGATACCTGACGCTATCGTCACCTCCTGACCCTCAGCAGGTCGGCCGAGCACAGCCCTCTTCATTGGTGATATCTGACGCTATCGTCACCTCCTGACCCTCAGCAGGTCGGCCGAGCTGCAACCTGTCGTGTTGGGCTCTAGATGGAACAAAACATAGCCCTCTTCGTTGGTGATCTTCATTGGTGACATCTCACGCTGTCGTTACCTCCTGATCCTCAGCAGGTCGGCCGAGCTGCAACCCGTCGTGTTGGGCTCTAGATGGAACAAAACATAGCCCTCTTCGTTGGTGATCTTCATTGGTGACATCTCACGGCAACCCGTCGTGTTGGGCTCTTGAAAAGAGCTCTGAATGTAGTAAACTCGGTCCGAGGGCAGGAATCATATTGGCTATACCGTGTCTCGAGGTAACCTTTGTTACGTCACGCGATTCCTCTTGGCCTTCACTTGGGTCGGCTGAAATGCAACCCATCGAGACAGCTTCCTCGAGAGTCCTTGGGAATCCTTGTGGCTCCGGGGCATTCTCGCGCTTCCCAGTGGCCTTGACCGAGCCGGTCTCCGATGCTCGCACGTGATGAGATCCTCCTCTTGTCTATTTAAGCCTCGCTCTCCCGCTCAAGAGAAAGGAGGACCATCTTCAATTCCTTCTTCACCACACTCTCCAGACAAAGGGATCACCGTGATTAGACTACACCCTCGCCTTTTCACATCGTCTTCTCTGGCCCTTCCACTGAAAGTTATCACTTGCTCCCTTGGTTTCCCGAGTACATGATGTCTTTTCCCACCGTTTCCCTCCCAGTCAACAACCTGTGTGGGGGGTGCCTCACACGTCTTCATCGCGGGCCCAGTTACCGAATGCCTGAGTCCCCATTTGTAAGTGGCTCTTACCGATTTGACATCTCGACTAATATATCTGGGCAGCTTCTCTGTGATGTATGCGCTCAGTCGAAGCGAGCGCAGGGATCGAACCTACTTCTTCAGTACGGCTGGTGGGAAGAGTGTGCGATTTGCTACGAAGCAAGACCTAATGTGTTTCTCGCTTGCAAATCCAACACCAGCTCTATCAACGCCGAGTACTCTGGAGTAGGTTTTATTCCAAAAGGATTTACCGAAGTAGGCCATACCTTTTGTGTGGATTGCTTGAGCAGTCTTGGCCTAAAGCGACGCAAGGGCCATCTCAGCCTCATCAGCCCTTCTGGGCGCCCCGTTCCTTGCCCAACTTGCAAGCAAGATTTCTCGCGATTCAGTCCCCAACCAACTTGCTTCGAATAGAAGATGGCGTGGGTCAGGAGAAGAGGGGCTCTGGGACCCGGCGCGAAGAGCCAATTCCAAGTGCCAGGTCCCAGCCGACGGCCCGCAGCAATCATAAGAGGCGCAAGAGGCAGGTCAGTGGGGAGAGGGGGAGATCATGGAGCGCAACGTGTGCCACAATGCGGCAGAAGTCCGGGAGATCACTGGTGTTGAAGATGTGAGGGTCATCAACGGATGTAGGGAAGTGAGGGTCACTTGGGCAAGCACTTGGACTTCACTTGATAATATGGATGAAGGGCAACTCAAACAGATGGCCAAAAGAAAGCTGGACGATATGTGTAGCTAGAGTGGGACATCGGCTAGAATGGCTTTGTATCTAGGCTTTGCTCTCATATAATATCGAACTGCGTCTTTCCGCTGTTCTTAAGCTGTAGCTTGCGCCCTATATTGAAAGAGCAGGGTATAGACCTATTCAAACAGACGAGCATATCGGCGGAATCTCCTCGAATATAGTCATCATAAGCAGAAAACTCATTAAACTTTTAGAATCGTAATTAAAGCGCCGTATCTAATCAGATTTCCATGCCAGGGCCCGCGCCTGTTTCCTCCTCTTCAACTTCCTCCTGCAAGTCCTCTTCGCCTTCCCCCCGCCATTCCTCTTCACTTCTCTCTACTTTGATTTCTATATCGCGCATTAGCACCTAGTTAGAAGAGCGAGCCATGCTTCATGACAAGAGATATCTTGCAAGACAAAGGGGCAACGAGTTTCTTCAAGAGAATGAGTCCTCTAGAAGTGGTGTTCAGAGGAGGTCGACAAGCTGGACGACTGAGCCATGACCAGCCGAGGACACCCTTCACTTATACCCAAGCCCAACCTCTTTGGCACACCAGATAATGCTGGGAGGGCGAACAGGCAGACGAATACTGCCTTGAAGCACACAATTGCGTCCAACTGAGACGCCATGCGAACCCCATCAGCCGTGCCGTACCTTCTCATCGTGCTTGTCACTGTTCCGACGGCCAGACCCCATCTGAGCAGGGATTCCGCAACTGCCTCGCCCCCTTTTCCCTCGTCATCTTGCATAGATACGAGGACAGAGATGGTCAGGAGACCATCCCGGGCCAACGCTCGCTGACGACGCTGACCGGAAGTGAATGCTTCCGAGCACTCATGCAGCGTGATGGCCAGAAAGAAGGCCGCGACTCGCTCGCGCCAAGGCGGACTCAGCAGTATCCTGGATATACTGAGTCAGGCGACCGCCGAGCCGTGGAAAGGACCGGGACGCCATTTCCACAACAGGCAAGTCGGGCGTCACCAACACGTACACTTCCGAGCCAGGAGGCCGTCTGCGGCGCCCAGGAGACAGGCTGAGACGGTTGCGCCTCCATCATGCCTATCAAGATGACCACTTGACCAATGCAAGGCGTTGACCGATGCCTCTCACAGAGTCCGCCGCAACCCTTTGGCCTCCTGGGCCCGGCTGCTCCTCAGGCCGCTCACATGCGCCTCCCGTCGTTGGTCCCACGTGGTGATTCTGCCGGGCAAGAGGAGTGCGCCAAGCAGTAGTATGCCAACATGATCCATGCAGGACTCGTCCAAGTCGGTCTGTTGAGTGATTTGAGCCTTCTCTGGCGGGCGCAAAGAAGGCGAGATCCACAGGGGCGACGGTGTGGTTGAGAGGCAGCCAACTTGCGACGTGGCCGAGAGAGCTCGAGAAAACGATGTGCCAGGTCTTGTGGCAGAGGAGAAGCAAATGTGAGAGAGACGATGTGATATGATGTGATATGGTCGTGGTCATAAGAGAATAGAGCAGAGCGAGAAACAGGGGAGAGAGGAGACATGTCGTTGTGTGGATAGCACGTGATAGCAAAAGCGGCGCCAAGGGCCGAGAACAGGAATTTTTAATGCAACAGCGCTCTAATAATCTTACAAAAGTCATAAGCCCAGATACACACCCGCAGCTCGCTTCTCTCCGATCAGCCCTATCACGTCCCAGGCAATGGATACAATTGACCTCCCCTGCTAGCATATTCGGTTGGTCCTTCCTCGAGGCCTTGGTTGTTCAGGATCACGGGTAGCGGATATATCGAGCTCTATCTATAGTCAGAATTATTCTTCAATGTGAGACTTGGCAGCTTTACCATCTCTGACGGTGTGGGCGGTATATATCCGTTTGAGTACTGCCAGATTTTGTTGCTTCGACGGTCACGCACAACAAAAAAGACATCAACATCATCGCAGTCTTTGTGAAGATCGTACACCTTCTTGAGGAGTGTTGTTCGTCGTTTTGAAAACATTCTTGTCCTTCTCTTGCGCTCCTGCCGCAATGCCAAGACAACTGTAGCAGTACCATATTGGCAATCTGAGTTATGTGGTGCACGCCCAGGTTGTGTAGTGATACTTGTGTCGAGGCCCGGGATTGGACTCTGATCTTTTTGGCAGTTGGGTGAGCAATTCATAGTTCCAAGAGACGTAGTGTTCCGTGTTACAATGAACTATCTATAACGCCAGAACAGGACTCGGCCAGTGCGAGCCCTTTTAGGACATAGAAAGAGGCGTAAATTAAAGACGGAACTAAATCTAAACTCAGCCCGGAGCAGAGTGGCCGTAGCCGCCGGCGTCCAACTACGTTTTTCGACAATCAAGCGCGCAGTGGCGCCGGGTCGGGGCTGGCTGTGCACAGACCCTACGTGCCTCGTACCCAGGCGGCACCACGTCCATCCGGCCAGTCGCAATCGCATCATGTATACAGGGCAGCTAACCGGGGGAATCCCGTCTGACACCCGGCTCGGGTAAAATTGCGCCATTTACAGAAGCCAATGAAAGCGAGCCGCGAGCGCGATTATGTCTAATCCGCCTTGAGGCGTGGGTCAGGTTAGCCCACAGACGAATTATAACACTTCGGCTCTTAAAATGAGGGCTTGGCCTGCCGCAGCACGCGACCTGACACATCCCTGCTGAGAGCCATGGTGTGTCGATAGCGTGGAGACGGTCCAAAAAAAAAAAAAAAAAAAAAAAAAGAGAACTGTTGAACCGTTTGAGATGTCCGTCCAACCCGAGCTGTAAAACGGTGGAAACGGTATGACGTACGCGTGGAACAGTCAGCGCAGGCGCCTCCGACGACCGGAGCAGTGCGCCTCTCTTCCTGCATTTGAGTGCTTACCTTCTATCGACTTTGCAGAAAGCCTGCACAGCGCAAATATGTCTTGAATAGATCAGGAAAAACTACAGCAATAATCTCAGAGTATTTCAAGAGGTGCGCAGTACCAGATATCTAAGTTTCCCAGCTATGTTTGCCAATTTACAAGTTATTATAGGTGAAGCCGTTGTTAATGCTATGATAACGGTGCTTGATTGGTCGACAACTTGGTCGCCAGACTCCAAGAATGGAGGCTCTGGTCTCCGATTCCAGAGACCAGATCCCCGAAAAAAGCGACACTTGACCAGAAGACAAGAACTTGACGGGATCCCGTATTTTCCAGTGGGTATGGTCGTATGTGCTAGGAGGCGATGCTCAACCAGGTTATCGCCGTAGCCTTTCGAGGGTCGTGATGCACATGGCCCGAATCGTGTTAGACGGTGTTCCAGGACCCATGATAGAAGGCAGAGACGACTGTTGGCTTGGACGCCAGCACTGGAGCAGGACTGACTGGGATCAAAATAAATCATAGAGCCTATATCCCTTGGGCACACCAGTCATCAACTCTCACAACAACCACCAAAAGCATACACGGCAAAAAGGAAACACACAAAAAAAAAAAAAAAAAAAAAAACGTAAAACGGCGAGGATTCGCTTGAATGAGTGAGAGCGGACGGTATTCTGGGCGTCTTTGCCCTGATATTCGGCCGGCAGTCTCGCGTCTAGCTTTCCGGTCCAGTCTCCGTGTCCGGACCTCCGGACACTGCCGGTGCCGCTCCCGCTTCCGTACCATTTTTAAGTGGAGACGCGACGGCCCGCCACACCACAAGAGCAGTCACAAACTTGGACGAAACGGGCTCGTCGACGAATACCTCCCACCGCTGGGCTTGGCTCGGCCGGCCCTTGAGGGGAGGTGCATCAAGGAATGAATTATGCCAGCCTCGCCTATCCAACATGGTGCTCATTATCACTGGCCTTGTCGCCCTAGATTACCTCGTTATTCGCCAGTTCGTCGTCATCTAGCAGTTTGTCGTACAAGCCCCTGGTGGACAGTACCCGTGGTTACAAGCAAACGAGCACAGTCCGCGATATCCCTCACTCTCGCCGGGAAGAGGACAGCCTTCAACTCCAGTTTCGGGAGGCAAAGAAGCTTCGTCTCCGTACCCTGTGCAGGTGCATGGCCCCGGTGGGCAGTACCCATACGCGCAGGAGAACTTGCAAAGACCTAGATAATTCTGTGTTTCACCTGCGGCTACCGTCCCCTCGGTACATGGAGCGGTGGATGTGGATGTAGGGTTGGAGGTTGTCGTAGTGGAACTTTCAACCTGTCAGCTGGTGGCTCCGTCTATAGGGAATTGTCAAAACGTACGTGCTGCTCGAGTCCGTGGAAAATGTTGACAGAGCAGCACCATCTGCGTCTGACTTGGATTCAGACGGGTTTCGTGAGCCCAGGGCACCCCCAATGCCACCTCCTATAGCCGCGGCAATGAAAAGAAGAACGACTGCTGCGATAAGATAGAACCTTCTTCGTCTTACTCCTGTAAGCATCGAAATCCGCCATCTAGAAGTGGCATTCTCTAGACTGGATCAGCTTTTGCTCGATGTAACAGATCGCGCGAACTCTAGTGTACTGCCTGTCTTGCCCTCAACGATTTCGGGGATTATATGGTCTTTTCCGACCTGTCCTGCTGCAGGCCGCGGTTCGTACGTTGCGTTCGGGACCTGGACGACCTCGGGCAAAGCATCGTCGTAGACTTCGGGTGGATCGTGTGATTGGAGGATGTTACTGTTGGCCATGATTATACCGAGGGCAAATAATGGCGAGATCCAGTGGCGTAGAGGAGCATGTAGTTTGGAAGAGCCTTTGAAGTTCAGAGAAGAAAACTCGGGGCAGCAAACTATGTAAGGGCTGTAGGTTGAAAGAGATGACGAGAAAAACAGCGACAAGAACCTGAAATAGTTTCGCTCTGCTCAGTGGTGTGGGTGACTGAGCATGTCTGGGAACTCAGACTCCAATTGGCCATACTTTTTCCTGGTACAGCGCGTACTAATATGCACTGTTGGTGATACAATAGCTGGCGGTGGTGTGGTCGGTACGCCTTGTATGGAATCTTTCACCCGCGCGGCCCCCTGCGTCGTCCCGCGAGCCTTGGAGGAGAAGCAAAGTCACACCCGAACAGCTACCATAGGCAGTAAGGCCATCTTCCTTTGTTAGGCAGATCTCCGAGACCCTCGGAGACGCCACAAGTCCAGCTCCGAAACAATGCATGCACGAAGGGCATCACAGTCAAGTCCCCCAACACTCCTCAAGACCCAAGCGAGTTGGATGGCCCTCACTACTTAGTACAGTATTTGACTCTTTTAGATCCAGCTTTGCTATCAATGTTCAAAAGTGTTCCTGCGGTAGTGAGCCAACATGAAACAAACTAGCCAACGGAGATGAGCATGTCATGGATCCATTTGTGGCCGCCTACGTGTTTCTTGTGGCTAAATAAACGTAAGACAAGGGCTGGAAACGTGGCCGGGCTTGTCTCTGCACTTGACAGAGGGATCTTCACTGAAGCATTTGAGCTCGTAAATATCCCAAGTGACCGACTGCCATACAGATCGTGATGTAGTGCTCAACACAGAGCGTAGTAGCTTCATACACGAGATTTACCATCAGCCTGAGATCTATCGCCGTCTATCTTGATTTTCGCACCTTGAAAGAGTTTGGCAAAAGATTGGCGTCTGTCTGCCTTGGCTGAAAAACACCTCCGTCACACAGCATGCTTTCGTTCAGCTAGTGTTGTTTCGAGAGGCTGCCAGGAGAATACTTCTACTATTCTTCGACATTGCGGCTTTCCGCTGGTTCCCGTTCTGATGATATACGAGCCTCTCCTTTGAGCTTCTTTCATGACCTTTAAAAGTGCCTCCGTATTGACTGGCGGAGCACAGGAAAAATCATCAGTGGCGGGAGCTCCATCGCCATTCGCAAAGCAGCCTGATCACGCCAGGCAGGCGAGTTGCCGACTCCTATTGTTTGATCGATCACACAAGTCGGGCACGATGCCTCCTGCATGTTGAAAGAAAGCTGGCCAGCCTTCCTCCTTGATTGGGTGTGATTTATACGTGCTACCCAGGAATAGGCTTGGCCGTGAGTGGTGGCCTGTCGATGGCGTTTGCACATTCGCAATAAAAGAAATATAGCCTTTGTCAACGTCAACGGCATGGGCGTATTATGCATACGTACTCCTCAAAACGGCCAGCACACAAGGCTCCGATGATCAGAGTCGCACGCTTGTTCCACAGTACCAGTACTTTCGTACGTAGGCCTTCATGTTGTTAATGCTGAAGAATGGCGTTTAATTCGTTGATAACTTGGTCGCGAGACCCTGAAAGTAAAGGATCTGGTTTCCGATTCGTGAGGCCATGATCTCCGAAAAGACCTGCACTTGGCTAGAAGATAGGAACTTGACGGGATCCCGTGTTTTCCGGTGGGTATGGCCGTATGTATTAGAAGGTCATGCTCGACCGGCCCATAGCCGTGGTCCACGGTGAACATTGCCCGAATTACGCCGGAGGATAATAGTAGCACTGGAGACTCGGGGCCTTGGGCATGGTGGGAGGCAAGGGCTTGACTGTCAGCTTGGACGCCGAAGCCAGAGGTGGACTAACTAGGTAGGATCGAAACAACATAGAATCTGAATCCATTGGGTAGATCAGCCGAGACCTCTCACAGTAGCAGGTATCAGAGTTTCAATCACGGAGTGCCCCTATCTCGAGTGACTAGAAGCTCAACACGGTCTCGGAAATGACTGATTGACAAAGTGACTGGTAGACGAAGTGACAATATGAAGTCTTTGGCACCATGAGCAATCGGGGGGTAGTCATTTCAGCTGTTTACACATGACAAGATCCAGGCCAAGGGCGAGAAGAGAAGTAGGTGAGCATATAAAGAATATGCTTGAGCGAAAGAAAGACTTTGAACCGCCAAGAGCTGCCTGTTGATCAAGTGGTTGGCCATTTCTCATTCACTAGAACAGGCGGGTTTGCATATATGGCTGTTTATCTACATTTGTTTCTCTGTCACAAGAGAAATCATATTTGAGTTCAATGCCTAGTGATGAAGATGCATCATCCTCTTCTATTGCTGTTATCACAGTGAAGATACTGGTTGGGTAGCTGGGATATCGCACAAGTTGAAGTCATGTATTGACGGCCATGTAGGCGTCTACCACTAAACCATATCAACCCACCTAGGGAATTTAGTTTCATCACAAAGAGAAGAAACCAAGAAAGAGCTTACCATCGCCCACCTTGAGCTCACTATACATACTGTTCTTGAGAGCTTCATCTTCAAGAAGCTTGGCTGATTACCCTATACCATGCCACCCTCCTCAAAGGGCCAGGAATCACAACTCTCAACGACCTCAGTTCGGGTTCCTGAACGCCCAAGGGTATAAATGACCTCGGTCTAATGGTAGAAAACTCGCGAGCATCTTTGGCATATTATACTGAGTTGATGAGAAAAACACAGGCCAGTGTCGTTAAGCCGAGTGCTTATGAGGCTGGAACTGGGGCTCTATTAACCAAAGCAAGTAGATTTCTACCTCCTAGAGGAATATGCCTATCGACAGACTATAGAAGGGGCATCCGCGTAAATCTAGAGTGCTGTTTGTGGGCAATCAATGATGCGAAACCAGCTCGACGAGTCATGAATGCTCGATAGTCATCTGGAGCTGCTCCTCGGGTCATCGCACACCAAGCTTACCCCAGGTTTTATCATACGAGCACGCAAGCGCACCACGGCGCGGGAAGTGTGTCTCCATGCATATCTAGACCTGCGCCAGCTGCCCTTCCTGGTCTAGAGAAATCTCGGCCGGCAACCCTTGATGGCGGCGGCAAGCCCGGGGGACGCCGGGGATCTTCCCAAGGCAGACGAGATCATCTGTCTGTGCAGAGCTGGACGATGAAGGGTGAGGTCCCGGCTGCAGAGGAAGAACAGATCATGGCTGGGGGACTGGTGTGGAAGTGTCACTGGGCAAGACATTGGAGGGGAAGTGTTGGCTAAGGAGTGAATGGTATTCATAGAAGAGTTGAATCTCTATATTCTGTCAAGCATATTGATCCATTGAACCAGGTCCCTGGCTCTCTGTTGAATATGACAGCATTCAAGAGGGTATCGTGACTGGCTGTGCAAACGGACCAATTGATGGCCTCGTCTGAATCTGCATCAAGCGAGCACTCTTCTCCTAAGGAACCTTTGCGCTCTGTGTATCCCGACTCCTGCAACCGCGATTCAACCAAGAGATGTTGCCCTCCCCTAAATGGCTCATGAATGGGCTTATTCTCTGGGGAAGTTCACCTTGGCCATCGTCATGAAGCAGCGGCTAATAGTGGGCACGGGTTGCATCGTCGCAGGCAAAGAGACGTACCCGCCCGACTTGTCCAAGCCCGTTTTGCTCCCAACCTGAAAACGGTAAAGCGAGCCGCAAAGATAAGAGGGAAAAAAGTGCTGACAAAAGTTAACTTGAATGTTGATCTAATCTGGATTGCTTGGCCCAGTGGCGATTGGAAGAGCTCGAGTAGGTAGCCACTGTTTGCGATATTGATTCCTGTCCGATTGTCGGAGTTGAACGGGCAACAGTGACAGCGACGAGATAAAAAAGCGTGGGGTATTGCCTGATGCATGCGTTGAGGAACTGCTGGATCATGATCGACGAATGGGAACCGCGGAGGCGACAAACTGACGAGTCGTTCATGTCCAGGTCAGTTTGACGGGGTCCCGTGATGAAAGTCGGGTGAAACATGGGGTCTTTGCCCATGGGGTCATCGCGGAAGCCTTCGCTAGGCACCCGAGATGCTAGCCCCCTTCTCAGATGAGCGAGGCAGTGCTTTGGGAGAGATACAGTAAGACGGGCTTGACCAGTGTCGTCGCGTGGCACCTGCATTCTGTCAGTCAGCCAAGAATAAAACAAAAGATACACAGAAGAGAGGGAGATCTCGATGAACGCAACTGAATCTAAACACGAGAACCTTGTCAAGCTGGACACCAATATCACACACATGCACTTCTGCCACACACACACACACACACACACACTGCAGACAAGAATCCCAATACACAGCCCAATTTTTTGAGGCCAACGAAACGAGGGGATCACCAACCACGATAGCCAGACCCTGCAAGGTGGGGACTGGGATCCAGAACCCCGCGTTTTTTTCCCTTGAGATTGTTGTGTGTGTGTGTGTGTGAGTGGGTTGGACATGGCGTATGACGGCGCGGCGCAGGGTCAAGATGTGTCCAGGGAGCGAATGAGGAGCCCGTGATAAGGAAGCCGTGGAAAACGGGATGGGACAAGAGCACGAGGGACCATGGCCAAGCTTTCAACCTGGGGCACCAAGGGTTTGGGTTCCTCATCAGCATGAACTTGGGGGGGAAGAATACGGGCTGGGCTGTGTGACGGATTGATCGGATGGCCCATGTTGTTTCGCGTGACCAGGGGGTGATGAAGCAAGCATCTGTGTTTTTCTGGTGATGTCACAGCAAAGTGGGAATCAAGGCAAGGGGGAGGAGTTCTTGACAGATTGTCGGAGAGGTATGAGAGAATGATCGTCAGTTACTAGAACGGCACGGTCGACGAACGGACAGAACAAGCAAGATTCCTCGCTTTCTGCGCGTCACCACTTGCATTTCATTCTCACCCTCCCTCTTCAAGGTGAGAGTATCCCTCACCCCAAAGACCCCATTGGAATCCGGGACGTTCAGGCGCGCAAGGGGGGGGCTGACCTCCCCCCCTTCTCGGCAAGAGAGACATGGCGTCACCGGGAATGAATCAATAATGTCTTGCCCTCAGGTCCGCTGGGCTCCCCGAGAGACCCTGCAGATGCTGACAGGTTTCATGCTTCCCCCCCCTTCTGACTCTGGTGAGAGTTCGGAGGGCCGATCGATACAACAACATGTGCCTGTGGAGTGATGTTGGGTCATGGAGGCAGTGTAACCGCCAGACGCGGATGAGAAACATAAACCGGTCCAAGAGATAAGGGTTTTTTTTTTTGCTTTTGCAAGGTTTACTCCGAGGGTTCGGTACTCTTTCTATTTCGGAGGACTGCCGGAGTTGCCGCCGAGGGCCTCCGGTTCGGCGTACTCTCCCTTACCTTGACTCGCGAAGCCGTGGCGATCAGAGATGCGAGTCGCAACGAGAAATAAAAGAAGAATGCGACTGCAGCTATAGCTTGCCTAGAAGATAGATTTGCTTACCATCCGGGCCATGACGGGTAGGCTGAGGCGTGTGCATCGTGATACCCGCGGCAGCGTGTCGGCGAGGTGCCTTATCAGCCGGGCACGCGATAGGACCTACACCCGAATCAGGAAGCTTTCAACTTTGCTTGTGTTTGTTATCTCTTGTCTGCCTGCCGTAGTTGAGTTTGAGAGTAGAGATAATCATATCATGGGCACTCGTGCTGGTACATACATACATGCCTATCCATCGCCGGGATCTGTATGGAACACTTCTCGACGACTGCTGTTGTGCCAGCTGGCTCATCTCGATTTGCCGACGGCGGTTCAGAAAGTCCTCCTTCTTCTCATCCCATCGTATCCCCCCGAATCCCGCGCAGCACGTCGTTGACCACCCTTGCCCAGCTGCTGCTGCTGCATGTGTCTTTGACCCGACAACCTGACCAGCTCATCCTCATCCCTCCGTGTGGCCGGCCGAGGCTTCCTCGTGTGTGTGTGTGTGTCTCTCTCTCATGTCAACGAGAGGGACCGTTGGCGGCCTGTGTTCCCCCGTTTGGCGCTACCTGCGTACGGACAACGCCCATCCACTGCTTCCTCGTGACGGATGAGCCTGTGGTTTTGATTGTTGCCCTCAATCTCAGACACTTGCTTGGCGCGCCTTCTCAGCCCAAGAGACCCCAGTTATTCCCATCTGGATCATTCCCCCTCCCCCACGACCAAGGGTGCATGCATTGGGCAATTGTCGAATAAGTATTCGAGGGTCACCGCTTATCCGCCGGGGGAAGAAAAAAGGCCTGCGTGAAGAAGGGTCGTTTCGTCTCTGGTCTATATCAATATCATCGACGAATCCACGAGTTTTCGAGACATAACGGGCCCTTTCTTAGGCAAACATGGCCTTGAGCTTTCTCCGCGGCCCCACGATCATCGTCTCTCGTTTCGATTCGTCCACGCCCACGCGGCATCTGGCTCTCCCCCAGACGCCATAGCACGACACGAGTATAAACGCAACCGCAGCAGCAGAGAAACCTTCAACGCGCTCTGCAAGGCACGACCCGCCATCCGCGGTAGCGTCATTCGAAAACCCTCCTGCCCTGCAACACGGTTCAATTCGGGGTCCAAACCTGAAAGGGGGGCCACTTGGCCGTCGACGCCGTGATTCGCCCAGCAATCAAATCCCCATCACAGCTTCTCTCGGGACTCGTCCATTGCTTTGCTTCCTCTAGCTCGCAAGCGTCACCCTTGACCCGCGGGGCCAATCCAAGGCTTCGTTTTTACGTTACTGAAATTGTCCTGCGACGCACAGCCTGGGGACAAGACGGACACGCGGTCATCCCCGGACTGGTCCATCGCTTTTTTGCTTTGCATCTCTTGTCTGCCCTCCGGTCTGCGGTGCGGATCTCACATCCGGGGCTGGGCCTGGAACCTCAGCCGGTTGGGCCCTAGGCTTGGTGTCGATTTTGGATGAGAGAGAGGGGGAAGACAGGAACCGGCTGAGCGATCGGGCGTTGGATACCCCTCAGAAGACGTCAGACCTGGGAGCGTACAAAAAGTGACGGATCCCTAGGAGACCAGAGATCGTGAAAGAAGGCTTGCCTGCTGAAAGCTGAGGGTTGGAAATCGAAGCCTTGAGCGCCGACGGCGGGACCCACAAAACTTACAGTGCCGCCCGGCCCTGGAGCACGCACTGCACCCTGGGCAGGCGCGCTACAGCGCAGCACACCTCACCTAGCAGAACCCCCGGAAGGCCCTGAAAGCCCGCCCCGTGGGCCCACCCCGCCCCGCTGTCGCGAGACTGGTTGCCAGCGCACCTCACCTTGCCAGGCCCTGAAGGTACCGACCCGAGACCCAAGGCTGCGCAGGCTGCGCAGGCTGCGGGCTGCCTGTGACCTGTCTGCCACTGCCAGCCAGCCCCAGCTCTGCCCTGTCGCACTTGCCCTTTCCTGGGTTCCGGGACTCGGACTGACTGGCACTGACTGACCAGGGGGGGTGGCCACTATGATGACTCCACGCTCCTTCCTTCTGGCCAGCGCCAGCACCAGCGCCATTGCCAAACCGGTATCAGCGCCAGCGCCCTCCCTCAGCTCCTTCCGCGAGTAATCACAATACGGCTTTATCTATCCCGACTCCCTCTCTATCTCCCGCCCTCACTCCCACTCCCTCACCCTCTCCCTCTTCTTCACCCTCGTCTTTGTCCTTGTCCTCTTCCATTCCTTTACATACTTCGCAATCTCCTCGTTATTCACCCTGCTCTTCCTCTGTAAACTACACCGACGACAGCTCGTATACAACATCTCGACCCTCCTCTTCGACGACTGGCACAACCGCAACCACGACGTCGACTAACATCCCTCTCGCGCTGGTCGCCCAAGTATGACGATAGCAAGAACGACATTACAGTCACCATCACGCCAGTACAACCAATATCCGATGCAACAATGGGCAAACGCAAGGACCGGCGGGAGACCTCAAGTCTTTCCCCTTCCAGCCCTCCTACTACAACTACGAGTTTGACGACAAGGCCGACAACTCCGACGAGCCCAGTCAAGATCCCCTCCACCAACGGCACCCGCCATGGCACCCACCCTCAGAAGCGTCACACATCCCAGCGCCGACGGCCCCGTGATTCGCGCTCCTCGGATAGCATGTCGCCTTCGCTTGCCGCCCTGCTGGCTGTGACAGATATTCCCCGACCAAGACAGCTCCAGCGCCGCCGTCGCACCGAAAAGACCCTGACCGTTGAAGAGGTCATCGACTGCCAGCAAGCGTCGGAGAAGGATCTGAGCTGGAGCTTTAGCCGCAGCCCTCTCGACATGCTTCTCTCGCCTCCCCACGAGGTTGCCGACGACGACGATAGTGTGAGCGACTGCAACATCGGCTCTGCCATGTCAACCAGGACCTACTCTGTCGACTCGATCCCGTCTCTTGATGAGTCCTTCACCAGCGACTGCCTCTCATCTCTCGACAGCCCCAGGACCCCGAGCCTCTGCTCACGAAGGACGAGGTTTACCCCCATGCGAAAGTCACTGGAGCCTGTCGTCTCACCACCTGGATCCGTCGATGAGCACCCCTTGGCTGGAGATGTCGATCCCGATGAGATGGATATCATCACCATTGAGCAACCCGAGGAGACTCAGCCCAGCAAGCTGCAATTCCTGCAGCCCTTCAAGCCGCTTCGATCCGTCTTCAAGTCGAACCTGACTGCCTCGCTGCGTGCGTTGAGATCGGCTGCCAAGTCTTTCTCGGCCATCAACCTTCCTTCCATTCCGCCGGACGACTTCCTGACCCGTTCGATTCTCACCATCGACCCCAACGTGCCCTATACTGATGAGCGCCGTCCCCCCGTCTCGGAGGAGATGCCTTCGGCCGCGATGCGCCGTTACTTGAACCCTACTACGAACTCACGGATCGAGTCTCCAACAAAGACGGTCTTTGCAGGAACATTTGCTGCTTCTATCCAGATGCGCACGTACAAGATCCAGCGTTCCCGAACGGCCCCGGGATCTTTCCGAAACGCTTATCCGTCAACTTCGCTGCAGTCACAACCGTCACCTGCGCCCCAGCAGCCACAGCCGCCGGCCCCCACCCAGACCAACCCAGGCATGCGACAGCGGGAAATGCGT
This sequence comes from Fusarium virguliforme, assembly GCA_020883615.1. NCBI lineage: Eukaryota > Fungi > Ascomycota > Sordariomycetes > Hypocreales > Nectriaceae > Fusarium > Fusarium virguliforme. The sequence continues at coordinate 928,500 of JAJHJD010000012.1, read as the reverse complement.
GAGAACCCCGATTTCATCCGTATCGCCGTGATGGAGATGGCGATGCGCAAACGCGGAAAACTAGACGACCAAAAACCCGGCCGGGCCCGCTGGGCACTTCCCCCAAGACAGACGTCGACAAAGGCCTACGAGGTGGCACCCAACGGAGTTCCGGTGCGGTGGGTTCCAATCACGGCCTAAGGGCAATGCTGCTGTACCACGACAAGGCCAGGCACAACGCAGAGGGCTCCGGTTCTTGCAAGGCAATGACACGTCATGTGCCTGAGCAGGGTTCCTTTGCAATGCCGTATCGGGCAGGACAACAGGCAGGATGCCTGCCGAGCGCCCACCTCCTGAGCTCATTCCGTACCCGCACCACTGGGTAAAATGATGCAAATTTTTGCCCCCAACCACAATGGAAGGATTTTGGAAGCCCAGCCACGAGTCGCGGTCCCACAAGCCCACAAGCCGGAGATGGACCCCCGGGAGAGTTTCGACAGTGGAGGGCAAATCGAACTGACAGGGCCCTGACCTGACTCGACAACCAAGGAAGACGAGGGGAAATGATGGATGCACGCATGGCACAATCCGCCCCGAACACGAAGCCGAAACGCCAGTTTCTCTTTGAAACTGGACCTCGGGACAAACAATTGACATTTGTCAAGGACAAGACGACCAACCAATCACGACACCCATTCGACATGGGACACTACCAAACATGACCTAGACAGCGACCGGCATTTTCAGGAGTTTTGACACACAACCCTTTTTTCTTTCTTCTCTGTTTTTATTATTCCCCTTTCTGTCACCATTGGTGGAGAAAAGCATTCAAAGTACTGGCATGCATGCGAGGGCGGGATTGACTGATTGATTGCTTGCTTTGCTTTGCTTGCTTGCTTCTTTCTGCAAAATTTTCTTGCCCTCTTCTTCTCGGATGCACTCATTTTGCACCCCACCCAGGCGGGATTAGCTGATGAGTGAAATGGCTCACTCGCTGTCACTGCCGGGGCTAAGGAGGGCTCTCGGGAATGCGGTTTGCGATTGCGGAGAAGGCTGGCAAGCAAGCAGGCAATCAATCAATCAATCAAGCAAGGGGGGGGGGGGCAGGCATTGATTGCATTGCATTTGTTGAGGGAGTTTAGTTGGCATTTGGAAGGGCATTTGGCTTGGCGAACACGGGGAAGGGCATTTGAAATACCGCACACAACGGCACATATGACACAGATTTGACTCGCACAGAGTTTGTTGCCTTTTTTGAGACAGGGAGAGAAGGGCAGGGCAGGGCATGGGCGCAGGCGGCATCGAGAACTAGCGGTCTACATTTCGGATACCATTGAATTGCGCACATTTGATCACACACTGTTCATCTTGAGACTCTCTCATCTGTCTGTTTGGTGGGAGTTGCATGGCCGAAAGCGGCAGGGCTAAAACTTGGCCGAGCCATGAATGGGCAATTGACGATGCAGGCATGCCCAACCACTTTTACCCCATGGATGAAAATGGGAGCTGCATGTCGTTTCCCGGTCAATAAAGGTCTGAACAGGCTGGAAACGCGTGATGAAGTCAGAGATGGCATGTGAGCCTATCAAATGGATGCTTATTGATGATCCCTTTGTCCTCTCAAGACGGCCACCGTGGGCCCTGACAGGACAGTTCCTTCCGGGGAGCTCAGATCACGCGGGAAGAAAACTTCTAGAAACACAGCAGGAATCCTTTCATTGTGGGGATCCATTTTGAGTCAGACGCTAACAAAAGAAACCAGGGGAAGCTAGAATTGCGCACCGAGCGGTGATTTCCCGGCATCAAGAAGATAACGAATTTTTTTTTTTTTTTTTTTTTAAATCTTACCCCGCTACCGAGGGAAGGAAATAAAGCGGAAAGACCTTTTTTCCCCCCATGTGTCTCTTTTCAAGGGTCTTGCATGTGCAGTAGCGCGTGGTTGGGGAAAAAAAGCCGACTTTGGTGGGGGGAAAGATAGGTCCAGACCGCTGGATGAATATTGTCTGTGGTGAAGCGCGCTTAACGAGGCGGTGTGTGTTTGAATTGTGAATGATGTCGAAATTTGAGGTTGGGGGATAGGGCAGGGATGGGAGATAGCCCTGATACTTGCAGTGGTCGTAAAGATGCAGCCATGATATGGCCAGGTGTGTTCGCCTGGGTGCATGATGGCGGCTACGGTTGTTATGTTGTTGCTTCTTGAAGATATCCCTGGAAGCAAGGGAGAGAGGATAATGTCAATTACATGCGTAGCCATGGCGCGAGTTCCTGGTCATCCCCTTGGGCTGAGATACGTACGTGGGCGTGGCTATGGCTCAGATGTGGCTCTCATGATAGTACCATCAAGTGAACAGGACGAAACTGGAAGGTGGTTAACCATGGTGCTTTCTAGGCAATCTTGGTTCTCTCACAATTATCCCAGCTAGTTCTGTCAAGACCCTGCAAGGCCTGCTTTGCTACAAGGAGACAGAGAATATTTTGGTCCTGATGGTTTGCCATTCCCAGCATCTATCAGCCCAACTAGGAATATGCCAGCCACCCGTGCCATGTACTCCTCAGCTGCTCCGTCCTCGACATGGACAGGTACGCCGTCTCGTCCAGCCTATCCTGCAGCTCCTTAAACTTGCCCGTCGGAGCCTTCTTCTCAAACAAGATGTCCAGCTCGAGGTACGTCAGCTTCCTCGTCTCGGGCAGCCGAAAGTAGCACCAGACCAGACAGATAAAGCTCGTCCCCGCGTAGAGAAAGCACGATTTCCCGCCGAGGTCCCACGCCGCCGGGTTCAGCATCTTTGGCATGACAATATTATTGACCACGAGGGCCATGTTGTACGTGACCCTGGCTAGAGCGACAGTCTTGACGCGCAGACGGGTTGACGGGATCTCGGCCACGAGGACGTAGCACACTGGCCCGATGGTGAGGTCGTAGAAAAATGTCATGGCGATGATGATGCCTCCCAGGGCCCAGTCGGCGCCGGTGCGGCTGCCCAGCGTGACCGAGACGATGCCGCCGGCGAGGAGCAGGATGACGGGTATGGTCAAACCGTAGAGGTAGAGCTTCCGGCGACCAACATAGGAGAGCAGAGCCCAGGACATGATGCCGCCGAGTATTCCAACTCCATAACCAGCAACTGAGAGGTTGTACGAGCTGGACGCGTCAAAGCCGGCTTGCTCAAAAAAGTACGGCGCGTACGACGTAAGAGACCAGCCCGAGAGCGCCTGGCATATCCAAGCCATGCAAGCTATCTCGGTCCTGCGACGGTTGACGCCCTTGAAGAGATCCAGATAGCTGTCACCACCGTATTTCAGAGTCTTTTCAACCCTATTGGTGTGCTGCATCAGCTCTATCGTGTCGTCGATATCCACGTTGCTCTCGTTGCTGAGACGATAAAGAGCGTGCTTTGCCTCTGTCGTCCTTCCGTGACGGATAAGCCACCCTATCAACGCCGTGTTAGCCAAGCTGGAATCATTGTCGGCACAAGGGGTTCTGGTCTCACATGGACTATCAGGGGCAAAGCAAATGCCAAACAATAGGGGTATCGCCCAAGCCCACTGCAGGGCAAAGGGAAGACGATAAGACCACTGAGACGAGTTGTGCACCAGCGCACGGAGAATGCCCGTCCCAATCACTTGGCCGACGAGCCAGCACATGTTGATGTTGCTCAACACAAAGGGGCGCAGGACAGAGGGCACAACTTCAGCTGCGTATGTGGCAGCCAGGGTCTGGATGACTCCCCATGATATTCCTCGAGTAGCTGTCAGCCAAGAACTCCCCTAACACAGGTGTTGATAGATACCACATAGAGCTTGCGACGCCAGCAAGACGCCGATGCCGTTGGCGAAAAACGCCCCGAAGACGGCAGCACACATCCACAGCAGACTTGCAATCATCATCTTGCGATATCCAATGACGTCGGTGATGTACCCGTGCGCCAAGAGACCAATGATTTCGCAGCCGATGGCCGCGTTCTGCAATCCCATCTGCCACGACGGCGATATCTCGTACACTTGATTCTCAGGAGGCGTTCCTGGAGGCAGAGTCGGTTGGCCATATTTCCTCCTAAAGGCCGGAAAGGCAAGGAAGCCCGTAACCAGCGACTTATCGTACGCCTCCATGACAACCGTGAGAAAAAGCAGCAGAGACCAGCCGACGGCTTTGGGGTACTGTCGGCAGCAGCGGAAGAAGGTCGTCTCCTTTTCGATGGCCAGGCCGCGGCGGACTCGCCTCGACGTGGTGTCGGCGCTGGAACGTGGGAGCCAGAGCGCGTCTGCAAAATTCAGTGACACATGTCCGGTAGAAGATGCGCCGTGGCTCTGCAGGATTGCAAGGCTGTGAAACTCGGGCATGGGGTTGGCGTCGTCATCTTGAGAATGGGTTTCGCTGGCTGGACCTATTGAGGTCATCTCGGCCGCACGCTCCTTGGTCGTCGTCGTCGTCGTATGCTGACAGAACCAAGTCGTTTCGGAGAGGGCTTCATTGGGCGAAGGAAACAAGAGTCGTCGCGGCAGACGTAGTGATGGAGGCGAGACGGGCACACTTGAAGCCCCTGGCCCATTTCCTTCATTGATGAGAGAGAGGTTCAAGAAGCATCTTCACTCGAAGAGTGTCGGCACGATAGAAAAGAGAGGAAACCCGAAAATGGGGAACGGCAGGTTCTTAAAGTCTCCATCAACCATGCAATGTTGCATTGCGAGGCGTCATGTTGACAGGACGATTGGTCAATGGCGCCCGGGGAAGTACAATACAGGCCATGGCTGAAGCTAAAGAGATGAACCGAACAGAAATAACGAGAATGAGTACGCCCGGAGGATGCAAATGCCATGCAGATTCTGTGTCCTTTGGGGTACCGACGTCCTGGTGGTGTCCTCGGGCATACGCTCGGGCTGTCAAGGTCCGCCTGGCCTCCACGGATGGTCCAGGTTGGTATTAGCCCAGCTGGAAGAGACTTTGAGCAACGTGAGAACCCCATGTTTTCCAGGCACCGTCTCTATTAGCGACAGAGTTTGACCACTCCCATCGTTGGAGTCGGTGGAGAAGAGAGCTGCCGGGTTAGAGCCCGGTGGCTAGGGCCACTGATCGGTTGCTGACCAGGGGTGAAGGCCCGAATCATCGTCATGCCGGAGAATCGATCAAGAAATGTCTTTTGCATTGAATGTTGGAGTTGGAGGATGGGGTTTGCACATGGAAGCCAGGCAGGTTTGAGGCGGAAGTTCGGTCACGTGCTCATATACTGTGGCAGGTAGGAAGGTACCTCCCAGTCTTGCAGCGAATCATGAATAACCTCGTTTTTCACGCTTACCTAGGTATACAGCCTCACCAGATGGCTTCACCTTTCTGCCTTCGACCCCTCCACATGGCAGCGGCCGTATAGCCTAGCTACCACCGTACGGGAGGGCAGCGCAACTCCAGAAACGCCGCGGCATTCAGCACCGAGAGAGACTGAATGGGCGGGTTTGACCCTCCGCTCTATGAAGGATATCGTGTGAAGCGCTACACTGGCTTGGACAGGTTCTCGCCCAGCCCAAGGCAGCAACTTCCCATCAGGTACCCCACCCCGGATGCCTCCTGTCGAGTAGTTGACCCGCGATGCAGGCAAGCCTTGCGGGACGTCGACGTGCTGCTCAGCTACGCCCCGGAAGAGCGAGGCATCGGCCTCGCTGCAGAGTCACCTCTCGAGACCAGGGGCGAAGCAGCTTCTGAGGTTTGTCAGCCTAGACGTAGAAAAGATACGTTACGGCGGACCCGAGACCTTGGCGTTTTCATTTGGGGCTGTCTGTACTCGACACCAGACCTCAAGGTCAAGCTCGAGGAGCTCGCCCTGCCGGCCACTGTCATCGCTAACCACGGGGTCACAAAGGACCTCATCCGCCTGAAGAAGTTGGGTATTGACCTAACTTCCACCTACATCCTAGAAACGAGTATCCTCCCGCGGGAGCTGCTGCAGACCCCCTTCGCCATCACTCTGCAGACGACGCTGGAGAGGCTGGGAATCCCGTTCGATGTCGAGCTGCTGCACGTGGCGGGCAACGACGCCCACTTTGCGCTCCGGGCCATGATGATGATTGCGATCCTGGACCCTGCCGGCGAGGGTGCCGGCGTTCAGAGCAATCGCCCTGATCCGAAGCCGTCGTGGTGGCAGGCGGTACGAGATTCCGCGAATGGGGGCAGCACGATTCTTTGACTCATAGTAGGAGGATACTTGGACCAGCGCCTCGTCGGAGAAGGCCTCATCTAGCGACTGGCCTGCGTATGTGTATGAGGGTTCGAGTTCTCTCGTCTCGGATATGGCCAGCCGGGACTTTTTGCGGCGGAGGAGAAACGCTGGCATGTCTATCAGAGATGATGGACGGTAGCAAGGTGAAGGAACAACAGTTGGCAGCCATCCATTGTTGGCTTTGCTGCTGTGTCTTGGACATTGTGGATGAGCAAGACTGTCATCAGCGATGGCGGCCCAAACCAGCCGTCAGTCATCCATGACCCAAGCCAGAGTAGCATCACATGCCACGTCCTTGAGCAGGGGGCTTATCCAAAGTCGGGACTGCATTCTCGTCCTTGTTCGATGTTATCTGGGGTATGGCACCACGCGGGCCGGGGTCACGGCAATTCAGCCAACGGCCAGGACTTGTTTGCCACAGGGAGCGGCAATGGGAAGCCTAGGATAGGATTGGGCTGATGACCTACTACGTCCCTGTATGGGTGAATGGATGGGTTAAAAGGAAGAGTAGGTTCGGTGGACCCCGACCGTCGAAAATCGTCAGATGGTCAGCACCAAAGGGGCAACCATGATGCCAGGACGAGCGAATCCGTGCCGGCGACATCGAAAGTTGTTGTAGATTTCTCTCCGGCTGGAGCCGAAGATGTAGATTCATCTTGGGAAGTATTGATATCATGGTTTATGCGTAGGTTGAGGAGTCATGATGGACGTTGTTCATCATGGTAACGATTAATATCGTCGCTGTTAGTGGTCGCAGGATACCCACAGCTGACTATCAACAGCCTGCATCAATCAACTCAACAGCAAACCAAGCAGTTAGTTAAAGAACATTAAAACAAGATAAATAATATTAATTAATTAATCATTCAATCCAAACAATGCATCTTCGTCCGAACACATCAGCCTCATCCCACGAGCCCTGTTCCCCGGAATCGCCCGAATAGGGTCAGACTGCCCAGGGCCCCAGCACCGCAATCACACCACCATCGACCGACTCGCAACCGCATTGAGCACGGTCTGTGAATGCTACGCCTCGTGAGTCCCAAGGGCACAAAAATTGATATAAAGATGGACTGTACTCACAATATGAGATGACTTTTTCTTCACCAAGCTATTCAATACCAAAAGCATCATACAGTCAATTGCAGACTATCTCCTCTCGCCAACACTTTGACCTCCTTTTTCAACTCACTTACACGCTTCAAAACTCACAATGGCCGCCCTCGCCAAGCCCGCTGCTGCCCCAAGTACGTCTTACTGCTCATCTCATAATCTTCAATTCTAACAGTGAAAAGGGCCCTCCCCATCATCATGGCCGTCGGAAGCTTCGCCATCGTCGCTGGCTTCATCCGCTCCCAGCTCTCCATCACGTCGGCAAAGTTCGACCGCTCCTTTGCAAAGTACAACACCCCCGAGAGCGAGGCCTCGCGCGCGAGGACCTTTGACGGCGCCGTCGAGAACCCCCGGACAAGCCTGTTTAACGCCCTCGGCCGACGACAGTAGACGACTGATGAGAAAGGGGGATGATACATACATTATTTTGCACATATTCACAACGTTGAGCGTTCTTTATTATCGTCACCAACACCGCTTGGATAGAGAGGTGGGCATGGTTGGCAGGGTTGGCTGCATTTGACGAGCATCGATACCAAATTCATATACAAACAAGACCAAATAAACTGTTAAACACAATAACCAAAAATGAGTCAAAGCATATCAATTCTTTTTAATTACATACGGAAGCCCTCCGCCCAAGAGTGTCTTTGTTCACGTCCCATCCCCCCTTCATTGTACCTTGGCCTGTTATCCAGAGCCTCCCACCCCCTGCCCCCTATCCAAACACCGCTCATCCATGCCGGAATCGACGGGTATCCTCCCTATCCATTTGTCCTATACTGCGCTATGCTATGTTGAATGCTTGCTTCCCTGCTCTCCAATGGGCTGAAGCAAGTTGTGCAAAAACAATAAACAAGAAACCTCTCTCCCATCCATACGCCTGCCTATTGTACCATTGTTCTATAAACTACATGTGCCTTGCCGTCACTGCGAAGTGGCCAGGCTTTTCCTCCTCTTCATGTTCCCTCTTCATCTCCCCCTTCGCCCCCCTATCCTGACTTCATCCTGCTGGGCGTCCAGCTGAGTCGTGGCCCCGTTTGGCTCGACGACCGCCGTGTCCTAGGCCTGGTCGTCAGAGGAGGAGGCGGCGGCGTCGTCGTCGTCTCATCCACGGTTTCGGAATTGTCCTCTTGCTGCGAACTGCTGGTGTCCCTGTGACTGATGCGGGAGGTGAGTGCGCTGAGCTTATCCTTGAGGTTGCTCGTGCCGCCCTTACGCCGCACGCCAGATCCGGCACCCGAGTCGTGGTTGCTCAAGCTCGACGGAGGCCGCTCGATCCCCGTGGGGATTCTCTTGAATCCAGGCTTCGGCTGCTGTGCAACCGGCACCGGGATGTTGCTGTGTACACTGCCGTGTATACTGTTGCGCATGCTGCTGCTGTGCATACTGGCGTTGCTGCGCATACTGGTGCTGTGCAGGCTGCTGGCCATACTGCTGTGCACGCTGCTCTGGGGGCTCGCCGTTGTTGGGCGCAGAAGCTCGATGCCATGAGCGTGATGTCGGTTGTTGCGGTTATCGTCGATGGGCGTTGGCGGTGTCATCATGAGGAAGGCCGGCACATTCGGCCCGTGGTGGCCGTGGGGCGGCTGGAGACCGTGGGAGCTTGAGGCGCCGTTGCGATGTGATCTTCGGCTCTTAACGCTGGAGCTACGGCTTCGGCGCCGCATCGTTGACGATGGTGGTATGCTGCTGTGCGTGCTTCCGGCTCGGATGCTGCGAGGCGGTGACCGAGAAAAGTCAACCGGGGATGACCCATACATGCTGGAATCGTCGCTATCGTTGAGACTGCCAGGGTAATGCTGAGACCCCCCGAAGACGACGGCGCAATGAGAACTGAGCTGCTAGCCAGTTCCCGTAGCTTGTTCCTCTGCTCGGCATTGGGTCGGTGCTTGGAGAACTTGTTCCCGATGAGGGCACCCGTGTGCGAGATGAGAGCCTTCACCACAGCCTTCTTGAGTGCCAGTGCCAGGTCCAGGTTGGACCACGTCTTGTTCTGCCACTCGATGGTCGGCATCCTGAAGACGAAATCGTGCACATCCTCAATGTTGCGGTTGTCCTTGCCTCGGTAGCTCAGGCACAGTACGACTGAGGGCATCTTGATGGATGCAAATGTCATGAAGTGGCTGGCACGCGTCATCATCTTGGTGAGGTCGTCGGATGGCGGCATCTCGTTGTTTTGCTTCTTGCTGAGACCGAAGCGAGACTTTCTGTCACCCTCTCTCGACTCGCGCCCATCCCGCGAAGAACGACCGGCTGAAGTGCGTCCGATGCCGACCTTTGGTGTCGCCGTCGACGGCCGTAGTGACTCGTGTGACGCCTTCTTCATCATTGTCTTGGAGGTTCCAGGGGCACGGAACAGACGGAACGCATGTCCTTCACTGCCGCCGGTGTTAACGCTTAGGGCCTTGCGCTGGGATCGATCTGCCTTGGAGTTTGAAGTGAGGGTAGGGCGCAGTCGCAATTCGAGCGAGCCCGAGTTCGCCGAGTACGACGATGAAGACGACGCCCTTTCGTACGCCCTGTCAAAAGACGGCGTGCCAAAACCGTTGGGGCTGTGGATGGAATCATCCTCGTCCTCGTCCTCGTCACCTTGGTCGCCCTGCTGGAGCATGAAGGGTGAATCGTTCCTTGCGCCCGTCATCTTGTCCCCGTTGATGCCCGGGAAGATGTATTCAAACAGCCGTTTGCCCACTTCGCGCTCAAGCTGCACCTTGATCGGGAACAAGTTCACCTCGAAGCGATCCATGACTGGGATACCCGCGATAGCCTCCAGCATGTGCCAGTACACTCGAATCATCTCCTTGTTCTGCATCTCTGGAGGAAGGGGTCGCTCGGGGTCGATGTACGGCGCAACCATCTCGGGATACGTAGCGTCTGGAAGCAGATTCAGGCCGAGTACCTTGCCAACTCGGATGAGATTGACATGAGAGCCATCCGAGTTGTCTGTCCGATCGTACTCCAGGTCCTTCAGTTGCAGCTCCACCAGGGGATCGCTAGAGTCTTGCATGAGATGCCACACAATGTCTCGCACAGAAATGTTCCACCTCAAGAGGCCAGTGCTGTCGTCCGAGTTGACGTCGTACTTTCTTTGGGAGCTTGTGATGGCCTTCATCATGAAGAACAGCTCGTCTTCGCAAGCAGCCAGGTCCCTCTCGAGGTGCAAACGGTCTTCCCAGCCCTTCTTGTCGAGGTACTTGGAGTACGTCTGGAAATGCTCCTTGATCTCCTCCATCTGCCTGATCCTCTGCTGCAGCTTCTGAACCATGGCTGGAGCGCCACTCAGGTCGCTGAAATCCGAAGCAAGAATGATCTTCTCCAGGCGTTCGCTCCTCGTCTTCTCCATGGGTTCGTTGTACATGAGGAGATCCAGCACGATGACATACAATGCATAGTACTGTGACGAGTTGCAGAGTGCTCGCGCTGTCGGGAACTCGACCCAGAGATTGTCCATACGGTTCTCCACGTTGTCCTTTGGAGCGAAACCTTCGTTGTCGTTCTCGTTGACTTCGTCGTTGTACTTCAGGCGCAGCGTGTTGTACTTATCGTAACGAACCATGGCTGAAGTTTTCTGGACCACGCGCTTGAATCCGAAAGGATCCGCCTGGAAGTCAAACACAACCTCAATGGGCACCCAGGGTGGCCAAGATGAGCCACTTGGCGCGCCATACTTGCTTCCAACGTACATGGAAACGAGGCTGGTCTGGAACCACTTCTGGTGTGTGACAAAGAACTGAACACTGTCCATGTTGACCAAGAAGCGGCGTTGGACGAGACCACTGACGTTGTCAGAAATTCTCTCCTTCTCCATGACTTCCATCACCTTCAGCTCCATTCCCTTGGCGGTTGCGAGCACCACATTCTTCTTGTTCTTGTCGCTCTGTAGCTGGATCTGCGGTGCAATGATGCGGATGTGATAGCTGCTCTGAGGTATGAACTCTTCGGCGATTCCGGTGACCAGGTCCTCGATGGAACCTTCAACAACCCCGTCGCGTTTGTGCTCCAGGTGGCACTCGTGAACTTGCGGCTTTACCGAGAATCTTTCTGATCCGTTCCTCAATGTCTTGGGCGCTCTCTTCTTCTCGCATGCTCGACGCGCGAGAGCCTCGGCCTTTCCTACTGTACGTCGACTTGGCCTTCCCAGGCTTACTGTTTGCCTTGGCTCTGTTCTGCTCTTCCACAATGTCCAGAATGAATTTGATGGCAGGTCGTGAGAGATAGTACGTAAATCCACGTCTCTGGCTGTTCTGGTGAAGATAGCGGAGCACAATGTTTCGCAGCAGGTTGTTCCACTTGAGCTGCAAGTTGTGGATGACGAACCGGTTGTTGAACTCGCTCTCGAACTCGCTGGCCGCTGGGATCTCGATGGTCTCGTCCTGGAATGCGACCGTCTCGCTGGACGGTTTCCGCCCATCGGTACTGCGCCTGTGAGTGCTTGATGGCGCCCTCATGTAGACTTGGTTGAGCATCGTTTCCAAGAACTCCTTCTTTTCCCTCAAGACGTGAGTGTGCTTCCTATACGCCTCAAACTCTCCACTGCGCCGCTGTCCTTTGCATCGCATTTGATCACCTTCAGCTCAGCCTCACCCACCTCACGAGCGTGGGCCTGCATCTGAACACCCAGCTGGTCTAGTCGATGCTGGATGAGTTGACCTTGTATCCGTCGTGGATCGTCGTCATGGCGCATGACGCAAAAATGCGTGGGCTCGTTTCCAAACGGACTAGTTCTAGTAGGATCTCCAGCAATTACACCCCCAATGTCAGTTTGTCGGAAATATGTGAGTCGAGGTGCATATGCCAGGGGTAAGATCTTGGTGTCAGGATGCGGCTCAGTTGGTGTGATCCAATCCAGTTCAACAAAATCGTCCATATCGATCCAGCTAAAGTCGTTGTCGGGAATCGTGAATCGAGACAGGTCCGGCTTCTCCTCCGTGTCGCTCATGAGAGTTGCAATCGATCCCTTCTTGATGGCCTCGGTGGTGGTTCCTTTCAGGCTCGCCGAGACTGCCCTGACATCGGCGCTAACAAGGTCAAGCTGGGCAGCATGCATCTTGATGCCAGATGTTTTGCTCTCATTCTCATCATGTCGACCTTTTCCGAGCGTGTCGAACTCCTCTCGTCGCTGGTGCAGATCAAGCGAAAAACTGTCGAAACGGACCTTCAGGCCAGTCGCCGAGACGGCGTTCTCGGAATAGTCCTCGACATCCTTGTGCTTGTAGATGTGACTCAAGAACAGAGGCGCCAGTAGCAGATTGTACTTGATAGTTGCCAGGTGGCGACCAAACTTCTTGCTGTTCTTCTCTCGGCCAGGGAATAGAGTACCTTGGCGAATAGGGAGCGACAATGGCTGGCCAAACAGCCCCCACCAGGCGAAGAAGTGGGTGAAGAATCGCGGCGTCAGATGAACGGTGTTGTAGCTTCGTGAGGGCTCAGGGTTTTCCGACATCCAGTTGCGGTCAGCAGGAGCTCGAACAGCGATGGAGAGATGGATATGTCGACTCCTGAAACCGCGCATTGCATCATACGGAAGGCCATTCTCGTCAGGCTTTGCAAAGTGCGGGTTCTTGAGGACGATGTCGTAGTGAGGCCGGAACTCAAAGCTTCGTCTGCCATCCTCAATGGCGCGCTCAAAGATGAGACCCAGCATCACCTGCACCTTGCCTGATAGCTTCATGACGACCTTCTTGAAGCTTGCTTCGGACTTGTAGTTGTCATCTGGCAAGTAACCTTCGACATCATGCTGCCGCCTAGCTTGCTCGCGCACTTCGTGGCTGAAGTCGGGGATAGCGAGGATGTATTCGCCACTTTCGACCGAGAGGAATCGCTTTGGGTCATCATCAGCGTTGATGCTCCATCTGATATCGTTGCGCCAGCACATGAGGAAACCGGCGCCGTTTCCAGTGACCGCGTAGGGATCGCGGGTGCCCTTGAGAGCCAGGTGCACGTCGCCATCGCCCTTCCAGGCCGCGTGTATCCTCGAGTGGAAGTTGAGTCGGAGCTTATCCCAGAATCCAACGCGTTCAGATGGGTCGAACTGAGGCTTGGTGAAGGACTCAATCACCATCATCATGTCCTGAACAGCAGGCTGGTAACAGGGACCCCAGGTGATTCGCGTTGGTAGAGCACTGTTGACGTCCATGTACACGTCGGAATAAGACTTGACGGGTCCTATCGTGCGCCTCACTTCTATGGCAAAGCTGCCTTCGTTGGAGGATCCTGGGAGCGAATTCCTTGGAGGAACGACGTTAACGCGTACTCGACGAGTCGACTCGACGCCCCGGAACTCCTCCGCAACGACGAAATTCGTCTTGAGTGACACAGCTTGGATCTTAGCTGACTGCCCATACTTCATCGGAGGAATGTGCAACAGGGGGAGCGGGTAGTCTCGCAGTGTCACCTTGGCCTCGCCCATTGCGATGCCAACATGCATCGGTACAAGCAAGCTGTACTGCATGTCCCGCGGCATTCCCTTTCCAATCATGTGTAGGAAGTTCGGGAGCTCCTTCATCGGGAATGTCGGCTTGTCGATGGTGAAATGAAGGTCGCTGATGAGAGTAGACAAGAGCGCTGGCCTTGGTGGAACTTCGAGCAGATTCTCAGCCTCCTCAATGTCCTCGGGAACCTGGTTGGCCCCCCAGAATTGGCCACGGGATTCTTTCATGCTGTTCCGGGAGAGCTCGCAGGCGCGGTCGATTCGCTTCTTCCAGCTCTGCGCGTTGAACATGTCGAGATGGGCCCGGGCGTAGTGTTCAGTGACCTTGGAGACGCCGTTGACTTGCAGGGCCTCGGTCTCGGGGTCGTATCTGGGCACCCTTCCGCGCTGAGAGCTTGATCGAACCTCTCTTCCATTCAGGGCATCCATGCTCCGGCTTCGCGCTCCAGGGGCATCCGCCATTTCGGGCCGCCCGCGGGGGAAAGTTGACCGAGAGCGAATCTTACTAGTCCCTCTGCGGATCTCGTCTTCACGCACCCTCTTCAGCTTGACCCTAAAGGCGTTTTCTCGTGCAATGCGTTGTGTCTGCTCGATCAGACCAGTCCGGTAGATCATGTTCAACTTCCACTCGAAGCCGCCGTCCTCAAGCTCGAACAAGAAATTCCGCGTGCGGACCGACACCTTGGGTACCAGTTTAGGTCCTTCGGGCTTCTTCTCGAGGATGTATTCGTTGGTTCCAGTCTTGAAGCGATGGTGCAGCTGCTGTACCGCCTTGATGACGTTGATAAAGTTGTCACTGATTTGGCTGACGGTGACTTCATGCGGCACAGCAACACGGACGGCTTCCGTCACGATATCGATCATCTTCTCATCGACCACTCCACCGTGGGGAGTTTTCCTTCGAGATTCTCGGAAGTCGAGACGTCCGGACTTGACGCTCACGAGCCTCGCCCAAACGTTGCGCATTCTCGGCGGCTCTGTGTAGAGTCGAACCAGTTTGGCTGAGATGTACGGAGTGGACCATCTCTGGCGACCCAGCTCCAAGCCATACATGTGCAGCATCATGGCAGGGTCATGAGGCATCTCAGCCTTTAGTTGGATCAGTGCCGCCTTGAAGTCGAGGGTGACCAGCTCAGGGGTAACGGTGGATAGCTCCCCATTAACATCCTGCGGGGTGCCTGGGGGAGCCAGTCGGTCCTTGCTGGGGGCCGCCTCCTTGAAGCTCCCCTGTTGCTTTGGCCGTGGAATATCCCGGCCTGTCCGCATGAACGCCTTTCGCAGTGTCATGACAGCAACCCCAACTGCGTAATGTCGATAGAGCGAATACTGTGCAAGGATAGACCGCACAGTGACTTGGATGTTGAATGTCGGTCCACCAGCATCACTGGCAGCCCCCAAGACAAGTTCAAGCCTGGGGATGTTGAAGAATGGCTCTGGTTCGAGGATATCGATTGCATCCATGATTTGGGCCTCGATCCCGCGGGCAAAGACTGTGAGTCTTCGACCGTCACCAACGTTCTGCGGCTTCCTCTTAGGTCGAGGGGAGGTGGACGGGGGCGTAAGGTCCGAGTCAGATTGGTTAACTGAGCGGCTGTTGGCTCGTCTCCTAGATGGCCGCCGTTGCAGCCCGTCGAATCGATGAGCACGGTACTCGGCCGAAACGGTATCCCAGTGGATGAACACTCCCCGGGTGTCGTCCGAGATCTCCTCATCAATCCCGGCAATCTCCACGTTCATGTCCGAGGCGTCAAACTGGCATCGTAATAACCAGCTCGGCATCGATCGCAAGAAATTCTTGCCACTCCTCGGCCGGCTCACAGGCCCCTTCTCTGGTTCCACGTCGATCCGCAGCTCTCGAACGATCTGGCGCACACCATCTGTGATCTCAGGCCTGATTACACTGATGGAGGCGGACTGAAGGCTTCCTGTGATGTCAACGTACACATCCGGGCGGGCGCCGAGGTGGACTTTCATATCGAGAGACTCGGTTGTGATGAGGTTGAACCGTTCACCATTGTTCGTCTGGTAGTAAAGGTCGTGAGACTGGAGTCGAATAGCCCCATCGAGGGTGTAGTGTAGATCTTCGAAAAGGCTGTGTGAAGATTCCATGTCGAGGGATATGGAAGAGATGGAGGAGATGATGAGGTCAAAATCGTCGGGGTCCTCTGTTTTCTGTAGGGGCTTGAGCTTGATGCGCACAACGGGCTCATGCATAGAGAATTTGTAGTTGGCCTTGGGCAAGAGGCGTGAGATGAGATGGTGATTCTCGCTCTTGGCCTTTGGTGCCTTGGGCTTCGATTTGAGGAGGGCGATGAGTAATGGCAGATGTCGAGGGTCGAGATCGACTGAAGGAGATGTCACGACAGAGTTGGCAAACATGATATTCGCGTTCCTCTCGTCCACGGTGCCGTCTCGCAAAACTTCCACCGTCTTGGAAAGCAGGGTTGTCTTGATGGTAGTCGTAGCCATCGGGACGTAAATGAGACGCTCAGGCTGGCCATGGCCATCGTCAAGGCCGACAGAGATGGACAAGGCGGCGGCCAATGCTTCGTGCGCGATAGCTTCTGCAGGAAAGTACATGCGGTGTGCTGGCGATTTGGAGTCCAACCGATGAAGATCTATGCCAACCTCTTTCATCGCGGCATTGAGCAAAAGAGGCGCAGAGCCAGGCTTGATGGACTGGACCTTCTTGGTAACACCAAGGAAGCTGACGGCAAACTGAATCTCCTTGATGCCCCGCAGAATGGAGCTGAAGAACTCTTTGGAGTCTGATACGGTTCTCATCAGATCAGAATTTGTGCTTCTGGCTTGGCCAAGCTCCTCGACAACCTTGCCGAGGAAGATGTCAACAGGCTCGTCGGTGCTGGGGGTTCTGACGTCGTTCCGGCACCGCTTGAACCGATCCATGCAAGTCTGCAAGTCGTCAAAGGGGATGTGCAGACGCCCAACTTTGACGGCCACGGCGGCTTCGCGCAGCCCTTCCATCGACTTGTACAAATATCCATGCACGTTGATGAACAAATGGTCGAGCACCTCCATCGATTCGCTACCATCGGCAGTGAACAGAACGCTCCGGAGCGTGACGGTCCATTCTGCCTGTCGATCCTTGCTACGGGAATCGGACCTCCGGGCGAAGAAGCGAGCGCGGTCGACCATCTTGCGCCGCGTGTCCACAGCCAAGGTGAAGCTTCCAACCTGAACATTGCCCACGTCCACGATGTTCACAGCCGAGTTGGTCGCGACCACATCAACCAGCTTGAGCCAGCTGATGTTCCTGTGAAGCCTCTTGATCTTTTCTTTGACATTGGTCAACTTCTTCCAAGTCTCGCTGCGGACGATCGTAGTCGTGGTTCGCCGGGATAATTGTGGTTTGGGGCGAGAAGCGGATTTATCAACCGTTTTTTACTCTTGGTCGTCGTCTCGGTATCGCTTCCTTCGCCATCTGAATCGGCCGACTTGTTTCCTTCCAGCTCCTTAATGTCCAACGTGACGACCAGCTCGCTCAGGACGATACTTAGCCATGTGGGCTGGGCAAACGTCGGCCGATGGACGTTGAGCCCCAGGCCCCTGATCTCGATCCTGCATCCATCCCGTGGTGTGTATGCGAGGCGCCGGAGGGAGAAGTAACCGATTCGCTGGATGGAGATGCCCGTGAGGATTCGAAGTACGGCGAGGAGGACAAAGGACGATAGGTATAGGAGGACAAGTAAGCCGAACACGAAGGTCGGGTTTAGCAGAGCCATCTTTCAACGGCTCTCGCGAGCCTCTCCCGCCAAGCTGACTGCATGAGGGCAACGTTAGCCAGGGGCGGTGTATGATGGCGTGGTCGGACGACTCACATTTACTGTTGGTAGAAGAGGTACCATGCCTTCCTTTCTACTCAAGTTGTCTGGGAGGCGGGCTATGCCATCGCCGCGAGCTCGGATGTGCTTGTGCGATAAGAATGCCGAACTTCCGGTTCCTCCCACAACGTCGATCGCTTAACCTCCTGACAGCGTCGGCCGAAGATCGATGTGCGAATGACGAGGGCAAGGCGAATAAATCGGATACTGATGGTGATGGAGCTCGAGGCCGGGAGGTTCGGTATGGAATCGACGACGAATTCGACAGCTAGGTTTTGGGGCGGGATCGGCGGGATCTCTCGAGCGCGATGGAGGTTGGAAGGGGACGGGAGGCGGGTAGATTATCCGTGACGTCAAGGGGGGCCACAACGGTCGGCGTAAAAGGAGAATAGGGGGGTTGCACGCAGGCGCAGGCGCACAGAGCCGTGATATATAGAGATAGCGACGCCTTGGAGCCGCGACCTGGGCAGAGAGATGCAAGGTTTTGGCTGCGTCGAGGGATGGAGAGGCCAAAGACTGAGATGGATGGTACGTATCCCTAGGCACAGCGTCGAAGGTTGGGACGGATCCCTCCAGCGATGGATTGGAGCAAGCGGGCGGGCGTGTTCCGCCGGGGCCAGCCCCTGCCCGTTCAGACGCCTGCACTCAAGCGATCCGTGGAGGTACGTACCGAATCTTCCAAAGCCTCCACTCAGAAGCCTCCAAGCTGAAGCCACGAGCCTCACTTGGGGCGTCGATTAGGGCAGCGCACGGGCCATGTCATCTATCAAACAGGGAACGTCTGGTAAGCTCTTGGCAAAGCCAATTCCATTCTGATGATGGCCAATCTAAGCTCGATAGCATGTCCAGAAGGCACAATAAGGAGAATTATTACTCTGATACGGGGTCTCAGTCGCCCATTCGGCATTGCATGTCTTAGGATCACGTCTCTCGCATCCATGGATGTAAACAATCGTCCGGACATGTCACCTCCGGCCGAACAACCAACGGCCTGCACCACGGAACGGAGGGTTCGCTTCCGCGCACATCACCAAGGTTCAACCACCCAGCAACGCTTCCTTTTTCCACCAAAATTCGCCATTGGCCTGTCTAGCCTTCTCAGACAAAGTGCGGGGAAGGCGAGGCATCTTGTCTCCCGTCCCAGCACTAAGATCTCTTGTATCATTTGGAGGCGTTTTGCCAGTGAGAGCTAGGCCATCCGTATCCCGCCTAGATTTGTCCACATACCGCCGCCAAGCCCATGTTCGGACCCCTCAGACCACATTATCAAACATTTTTGCCTGGACGACAATCTTGGGTTGCCGTGGCGCCACGTTCGAATCTGGCCACGAAGGTGCGAAGATCAGATCCCGAAAACGAAGTTTCAAGCAGAAGCTCGACTGGTGTGACCGCGGAGATTTCTTATCCAGGCCGAGGTTTCTTCCTCTCGCTACGAAATGCGTCATCCTTGTTTCATTCAACGGTGACCGTCCACCGACTCGTCTTACAAGTGGCGTGTCATAGCGTTGTCCTCTGAGCGCTCCCACACCCGCGATAGCGGTGCTGTGCGAGGTTGGTTGCAGACGATATGGGCATAGCTTGGTATAGGCCTCCTTACAACGAGCGTAGACTTCGTTTTGAGACGGCCTGTGCTTGTAACCCTAACTGCTGATATTGTCAACGCACATGCACCCACCCCTGCATTGCAGTCCAGAGCTCAATGACCCTGCGCCATCGGGCTTGTTGTCCAAAGTTGTTGGGGAGATGCGTTGTCCCTGCGGAAAGCCACCTATCGAGCAAAAGGCGGGGTTGTTGTCTTGCTTTTGTAGCTTCTCACCGTAAGCTCTCCAGTCTGGACGATCATCTCACAAACTCCGCATGATATGCCGACGCATCGCATGAGCCGCCTTTTCAGCGCGGCATTGTGGCCAATAGCATCTCTGCCACCTCCTACGAGGGTGGCATCAATGCGTTTTAGCTCCCGCAAGGAGTCAAGGACAACGTGGGAGCATGGTTTAGAACGAGTTCTCTTTCATGATGAACGGGTATCTGCTTGAGCTTGCTCTTGTTCCTGCTTCCTCAACTCGGCAATGCGATCATCGATAAGCGCAATGTCGGCATCAAGCCTCAGCATCTTCTCCGACATCATGTCTGTATACTCTTCGTCGGTGAGCTTCTTGAGAGGACTCCATCGAGATCTGAACCAGCTGTCGTTCTCGTCCTTGACCTTGGGCTGGCGACTGGATACTCGGTTTGCTACTATTTGACCTCCGGCACCCAAGACTGTCCAGACAAGCATGGCAGGGATAATGTTTGAAGGGCCCCCTGATTTCACGGTCAGTTGCGATTATCATGTGAAATGCCGGCTCGACTTACGGATCAAACCTCCCATGGCACCAGCTGCTGTGCCGGCAATAGCACTGGCCTTGGTTTTATCCAAATCCCTGAGCTGTTCCTCACCGCCCCATGCCTTGACCACGACGCTTCTCGTGACTGGGAACTGTCAGTCGAGTTCTTCAAGGGAGCCGGCTGTGTCACGCCAAGATGACTTACACCAAAAGCTGGTCCCCAGTGTAAACCATTGGAACCCGGAAACCGCGCCCCAGACAATGGGATTCGTTTCTTTGAAGATGGAACCTCCGACGCCGGCCAAAACACCCGCAGTTCCTACCATTCATTAGCTTGGGATAGGCATTTTGAGAGTTCCAGCAAACACACCTGTCAGACTGCCGACCTTGAGGGGGGGTAGTACTAGATCGACGATCTCGGGAGCAAACAGGCCTCGAGGAGATTGCCGTTGGCGCAAAGGCGCTGATTGAGGCTCTCGACTGCTGTTGTCGGCCATGATGAGTGTGACGAGGACAAGAGGGAAGCCGACGGGCGGTGAAACAGGAGGAAATGTGAGAAATAGGATATACAGCTAAAAGTACAATGGATGAGAAAAAAAACAATATTACATAGCGCGCCGTACCGCCGATGCTGCCGTTTGATATCACGATTGATAGGCTCGTGGTGGAGATCTCGACTTTTCCCCGGCCGGATATTTGACAGAGCCCAGAGAGGCAGGCGACAGAGACCAATGGCAAAAAGCAAGAACGGTGGATGAAAAACCCGTGACATGACATCGGCAGGTGCCCGGTCCAATCGATTATTGGTGGGCTCTTCAACAGGCGCTCACTTGCTCCTGCCACTGCTGAGGCAGTCCTGCAAGCGAGACAGAGGAAGGGGACCCGGCAAGGGGCTAGTGACCAATCGGGTTAGCGCCTCCCACTCTCCCACTGGTGGCCTGGCAAAATTGAGCCAACCCTCACGGGCGCCTCCATCATCATTTTTTCCCTACGCCGAGCAAATTTCGACTCGTCAACCCCCAGACACGGCAACACTCGTCGGGGCCCAACAACTTCTCGCGACCGTCCCGTCACCATCTCCGAGTTCTCACATTTCCGGTCTCCCGGCTTCCCGGCTAGACAGCGACCGATCTCGACAGCTTCACTGAGCGAGAGCTGCCGCCCGCCAAACCCCGGTCGGCTTCGCACTCTGCAATCCTACGCGCATCGGTCCTGGAATCGTTGCGCGTGGCCGCCTAACCGCAATCATGGGTGAGCATTATGCCTCATGCCCTCTGCTGCCGCTTGCGATGATGGACATGCTGACCACGATCTCTGCGTAGCTCCCAAGAAGAAGGAACAGCAGAAGATGTCCCTTGGGGACTTTCTGGCTGACAGTGAGTTCTGCCCCTCGCCCTCTCCCTCGTCACCCCGCTACTGCGCACATGTGTCTATTACCCCTCGCCCTTCTTGTCTAACCCTCATGTAGGTTTTGGAGGTGGAAGCTCTTGGGCCGATGAGGTAGAGGAAACCTATGGTAAGCATCCCGTCGTCGAGTCCATCTACGTTCCTGGCCGCTAACTCCCTCATAGTCACCGGTACGTGCCATGTTTCATGCCATCGCCGCGACCCACGGTGGACTGACCACACCCTTTAGGCACTCAGGCCCTGCCGCCGAGCGACCGCCCTCGTTACAACAACAACTCTTCCTCCAGTTGGCAAGATCGGGGTATGTATCAGCCCGATTCCAGCCTGATTTCCCGCGCTTACATGTCCAGGCTTCTCCGTCCGCGAGGCCGCTCCTCAGCAGATCCCCGACAAGCCTCCCTATACCGCTCACCTGGGAAACCTGGCTTATGATGTTACCAACGATGCCGTGAACGACTTCTTCACCGGCTGCGACGTCGTCAGCGTCCGTCTCATCGAGGACCGCGAGCTTCAGCGACCCAAGGGCTTTGGCTATGTTGAGTTTGCCACTGTTGAGGGCCTGAAGCAGGCTCTCGCCCTCGACGGAGAGTCGTTCCAGGGACGTACTGTCCGAATTAAGGTTGCGGATCCTCGTAAGTTGAAATGCGCTATATAATTGTTGGGTGGTTCTAACTTCGATTAGCCCGTGGAGGTGATCCCGGCAGAGGAGATTCCATCCGGGAGCTGGGAGACTGGACTCGCAAGGGCCCTCTCCCCGACGCTCCCTCGCGAGGCGGTCCCCGAGAGTTTGGCGAGCGCCGACCTCCCCGTGACCCCAGCTCATTTGAGAGCCGTCCCACCCGCGACCTGACATGGGAGCGACACGGACCTTTGGCTCCCCTCCCCGCCCAGGAGCGCTCCGGCTCCCGAGATGGCAGCCGCCCTCGTCCCGCCGCCGAAGGACTTGGTGAGCGAAGTGAGTCTTACCGTGGAAACCGCCGTGACTCGCCCGCCTGGGGAGAGGCTCGTGAGGGTGGCTCGCGTCCCCCCGCGCTGAACGCTCCGACCGCCCCGAGCGCACTGAGAGAGTCGTCACTGCTGCCGACAAGGACATGCAGTGGAGGGACCGCATGCGCCCTGATGCTAAGCCCACTTCCCCTGACGGCAGTGCCCCTCCCTCGCCTGCTCTATCAAATGCTGGCCCTGCCCACGGTGGACGCCCTCGCCTGAACCTCCAGAAGCGAACCGTTTCTGAGGCCCCTGATGCCGCCTCGCCCTCTCAGGGCGGTGATGCAAAGGCCAGCCCGTTCGGAGCTGCTCGCCCCATCGACACTGCTGCAAGGGAGAAGGAAATCGAGGACAAGCGTCAACAAGCCGTCCAGGAGAAGCGTGAGGCCGATGAGAAGGCCAAGGAGGATCGTCGCCTTGCCAAGGAGGCTGCTGCCAAGGCCGAGGCTGAGGCCGCTGAGGCCGCTGAGGCTGCTGAGGCCGAGGCTGCTGAGGCGGCGGCCAAGGCTGCCGCGGAGCCGAAGGAGGAGGCCCCCGTTGAAGCCGAGGCTGCTGAGCCGGCCAACGGCGAGCAAAAGGCCCCTATTCGAAGCCGTGAGCCCCGTGAAGGCGGTGCCCCTCACCCCAAGTCGAGAGCCGCCGAGGCCTCGAGCTGGCGCTCCGCTTCGGGCGGATCCCGCGGCGGTCCCGGCGGCCGAGGCGGGCGTGGTGGTGGACGTGGTGCCCGAGACGCTCGACCTCCCCGCGCCAACGGAGCTGCTGGCCAGCAGCAGGCTTCTGGTGACGGTGAAGCCCCGACTCCGACTGCCGATGATGACGGGTGGACCACGGTGCCCAAGAAGGGCCGCCAGGGACGCGCGGTGGGACCCTAGAATGTGTACATATCGCCTCGTTTCTCTACGGTTTGACGACTAGAAATGCCCGTCGCAAGATATCCCACTCGCACGACTCTCGACTCGACGCAGCGGCTACGTCTTGGACTCTGGAATTTCCTCTCTCGAACGACCCCCATCTCATACGCACCTGCAAGCGATGGCCTCGACGGTACCCCCTGGAAGCGCAAAGGGCGGCTCTGTTGAAGGCGATTGCGTGCTTTTCTCTCGTTGTCCTTGATACCCGGCGTGTCCAGGGCATGGACTCCTCTCTCGCCTTGGTTTCTCCCTGCCACGGCGCCCTAGTTCCTCGTCTGACCGCCACCACGTCGGACTCATTCAGCCTCCAGGCCTTGATCACTCGCTTTCAACAGGGTAGGGAGGGGGTTTTTGAGCATTTGACCTTTTGGCGTTTCGAGACAAAAGCAAAAAGAATGGCGGCGAAACGGATGAATGGATGGATGGACGGAAACGTGGCATGCATTTGAATGATCACAGCTCTCTTATTTCTTTTTTTCTTTCTTGTTGCTGTCGCTCTGTTTCTTGATTTCCCCGAGACGTCTTTGCTAGTTGATGAAGGGATGAATGAGGAAGGGATGATGATGACCAAAAAAAGAAGAGGAGAGGGACTGATGGCTTGCTCGCTGGGAGCCGGCAGTCCTCTCTGGAGATACTAGCAAACATGATGAGACTACCCCAGGTTCGGATCTGTGTGCTGATGCTGGGTGGTTTACGGGATCAATGAAATGTACTGTTGTCTTTTTCTCATTCCCTCTCTCTAATGCCTTTTCCGGTCATGATTTTTCTCGCTCGGGGGTAGTTGGTTGGTGTTTATGGTTCGTGGTGCTTTATAGGGGGTTGGTGATGAATGGTGACGACCCGATAGACGACTAATGAGCACACGATACTGTCCATGCCATACCATCTTTCATTTGGTGTCCCTCTCCTCCCTCCACAGCCTGAAACCCTCCAAGACAGTCCGTCTCACGCCCTCGCTCGTAAACTCCAGCTCCCGCCCATCAGCCAGCCTCCTCTCCCTCGCCTCCTTTTCCGTCACCCACGCAAACTCGACGTGCTCATCATCGCAAATCTTGACAGCTTCGTAGTCGTCAACATCAACCCACGCCGTCAACTTGCCCCAGAAATCCGGCCCTTCGCGAAACACCACCATATCCCCGACAATCTCTAGCACTTCTAGTGTGCTCTGCTCATCATCGGCGGGTATGACACCCACAGCGGCTTTTACGTCTTTTGCTACAAGACCAGTCTCTTCCCAGAGCTCCCTCACGGCAGCAGCCACGAAATCCGTGTCGTCCTCGTCGACGCAGCCGCCGGGGACTTCCCACCTCAGGGGCCATGAATCGTGTGGTGCGCGGCGGAGGAGGAGCACGCGGCCGTGCTGTGGCTCTGTGATGAGGGCGCCGGCTATGAGGTGCTGGACGGGCGGGTTTGCGGCGAGGAATGCGGCGGGGGAGGATGAGAAGAAGGCGTGGAGGGAGGGGGATGTTTTGTAGGATGTTGGGGGTGTAGAGGTCATGATTATAGGTAGGTATGTCTTGAATCTGAGATTTTGGTGATACTGCTGTTTGAATGAGGTTATGAGGCGTGTTTTTGAAGGAGAAATAGCCACTGCCTAGTCAAGGCAGATGTTATTCATACTAGGTAACCAAGCACAGCATGCAGGCGGCAGGTAGGCAGAGTCTTTTCAGTCTCCGCAACCGGAACCAAGACCAATAGGAGAGACAAGTACAACACAAACAAAGGTATGCGGCAATAGAACCAATACCCCTTGCCAAGCTCACACGTTTAAATCATGATTGTAAATTGTCAACTCAAAGAGATGGATGGCATGTACTGCCTCGTATATGTCTTCCTTTCCAAGCAACTCCTTCCCCTTCTCCAGATATCCATTTCCCAGGCTAGATGGACTCTATGTGTAAAACGCCTTCTTTACAGATTCTCCCCTTCAGTTACCAATAACGCCAAGTTCCCTCGCTGAATCAAATCGTACAGCCATCCGGTTATTACAAGTCTTTCAGGTTAATCGACCAAGATAAAACATCAAGGTCTACGACATCTTTGCGCCCAGCTCCTTGGACCCCATCTCTTCCATCCCACACTCATCCCACTCCTCGTCACCGCCGAGCTTCCTCCCGACCCAGATACCAACAGCGGTCAGCAAGCTACCCATCAAGAACCATCCCTCAAACCAGCCGTCGACAAACGCAGGGCTCAATGCACCCTTGAGCACACTTCCAACTGCTGACCCCAACGCGGAGGGAAGTTGGCTGCGCAGCAAGAGAGAAGCCGAGATGACGTATGTAGCAGCAATCTGGCCCACAACAAGTGCCAGGTTCGCCTGCGCCTGGCGGAGCAGTCCAGGCGTCCACTTAGCAAAGAGGTGAAAGGTCTGGACCACGCTGTTGGCGCTGGCGAGGAGGATCACGCCGCTGAGGGCGAAGCTGATGAGACGCGCCCAGGCGAGCTGGTCCAACTTAGGGTCCCAGTGTCGGGCGAGAATACTCAGGAAGCGGTTGATGGGGTCGGTGCTGGCGAAACTCGCGGTAGGGGAATACACTCGGCGGATCGTGGTCAGTGTAGTTGCGCCGATGCGGTACAGACAGTACAGGCTGAACAGTTGTGAGGGGATCAGGAGGACTCGTCCCACGGGTGTAGAAGCGCGCACAGTCGCTGCATGATGGCTCTTGAGCAGGGAGAGACCCGAAGCAAGGTTAGCCTCCATAGTCTCTAAACCAGCAATCTCCAGGCGCAGCGACCTCATCTCTGCCTCCTCGCTGGTAGGCCTCGTAGGGAGCCTATCACCTTTCCAACAAGGCCACTGCCCTTGCCCACCGGCACAGCTGGAGCATTGGCTGCCTTGCGCTGGAGGTACTGCAGTCGGTGCTGCTTTGTCAGGAGCATCTCGTTTGCGGCATCTAGCCCAGCTTGCTTCCGCGCAACGTCCGTCTCGGTGACAGGTCGCTTCCGACGGGTTGTGACGTCCACAAAGGTATACCACGGCGAGGAAACGGCAGCGAAGCCAGATAGAAGAGCCATGAGCGAGATACCAACGACACCAATTCGCTCCAGGCACCCACGAGTCAACGTCTCTGTCAAACTCATGTCTCCGTAGCTCGAAGTCCTGCGCATAGCCCCTCGGGAACAGCCTGACCAACAGACCAAAAGGCAAACAGCCACCCGAAAAACAGCGCCAGCTGCAGCAGCCAAGCAAGACGAGGAAATCTTCCCTTGGCAGTCCTCTGAAAACTCCATCCAGCGCTCGAGACAATCGATCGAGCCTCCAGCCAGGGCACGAGCACGACCAGCAGGAACAGCAAACTCGGCACCGTAATCCTCAACGCCAGATTCCTCGAGTCCGTGTTGACCAATTCGATAATCTCATCCAATATCAGCGCTCCCAGTGTAGCAGCCAACCCGACCGTGACGCCAAACGTCCAGGCCGCGCTGCGCCGCCTCCAGCTCTTTGCGCCGTGCTCGGCGTGCACCTGGCGCAACGCGGCGGGCGCGTGCGAGGGGAGGACGTGTTCCTCGCCGTCGCGCGAGTCGGAGCTGGCGCTGAGCCGGGGAAAGATGTGACGGACGACGAGGACGGTGACCGAGACGAAGACGAAGAGGAAGGGGAGGGCGGCGAGGGAGGAGGCGAGGGTTATCGGTCGGGGAGGCGCTTCGCAGGCGTCTTCACCGCAGCGAGTAAAGGGCCACATGGTGAGTGACGGCTGATGTATTCGCGTGGTCGTGTGGTCTGAGGATCGAGGGACTTTGGGGACGAACCCCTCTTGACGCTGTCGCAAAAGACGAGAAGTCTGATGGAGCGCCGACGTCACTGCGCCTCGCCTTCAACGTCGATGCAAGCCGTGACTGTCGAGCGCGATGTGTATAGATACAAGTAGGTCTTCGCCGAGAATGTCGTTGATGGAGGGGAAATGAATGGGATTGCGCTGTGCGAATTGTAGGTTAGTTGCTGACGTGTGGGTGTGTAGGTCGTCTCCCTCTTCTTCCTCAATCAAAGGCCTAGACCTCGGACCCGAGGCTGCCTCAGGCCCCCCCCCCCCTGCTCTGGCAGGAATGACATGCGCGCACATGGACAAGCAGGGGCCCTTTTCCCATTTCCCTCCCTGCGCAAGTTGCTGATTTTTTGTTTCATTTGCCCCGCTGAATCATGCCTGCTGGTCCCATCTCCTGCTGTTGCTGCACCGCTGTCGCATCGTTGACGTGCGCCTCAAGACAAGGGGCATCACCCCCTGGCCTCACATCTTTTCAGTGGTTGCAGCGTCTGCGATTGGCCCGTCGCATCGACTCCAATTCCTCCCTTCAACTCGCGTCTCGAACCTCCATCAAAGTCAATTCCTCACTTGCAACCACTAAGCAAACTGTTCACGCCACTCAATGCCTTCAAGAATACCAAACGAGTCAAAATTCGCTACGTAGTCTGCTGTCGCTGCTGTTTGTTACTCACTACCTAGACTATTGACTGGGCCTGCCTATTGATAAAACCGTCGTTCCAGCCAGTTCGACACACAACGTAGCTCAGGAGTCTCTACGCCAAACACATCTCTTACACACTCGGGGTCGACTAGGCATGTCAAGCAACAACAGTCGAGTGAGCCTCTCAAGCATGTCCGTAGCTTCCAGAAAAATGTCCTGTTGGTCCCCTCAGTTGTAGCCTGCTCAGCCGCTGCAACTTTTTCACCCGCTCGAATCCCTTCAGACTGATCGCTCGTTTGCACCGGTTGCATCTGTTGAACCGGCTGGATCTCGTCAACTGGCTGAATCTCCTGCACTGGCTGAATCTCTTGGTCGGGTTGAGTCTCCTAGGCCGGCCGAGTCTCTCGGGCACTCTGATTCACTGTACTCGGTCTCTGTTCCGCATCCTTGTCCTGTTTGTTCGCCGACTCTTGCCCTTGCTCCTGATCTTCTGGATTTGGCGGTTCTTTTTCTTGCTTCTCGTTGCTTGCCGGTTTCCGACCTCGACTCTCGTCTGAACGCGCTTTGCCGTTATCTGACGGCGGACTGGACCTGTCCGCTCCAGCGGCATCCTCTGAAGAACCGCAAGCCTTGTTTCCATCAGCAGCCGCCATGCTGGATCCCTCCCCTCTGTAAGTATGAGGCTGGAGCCCTTGGCCCGCCTCTTCTGATTTCGCAGATGAATCCGGCTTGCCTTGGGCCCTGGCCTCACATGACTCGTAGTCAACCATATCAGGAGATTGGCCATCCAGAGTGCCCAGACTATACAGATGAGGATAAACATGGTGTAGTCCGCATTCGCCTCCTCTTTGGGATTGCTCCCTCCAATGGGAACAACGCCCGGGTCGCAAGGCCTCCGGACGAAGCTCTTCAGCGTCCATTGTGCCGCCGTTGCCGCCACTGCAGAGAGCAAAAGTACCAGGCTGAGCGAGAGGAAAGTTCAATCTCTGAGGAGGGATTTCATTGACTGATCCAGTCTCATACTTTCGCGTGAGCAAGTCATATCCGGGTTCGCCGAGGTCCCCTCCACACATGTCCTTCAGATTCTCCTTGTTGCCTGTCGATCGGCTCTCTTCCATCTTCTATGATGTGCTCTTCTGGCGCGCCGGGGTATCATCATCATCATCGTCCTCCTCCTCAACCTTCATCTTCAAAGCCGCAGCCTCGCCCACCTCCATCTTATGGAGCTGCTCCAACTTTTGCTTGTCCAGGATATCTTGCCCTGTCATGACCTCGAATTCCGCATCGTCGTCGTCGTCATCGTCACTATCGGCGCTTGCAGTGGCTGGATCCTTGACAACTCGTTGATCCTCTGGGACTTCATCAACGGTATTGATGCTCGCGGGCCGGGGGATCGATTGAACAAGAGTTGGCCAGGATTGATGGGTTTGATAGTCGGGTCAAACGAGGCGGGAAGGCCCAGGGCTCGCGCAACCTGGTGTGCCTCTTCGTCGGGCGTGTTGGAGACCTCCAGCTCATAAGTGCTACTCGCTTCGCTGTCCGCCTCATGCTTGCCGGCGGTTGCGGCCAACATGCCCACATAAGTCTGGCGAGTCGAATCATTGGCACGTTTCGTCTTCTTCTTAAGGCGCTTATCCGTTGGTCGAACCACAACAACCGGCACGGGTGAGTATTGGAGACAATACTTGGAGAAAGAGTTGTGTGTGTTGATCAGACCCTGGAAGCCACCGAGCGTGCGGCCTCTAGTTCCAACGATGAGCATCGCAGGTTGGTACATCTGAATCTGAACCATAGATGTTAGCCTTTGGGGGCATCATTCTGGGCGACCGACGTACCAGTGTTTGAAAAGTCGTATGCAGCTTGCCGACGGCGTATTCAAGAATGATGTTGATAGCCCTATTAGAGCCATTCCGCTTCACCACAGCTTTCAGCAGGGACTCGGCCTCTTCCTGGTAGGCTTTATCGATACTGCGTGTGTCCTTTTCGATAACTCGAACACAGACAACATCGTCTCCGTCATCGACCAGCTCGTCAAGCAGCCACTGCAACGCATAGTCGGAGTACGGGTGCTCATCGACGCCGACCATAAAGGTGCGTGACCTACGACGCGCTTGGTATCCACGGTGTCGAACATTGAGTGTCAGCGAGATTGCATTATTCTTAGTCGGCTCGCCGGTCGGGAGGTTGTCGAAGGAGATGTGGTTTCGGAATCTGTCGGGCGGGGTCTCGGTTAGCGTCGCCATTGCGATGGATGTCAAGATGCCACAGAACGAGGGCACAGAACAATGGTATAGAGAGGTGAAAGATTTGGGCAAGCAACAACGGTTGATGAGAGAAGTGCAAAGAGAGTTCGGGTATGACGCCGATGAGAGCCCAAAAAGCCTGCGGGAATTTGCGGGCTCACTCCGTCCAGGGTGGCTGTGACGAGGGATGGCCTGACAGCCCAGACCAAGTGACTAGTTTCCAGGAAGAGTCTTTTGGTCATCCCCACGACCAGGCTTGTTTCGTCGCAAGCAGCGGGGTAATGAAATAATGATGTTGTGGAGACAACGTTGTTGCCAGCGGAATGGACCAGTCGAGTCCCACAGAGGTCGGCATCTCTACCGGGTTTGAACTCGAACCTCGGACAACCAGCAATTGTGTCCAGGAAGCCAATCGTCGTCACCGTAGCCATCTCGGCTATAGGCGTATCGGGGATGCTTCCCGATTCCTGATGTGGGGTATCCAATGCTGAGCCAGCTATTGCAAGTGTCTCGTTGCATGGCATCGTATGGTCTGGCATCGCTGGTATGCCCCATGATCGGTTCCAGGAATGTCGCTTCACTCGAGATCTTGAACGACTTCGGCTCGCAACGTGGCAGAGTGAGACCGCGATCGGGCAAGACCAAAGTGCTTTTCAGGCAGGGTCTCGAAAGCAACCAGAGAAAGATGGCAAAGAAGATCATGTCTGAGAGGAGCTTTGGGCACGCCACATGGAGCCGCACTCCAGCACATGGTTCGCGTGTGAAAACGTGGGTTTCGGATATTGCGAGGTTCGATCGAGCATGTTTTCGAGTTTGATCCGGTGACAGGGAATCGTTTCGATAAGGTGACAAACCCGCAGACAAGACTCTCATATGGCCAAGGAAATTGATGACTCGGGGGAAGCAGCAAGGAAATATTCAGATGCAACTTACCTGGCGGAGCTGGAGAGCTAAGACGGATTCGCGCGTTTCCCATCTTCTGAGGCGTTCCCTGAGGCAATGCAGGATCCTGTGGAGGGCGAAAGGTGACAGAGCTGACGGATGAGTGCCTACTAACCAACGAGCCAGTTGCTTTCCCTGCGTTGCCGTTGCTACCGAGGCTCGCGCTGCGAACCGATGGGGGGTCGGCCGCAAAGGAAACGCTCGACTTGTGACCCGACGACTCGTCATCACCGTCGCTGGCCCTGACACTAGTATTGGATCCATCGACAGTATTGGAGTCGCAAGTGAAATAGTCAGCCTTTGGGCCTCTTGGTTCCGAATCGCTCGGAGGTACAGTCGTTTTAGGAGAGACGTCGGAATCGGTGCGGTTGATGGGTGGGGGCTGAACGAGGGAGGTCGTCGCCATCTCGTTCACCGTGCCGAATCTGGCGATGAAGCGAGCTGTGGAAGAGCCGTGCTTGGCTTTGGTTTGGTGTTTCCACCAAGGTTTGGTCCAAGCAAGAGTGTTGTAAGGATGTAAGCTGCGTAATGTCGAACTAGATGCGCAGATGACGGAGCGAGGCTAGGACAAACAGGTTCCGGACGAAACAGACAACAGAGGCTCTCCCTTTGATGGATGAAGAAGGAAGGAAAGCTCGCGACTTGGGATCGGCTTCCAAGGACCCCAAGAACCTCCTTCCCGAGCTGCCAAGATGGATGCGACTGCCGTCAAGACCAAGAGGCTGAGAGGCAAGCTTGGCTTGGCCCGGGGAACACCGAATCACAAGGCGCACAAGAAGGCGCAGATGATGGAGACGGGTTTCCTAGCGCGATAGGCGAGGGAGGCGAAGCAGGAGTTTGGCTATGACGTTTGAACGAAGTTGTTTCGAAGTGGATGGATAAGGAAGCTTCCTGGGCGCGGTTGCGATGCGGGCACAAGCAGACGGAAAGCAGCAGCGCGGGCGCGGAATTCGATTTGACGGGAGAAGCAGGAGAGGGAATGATGCAGCAATCAGAAAGAGGACAGTGCGTCGCTTTATCAATCGAAAGCAATCGGCAGCGGTGAGTTGGACGAAAAATGCTGGTCAGACGCGACTAATTCAAGGTCGACGAGCGGGCGTGAGGTGAAGTCGATCCTGGAGCTTTCCGAGGGCAGCTTGCAAGCAGGTGATGGTGGCGGCAGGAGCGAGGGAGGAAGAGAGTGACAAAACCACACACAACCAGGGTTTCCTTGCAATGGATATAATGGAAAGCGGTTAAAGATCCTTGTGCGAGTGTGAGATGAGAAAGAGACGGTGTGCGCGGCGTGTGTGTGTGTTTGTGTAATTGTTTTGGGAGGTGGTCAAGGTGACGAGAGGTGAAGCCACGGCCAAGGCCTAGGTCAGCCCAGATTTTGTTAGAGGTAAGGTTATAGTCAGGCAAGGAATGGAGAAACCACGTTTTCGGACGTCGCCTTTTTTTTTTTGCTCCTCAAAACACGGGATGGAAGGGGGAGAAAGGGGGAAGAGAGAGTTTAGGAGGTTTCGTTTGCGGACTTGTTCTTTTCAGTCTAGTCTTTTGTTCCTTAGGCAGGCAAATTGAATCATGAGCATGGGGATCTGCTGTCGCAATAAGAGAAGGCGGCGCGTGAGGGAGGGCGAAGGCGGAGATACCAACCCCCCCCCCGGTTCTGGGCCCCCCCCAAAGACACCAGCGCCGAACGGATCGGGCCTTGATCCACGTAGCAACAGGGCGTTTGCATGGAAATGGAGGGTGAGGCTAGAGACAGCAAAGGGGACTAGATAGTTTTATTTTCAAGCGTTGCAGAAGTTGTGTCGGTTCGTGCACTTTTTGAAACCTTGGGTTGAAGCGAGGCAACGGCGGAATTTCACCGAGTTGAACCATGGCCAGGGAGATAGATAGACATGCAGCAGCAGCAGCAGGGTTGAGGTGCGATCAAGGTTGGCGATGCAGATGTGGTGGCTGTGAAAAGCGTAAACGCGGTTGACGTAGCCCGCAGTCCCCGGCCCGTCAGAGCAAACGGCCTATCGCCCATGCTACGTGCTTATCCTCCATCCCTTGTTGCCCTCAGGGAATGAATGAGGTTGTGTGGCAACGGGTGACAACGTCGATGCGATGCAGGCCAAGACACGGGACGATTTTGCACGCGAGAGTCATGGGCTCGCTGCGGGGGATCATTGGCTGGATACCATGAACTACAGGCAGGGTATACATTTATCACAACTCTTTTCCAGATAACGACAGAAGCGAGAGTAAGAGTCAGAGAGAGAGGGAGAGAACAGAGGGAACAAGAGGCCGCCGGTTCAGTCTCGACAGGAAATGAAGGGACACCCACCACCAGGCACGCACACTGACGGCAGTTGCTGGCAAAAGAAACATTAGCCCACTCACACTCTCACGTCGCCAGCCAAATACGACGAACCCTATCAACACCATGATCCCTGGGGATCCATCTACCCAGATCACATGGAAACCCTCAAGGCGTTCGACCAACGAGTAGGGCTGCTTGCCGGAATATCCACTTAATAAGCGGCCCTTAGTGAGGACAGCCATCCCCCTCACTAATGCCACCTTGTTTTTGGGCAGCCATGGAGCTGGACAGCCCAGCATTTGGGTTGCGAATCCATTCAGTGACTCCTCCCATCTTGGCTCCCGGCACTCATGGCCCGAGTGTGACTCTAATGTCCGAGAGGAGGAACCAAGCCAAGAGAAGAGTTACGCTAGATGGGCACGGCACTCACTGGGGATGACGAACTCGTCATCATCACCGACGCCCTGGGAGCCGGGAAAAAAACAAGCTGCAACTCCCGCCGCCCCGGGTGGGGATCACCGGCTGCTGCGCTCGCGGAGCGGAGGCCCGTGGCGGGGAGAGGCTAGCCTGGCTGGCTTTAGCAAGATGAGCTAGTGGGGTTCCGGCCAGATTCAGCATGGTGTGTCGACTGAGAACAGAGCCTCCGCAGATGAGATGGATGGATGCCAGGTCGTTGCGTCGACAGCTCGCCAGAGAGCAACCACCAAGCGAGCAAGAGAGGGAGGGCTCGCCCATGCAAGGAAGCACAAGCGAGAGACATTCAGCCCATCACGGGAAAAGCTCTCTTTGCTCACCGCATCACTCCCAGGTCGTACATACCCGGTCCATTATCAAGCAAGACCCCTGGCCTCGATGAGCCAGTCAGTCCTCTCGCTGAGCGCACATGAAGACTTTCCTGGTTGTTTGAGCTGTCAAGTGTGTGTGTCAACTCTTCCCGTTCCGAGACCACAACTGAAAACGGTTCCGGAATCTATCCCACACACACACCCCGGCAATTCCGACACCGCCGGCTTGGCGTCAGGTTCAGCCCCCAGACTCAGGTTTCCCCAGCTGTGAAGGTGTCGGAGCCGGCACTTGGGTTTGCTCCTTCACGTGGCTCCCCTGATACGGATACCTAGGCGGGTGGTATCTTGAGTGGGAAAATCTCAATGCTTGCCCATCGCCAATGACGCCAACTCTGCAGCCTCTGACTACCTACGACCAACAGAGAGAAATAATATAAGAAATCCGCCCATCCCGATCTACCATTTCCTCCATTCATTCGTTCAACGCTCATGCTACCGAGATTGCCGCTCAAGCTTCGCGATCCCAAACCAGCGTGCCCAGAGCGTGTGCGACGAGGCTATCATTTGAACAGGTTCTTGATTCGGCTCGTCACCTTCCCAAGTGCTGTTTTTTCATTGTCGCTGTCACTTGACAAACCGGTGTGTGTGATCATACCATAGTTAGACAAATATGCCGCCGACATAGGGGCATCATCCTCGTGGGGATATCCCGGGAAGTCCCTCCTAGCTTCCCTCAAAAGGGATTCAAGTTGATGATGTCGCGACCTGGGGAGCACGCCGCGGTAAGAGTCAGGGAGCGGATTATCCAGTTCTGGATGATTGTAAATACCTATATTCATCAATGAGGTCTGAATAATCTTGACGCTCCTCTCGCTTGCTAGCAAGTTGGTGCTGCGAAGCTTCGTCTTCATTGGGCGCCGATGGCTGGCTCAGTGCAAGAAAGGGGCGATCACCGGTGACGTTTTCAAGATGCGACCGGCTCGAACGTGCTCTGATATCGTGGTGATGGCTTCGGTAGCTGCGACGGGTCCTCCGCCTCTTGATCAATTCCGCTTCGCGCCCCCTAGAAGCCGCAGTGTTGTTTCCATGCCCGTCTGACCCACGTATGGAGGACGGTCGCCTCCTATCGTGGGTAACGAGTTCGGTCCCTCCAGAATCGCTGGGTATCTGACCTGCTTGGGCGCTTGGTACGGCTTCAACCGGTGTTGTGTCCCACGAGCCTGAAGGAATCTCTGGGGCTTGCTGATAAGAAGCTGCGGTAGTCCACCGGCCAGATGCCTGGTCCTCCGTGATTGATGAGACCTCCGTCCCATCGGAAGTTTCTCCCGTCTCCGATTCTGCGTCCTGGAAAGGCTCTGACTTCATCAGTACATGCTGGTCAGCCATCTTGGCAGTGAGCCTTTTGGCTGGATCGGGAGCCATGAGTTCTTGGACAAAGCTTATAGCAGCATCACTGGCTAACTTGCGCAGCAGATGCTTCTTGGGGAATGGCCCTCCCTCCCAGTATTCCCGGAGACGAACCATGTCGCCGTCAAATGTCCGTTTGCGAGTGAGCAAGTAGAAGATGGTTTCGCCCAAACACCACATGTCCGCTGGGAAGGGATCGATGTGTCCATCACCCCTCCCGATGCCAGGGACCGACTCAGGGGCATGAAGCCGGGAGTCCCCCTGACTGTCGTTGTGGCAGTGTCGGTTCCGATCCGTTTGCTGAGCCCAAGATCACATATCTTGACATGCCAGTCACCATGCGGGGGCTTGTCTTTTATCAAGATGTTCTAGGGGCAACTTGGCCAGCACACAAGATTAAGGATATCGAGACCTTGTCTTACCGCGGGCTTCAAATCGCGGTGGGCAAAGTTGTTGCGATGCATAAACCGCAGCCCTTGAAGAATCTGCCAGCCAATGTCCTGTACCTGATCCTCAGCGAGCGCGCCGTGTTCCTCAACATGGTTCTTCAAGTCTCCCAGTTGGCAGTATTCCATGGCTAGAAACAGCGAGGAATCGCTCTGAAACCACCCATACGACTTGGCAAAGAACTCGGAGTACTATGCGAGTTAGTTACCTGATCCAATGACAAAAACAAGGTAACCAACCTTGGCCTGCGAGAACTTAGCTAGGGCCTCCAACTCCCTCACAGAATCACGCCTGTTCGCCCTTGTTCTTGCCACGTCCAGCTGTTTCACCGCTCGAAAGTTGTGAGCCGTTGGGCTCTCGGGCTCTCGCTTCTCCAGCTAAACGATGCCAAAGCCCCCGCGGCCAAGCATCTTCTGGCGCGTCCATCTCTCTTGCTGGGGTCTCCTTCTACCCCAGGACTTCAAGTGTATTATTTCGTTGGGGATGTCGGCGTTTGGGCGAAAAGTGGCCTCGAGGTGAGAGTCTCGTACCAGCTCCGGGAGGTCTTGGAGAGCGAGATTTAGAGGTGCAGCCATGGATGCTGCTGTATCGCGATGAGCGTCCAAGGTGACTGATAGGGGTTCGCTGATCTGCTAGGCTTTGGACAGGCAGGAATGGGTGTTTGAAAGAAAGTCGTAGTAGATCGGATGTCAGCCGTGTCCGAGACTGGGAGGGGGCGGGGTCAGCCAGGCGGCCCTCGGCCGCCTTGCATGGAATGAATGCCCTGCCGCCCATGGAGTAACCAGGCTTGGGCTGCTTGTTTTTCTTCAGGCCTCTAGGTCTGAATGCGACCCCTCGATATTGGTCTAATGAGGTTGCCAGGTTGCACAGCCTGGTCGTGGAGAGCCTGACTTTTGGAGTCATCAAGTACCTTTTTTTCTCTTCAAACAACAAGGTTTCGGCGTTACAGACACTTCGAATGGAGGCAGCTGGGTTAGCTCTCGCAGTTGTCGGCGCGGTCGACTTGTGTATCAAGTAAGAGTCTATCCAAGCGCCCCCGAGCCGAGGTAGTTTCTAACTGCGTAATAGGTATGGAAGAGAGTTGCGAAAGACATGTTCGGCCTCCAAAGGGGCCGAGCCCGAACTTGAAGAGAGAGCCCTCAGGATAGAGATTGGCTGGCATAGATGCCTCACCCAGCTCGACTTTCTCAAATCCATCAGCCACTTGATGGACGAAGCCCACCAGCGCCTGCATGAGCGGACCTTGCGCATGCTCTCCATTAAGCTTGAGAGTGCAACTCTTACTCTACGGGAGACGGTCGAGCCTCGGAAGATCAAGGATGGTGTCGGCAGCAGACTGGTCTTCGTCCCTAGGCCGTTCAAATATGCGATGAAGAAGGAGAAACTCGACGATGCCATTGATGCTCTCGATACATGGCAGAAGATGTCTGATCCCTCATGGTTTCTACTTCTGAGGATGCATGGCCGCGAGATGGGCAAGCATCTTACAGCAACATCTCCAGTCACAGCGTCCATCCCCTCGGTTGCCACGATCCAGAAGGATCTCAGAGAAGTCACATCAGAAAGCTCCAGCCAGTCATCATCCGGGTTATCACTGCCGGCAAAGGAGCTCTACAAGATGAACATTTCGGACATTCCCTTCTCCGACTTGAAAACCGCTTGGGTTGAGAGGCCCGGGAGAGTGACAACGTACGTGCTGGACGAACTCGGCGCCCTCGACTCGGGCTCTTACTAGGACATGGAAAAGAACATTCGAAACCTGGCTCGCCGGCTACGACACGACGAGCCGCAAACATTCGGCCTTCTCGCCTGCAAGGGGTTCGTCGCCGAAAAGCTGGGCCCAAACCTCGGAAGGTTCACGATAGTATCCCGCATGCCGCCAGGTACAACGACCGCCCAGAGTCTTCGACAGCGTCTACTGCAAGGCGGAAAACCTAGTTCCTTGTCTCAGCGGTTTTCGATCGCACAGGAGCTGGCCAAGTCGGTTAGTTACGTGCACGTTTTTGGTTTTGTCCACAAGAACATCCGCCCCGAGACTATTCTTGACTTTGACACTAGGAAAGGTAGTTCATCCATCTTCCTTCTTGGGTTTGAGGATTTCCGACAAGAGGGCGGCGAAACAAGACGTCGCAGTGATGATGCCTTGGAGAGAAACCTATACCGGCATCCTTCACGGCAGGGCATGGTCCTCGAGGACGAGTTTCTCATGCAGCACGATATATACAACCTCGGTGTTTGCCTGCTAGAGATTGGCCTATGGCAAAGTTTCATCAACTACGAATCTGGAGAAACCAGCGTCTCTCTCCCGTTGCCGGTGTATCCTCTGACGCCACACACGACCAAGCAACGGCCTTTCTCTTGACTTCGGTTAAGGATCACTTTGTCAAGTTGGCTCGGACCGAGCTCCGAGAATGCATGGGGACGCGATATTCCGAGATTGTCGAGACCTGTCTCACTTGCTTGGATCCAAGCAACAACTTTGGAGATCAGGACGAGTTTCAAGACAAAGACGGGATTCGTGTAGGTGTGAGGTATATTGAAAAGGTGAGAGTACCCGAGACGGGCCAGAGCCTCACTAACTCGGCCAGATCCTCCACCGACTCAACAGCCTCTGTGTCTAAGAGCTCATGCCCAAGAACCCTCCAATACCAAGTACGCAAACCCGGGAGCAGGATCATCATGCTGGATTAAACGACTTTTGATTCCTTTTACTTCACTGCCCTTTCATAGGCTCCCATGCCTCTACGAGGATGTACCATGTCTCTGCCACACATATAGCCAACTCGAGAAAATTCTCAAGCTTTTGCACGAGCATCACCAACTCCGAGACGCCGTTGCCATGCCATGCAGCCTACCAAGTCGGCCTGCATAAACCCCAAGTGTTCGTCCTGGCCATGACCTTTTTGGGGCTTTCACCCTCAGCGTGCCAGGCACCAGAGGGCTCGAATCAAAGGCCCCAGGAAATTGAGAAACGAGGCTTTCCAGATTTCTCTGCACCACCTCAGTTGTAGGTGCGGGACAGGTTTCGGAGGTACCAGTCCACGAGCTTGCGTCCAACCTTGGCCTCCGAGATGTGGATCAGGTCCTGTAACTTGTCAGTGCTTGTTCAATGATTTCTGCAGATCATGGAGTACTCACGCCCTGGAGAGCATAGTCAAGGTCGCTAACGTTGACGAGCTCACCCTCGAGCAGACCCTGGTCCTGCCATCGCAGCTGCTTGGTGCGCTGCTTGCTAACCAGGAGCCATGATCGCAGCTCCTCAGGCTTCACCTCGAGGAAACCAGCGAGCTTGTTAAGGTCCATGGTGGTGTACAGTCGGAGGTAAGACTTGATGGTGGGGCTCCACATGTTGGTCTTGACCTCGTCCATGAAGACGGCGAGGTGGTGCTCGACCGGGTCGATGTTGGCCTCGGGGTTCTCAAAGTCTGGGGGGACGGGGGAGATGAACTTGGGGCAGGCGGCGCGGAAGAGCTCCTCAAAGATGGGGAGGGACTCAGGGCCACCGCGCTGGAGCTTGAGAAGCTGGTCACCGTACTTCTCGCGCAGGGCGCTGTGGATGGTGTCGTCCAGGCGGGTGGGCTGGAAAGCGACGCAGATGGCGATGAGGGCGTACATCTGCTCGTTCTTCTTGGTGATGGAGTCGTACTGGGCGCTCTTCTGGAAGTTCTTGGTTCGCGACACATACACCAGGATGTGGCTGAACATGCGGATGGCATCGGCGTAGCGGTGCTGCATCATGTAGGAGAAACCCACGTAGTAGTAGGTGGTGAAGTGGGCGGCCATGACACGGGCGAACATGGCCTTCTTGTTGAGCTCAATGTCATCAAGAGTCTTGAGGGCCAGGCTAAAGTCTCCCAGAAGAGTGTGGACCCGGAGGAGACCGATGATGGAAAAGTAGCCAAGCATCCGGTACAGGTTCTTGGAGCCGTAGTCGCCGGCGACGGCCATGGGGTCCTCGTTACGCTTCATGGCAGCCAGCTGGTCGGTGATCTGGGATCGCTGGATGAGGGAGTAGAGCACGTTGAGGACGCTGTAGCAGCCCCAGGTGTTGGGGTTCTCGCGGAGAGCCTGGCGCTCCTCCTCGTTGGTCGTTTGCCGGGCAATTCGCATTCGGTACGACGAGAACGAGCTGAACTGGTAGATGAACTCATCGATGACATCCCAAGCCCAGTAGTACTGCGAGCTCTGTTAGTCCCAGACAATCCGGGGTAAATATTTTTGGAGGGCCACCAACCGAAGGAGGCTCTAGGTCGACGGGGCCATCAGAGTTGAGAATGTAGTGGAACAGACTGCAGTACGAGTCGTAGCTCTGGAACTTGGTCTCGAGAGGGGCCTGGAAGTCGAGAGGCTGAGCAGCCTGGACGAGGCGGGCCTGGATATCGTCGGTCTGCTGGGCTAGGTTCAAAGAGGTAGTGCGGCTGAGGTCGTCACCATCCTCGTACTGGACGTGTTCCTTGTACTCGGCCACCAGGGCCTCCTCCTCGACATCGCTATCGTCATCGATGGCGCGGGCCGGAGCCACGCCGTTCTGGTAGGTAGCCATCGTGTGCGATCGGGCGTGGATTCGCGCGTCGTGTCGGGTCGCTCGTCGTGGTGAGGGGTAGAAATTTTACGCCCCTCCAGAGGTCTCGCGAGTTTTCGTGATTTTAGGGCTTTTGCTTGAGTTGCAAGCCGGTGCCTGTGGCTGGACCTGGGGTGTGGCGCAGCTGCACGTGACCAGCAGCGTCACAGATGCTTCTATTGGGGATGCGGGGCAGCGGGCAGCTCAGCGACTTGGTGATGTCTCTACTCGTAGATATGAGTCATTCTCAGTCACTTGGCTGATGTTTTCAAAAAAGAGCATGACAAGGCCTTGTTTTGCTGACTCTTGCGTGAGCCGTAAAGGCTAGATTCGGTGGATTAGTCACACTACCAATGAGCAAGAAGCAGGCGGCAACCTGCTCGATCCATATCTGCGCCTCCACATCAAGGTTGATTTACAGTTTCTGAACCGTTGGCTATAAAATCTGAAGGCCCGGTTCATTGCCCTGGCAACTCTGTCACTGGGACAAACACCTTTTGCTCTACGAGTCGTCTCAGACGAATCGCCACCATCATGCCTGTCGTTACTCCCGAAAAGCTGGCAAGTCTGCAAAGACAGTCCAGTGATATCCGAAATGTGAGCTGAATGCACACAAATGCGGTTTCTCGGGCTAACGAGAGTACAGATTTGCATCTTGGCCCATGTTGACCATGGCAAAACTTCACTTACCGATGTTCTGCTCGCCACAAATGGCATCATCTCACCAAAATTGGCGGGCAAGATCCGTTATCTGGACTCCAGGCCCGACGAGCAGATAAGAGGAATTACCATGGAGTCGTCTGCCATTTCTCTCTACTTTGCTATGCGTCGGAAAACAGCTCCAGACGCTGAGCCCGAGGACAAGGAGTATCTAGTCAACTTGATCGACTCGCCCGGCCACATCGATTTCAGTTCCGAGGTCTCAACAGCTTCAAGACTGTGCGACGGCGCCGTCGTACTTGTGGATGCCGTCGAGGGAGTCTGCAGTCAAACAGTCACTGTACTTCGTCAGACATGGATCGAGAAGCTGAAGCCTCTCCTCGTCATCAACAAGATTGACCGGTTGGTGACTGAACTCAAAATGACCCCCGCGGAAGCATACGTTCACTTGAGCAAGCTGCTCGAGCAAGTAAATGCTGTTCTTGGAAGCTTCTTCCAGGGTGAGCGAATGGAGGAGGATCTCAACTGGAGAGAAAAGATGGAAGAGCGAGTGAACGCAGCAACGGCCGCCAAGGAATCAGCTCTCGCGGATCAAGTCAGCGATACCGGAGATATCCAATTCGAGGAGAGAGACGATGAAGACATTTACTTTGCCCCGGAAAAGAACAACGTCATCTTCAGCAGCGCCATCGACGGCTGGGCCTTTACCTGCAGGCAGTTCGCCAGCATGTACGAGAAGAAGCTCGGCATCAAGCGAGGTATCATGGAAAAGGTTCTATGGGGCAACTTTTACCTGGATCCCAAGACGAAGAAGATTTTGGGCCCAAAGCATCTCAAGGGGAGGAACCTGAAGCCCCTTTTCGTTCAGCTGGTGCTCGAACCAGTGTGGACTGTCTACCAAGCAACCGTGGGCGGCGACAACGGTACCGGTGACCGAGAACTACTGGAGAAGGTTACAAAGTCTCTTAACATCAAGCTCACTCCCCACTTGCTCAAATCCCGGGATCAGAGACTCCTGATGACAACAGTCTTTGCGTCTTGGCTGCCATTGTCGACGGCGCTGTTGGTGTCCGTCATCGAGTCCTTGCCGTCTCCCGCTGCTGCACAAGCTGAGCGACTACCCGAGCTACTTGAAGAATCTCCTGGCTCAGAACACATTGATAAATCCATCAAGGACGCCATGGTATCCTTCAAGCACGACAAGTCCGATCCCGTTGTCGCCTACGTCAGCAAGATGGTGTCTGTGCCCGAAAGCGAGCTGCCCGAGAACAAGCGACGGGCCGGAGTGCAAATGAGCGGCGAGGAAGCACGAGATCTCGCCCGGAAGAAGAGAGCTGAAGCGGCAAGAGCTCAGGCTGCGGCGGGTGAGAATGGCCTCGACAGCATGACAACCGCTCTTGATACAGTCAACCTCGACGACTATGCCCCTGAATTGGAAGAGAAGAAGGTCGACCCCGAGCATCTCATTGGATTTGCCCGCATTTACTCTGGAACCCTCTCGGTTGGTGACAAGCTCTATGTCATCCCCCGAAGTGGTCACCTGCCGAACCACATGCTGCCCCTGAGCCCCAAGAGGTCACTGTTACCGCACTTTACATGCTCATGGGTAGGAACTTGGAGGCTCTTGACTCAGTTCCAGCCGGCTGTGTGTTTGGCATTGGCGGTCTCGAGGGCAAGATCCTGAAGTCAGGAACCCTGTGCAGCCGCTTGGATGGTGCCGTCAACCTTGCGGGTGTCAGCATGGTGGGCAAGCCCATTGTCCGCGTTGCTCTGGAGCCTGTCAACCCCGCGGATCTCGACAAGATGATTCACGGTCTGGAGCTCCTGGTGCAGAGCGACCCATGTGCCGAGTATGAGCTTCTTGCGAGTGGCGAGCATGTGTTGCTTACGGCTGGCGAACTACATCTTGAACGATGCTTGACGGATCTGAAGGAGAGGTTTGCTCTCTGTGACATCCAACCCGGAGCTCCCCTTGTTCCCTATCGCGAGACTATCGTGAGAGCCGAGGAAATGCGTCCTCCTGCGAACAAGGAGCTCGGTCGCGGTGCTATCGTCGCCACTACCAGCTCAAAGCAAGTCACCATCTCGCTCCGTGTGCAGCCAGTACCAACAGACGTGACAGACTTTTTGCTCAAGAACCCGGACGCCATCAAGCGCCTCCACGATCGCAAGGCCAAGGCAGACGAGGCCGAGGACGAAGAGATTGCTGCAGAGACCGACGTTGCCGCCGGCAACACCTTGTCCGTGGAGGACTTTAAGAAGCAGCTTAAAGAGAGGCTTGAGAGCGGAAAGGGCAGGGAGATTTGGAAAGACCGCATCGACAAGATCGTGGCCTTTGGGCCTCGACGAACTGGGC
This sequence comes from Fusarium virguliforme, assembly GCA_020883615.1. Taxonomy (NCBI): domain Eukaryota; kingdom Fungi; phylum Ascomycota; class Sordariomycetes; order Hypocreales; family Nectriaceae; genus Fusarium; species Fusarium virguliforme. The sequence continues at coordinate 885,194 of JAJHJD010000012.1, read as the reverse complement.
CCAACTTCCTCGTCGATACCACCGCGGATGGTATCTTCTCCAAGGCTTTCGCGACTGAGAACACCACAGATGCCGCTCCTCGTGCTGGAGAATCCCTTCACCCGAGCCATCTGGCCGACAAGATCTCCTACGCCTTCCAGCTCGCTGCCGCCCAGGGTCCTCTGTGTAATGAGCCACTTCAGGGTGTGGCTGTCTTTGTTGAAGAGGTCACTCTCAACCTTGCTGAAGACGATACCTCAGCCCGAGACAAGCTGGGCCGTCTCACTGGTGAGATCATCAAGACCTTCCAGTCCGCCCTACGTTCTGGCTTCCTCGACTGGTCTTCCCGTCTCATGCTCGCCATGTACAGCGTCGAGATCCAGGCTTCTACCGAAGTCCTCGGTCGCGTGTACGACGTTCTCACCCGTCGCCGCGGCCGCGTCATCGCCGAGATCATGAAGGAGGGCACACCCTTCTTCACCATCCAAGCCCTCCTGCCCGTCGCCGAGAGTTTCGGCTTCGCAGACGAGATGCGCAAGCGTACCAGCGGCGCCGCGCAGCCGCAGCTCATCTTTGCTGGTTTTGAGATTCTGGACGAGGACCCCTTCTGGGTGCCCTTCACCGAAGACGATCTGGAGGATCTCGGTGAGCTGGCGGACAAGGAGAACGTGGCCAAGCGGTACATGGACGGTGTGAGGAGGAAGAAGGGATTGCTTGTGGAGGGGGAACGTGGCTACGGATGCAGAGAAGCAAAAGACGCTGAAGAGGTAGGACATGATGAATGAGATACTAGAGGCAATGAATAAAGCGTTTTTTATTGTAACGGTAGACTTGATGTGTTGTGACCAGGCAGACTTTGGGGGGTATTTGGTCACACATTCAACACTCGGAACGAATCACCCCTGAGGTGGTAACTACAGCATTAGATGTATCTCGTTGAAAGTCACTTAAAACTATCAGAACTCGATCGTCCTGGATCTCCTAATTGCGAATGGTGCTGAGGCAGGACGAGCCCCCGACCAAATCCAGGGGTAACCTACACTGACTCTCCAAGGGGAAATACATCAAAGACCACCCTCCAACGATCGACAGTCCGTGAGAGTCACGATGGCCCGGCCCCATCTCCCGGGAGAAGTTTGATATATGACGTTTGTGAACCAGAGTCTTGGAACCACTGGCCAACCACAGGGTAAGCAGCCCTGGGCGTCAAAGTGAGACAAAAGTCTTGGGTTACGAGCAGCCCGCTTGTCTTAACTAGTTAGTGGTGTTTTATCCAGAGACCTGGTTGGGTATTAGCTCGAGTCGAAGAGTGTTTTGGTTTTCCCCTGTTGCTCTTGTGCTATTGAAGTTTTTTGTAAAAAGCCCCCCAAAATGCTCCAATCCTTTTGAAACCATTCCCCTTCACAACTCAAAAAGACCTGTGCAGTTTTTAGACTAGATCATCAACTCCTAGAAGAAAGAAATAGTAGGTCTTCAAGACTGATTTGCAATATCGCATCTGGAGAAGGTCCAACGCCATCAAGATGGTTGCCGCCAGCACCTCGAACAAGTCTCGGGCTACCAAGGCCACGGACCTAAACGTTTCTTTTTCCACCTGCCGCGAAACAAGACCCTTTGTTCCGGGCCTTCCAATTCGGGGCGATGGTCCGTGGGGATCGTCGGCCGAGTCTCCCTCGACTCCGCCACGGGAGGTGCCCCGTCGTCCTAGGAGTCTCAAGGGAGGGGGTCACCCGGCTTGGAGAAACGCTGCTTTTGCCGCGGGCCCTGAAAAGGGTCTTTGCAGAGAAAACCAGGATCGGAGTGGGATCTTCACATCTGAGCTCTTTCTCTTATATGGTCGAGCACCCTCTTGTGATCAGCCCCTTGGGTTCGTTCTTCCGTCAACTACTCTCTTTAATGTTCAAACTAGCTCCAAATGGACCTTGATGCATCTCACGATGAGAACGCGGCCGCTGCAATGGCATCTCTAAGGGCTTTCAACATCGAGGCCTTTACTCTCCTTGGGATCGCTCTGCTGTTCACTGCTCTAAGGTCGTATGTGCGAATCACTACCGTCGGCTTCAGGAATCTTTGGGCAGATGACTATCTTGTCCTCGTTGCTGCAGTGAGTTTCAAATAACTACAGGCTTGATACTATTCACTAACAGTCCAGATCGTCTACTCTATCGAAACAGGGTTGGCGTACTCTGTTGGCAATATTGCCAAGGGCATGGCGAACAACTCCATGACGGACGACCAGCGGGCGGCCCTGCACCCAAATGATACAGAATACCAGCTTCGGTAAGTTGAGCCAGCCTGGAAGTAACATGGGTATTAACTCTGACAGAGTTCTGGGCTCCAAGATACAGCTTGCTGGGTGGTCGACATACTCGTTCCTCCTATGGATCCTCAAGGCGGCCATGTGCACCTTTTACTACCGACTAACAAAGGATCTAGAGGGCTACCGATCTCGAATCATGATTGGGTTTGCTCTCATCATCGGCAGCTTCGTCGTGGTCCAGCTCAACCTGATACTCAGCTGCCGCCCATTCTATCGTTGGTGGCAGATCTACCTAGACCCTGGAGCTTACTGTCACCCGGCCATATCGCCTGGTCTTGTCTGGACATATCTTTCATTCAACGTCGCCACGGATATTTACCTGATAATGATTCCTATGCCGATGCTTTGGAAGGCGGCCATGCCCTGGGCTCAAAAGTTCTGGCTCATCGCGCTCTTCAGCTGTGGCTTGTTTGTCACCATGGCCGCCATCCTCCGTGTCGCTCTACTCGTGTCGGTCAGTATTCAGACCTATCTCTAGTATTTCAACAGTCTAAAATATTTCAGGACCCGGTGAATGGCGCCCAGCTGGCCGGCTCCTGGGCAGTTCGGGAGACCTTTGTCGCAGTTCTCGTGACAAACGTGCCCATGCTCTTCCCACAGCTCAAGAAATGGGCCGTCCCATTGGTAAACAGAGTCGGTTCTTCTCTGGGCGCGTCTCGAAACCCGCAGAGCTCCAGGACAGAATCGAGATTCTCCAATATCACATCTCTAGATTCATGGAGGCGAAAGAGTCGTCGCCCCATCTCCATGAACCCACCACGCAATAACGAGAGCGAGGTTACAATCATAGAAGATGTTAATCTTTCTGAAGCCGATTCTCACTCCAGCGCCCCCAGTAAAGACGAGGTTCCCGCAACGGCAAAGGAGGTTTCAGCACCGCGGATCCAGCTTCAGATCGAGGTCTCAGTTCTGGAAGAGTCTGAAACCCATGATCGACGGGCGAGTACAAGGAGCGGCAACTATGCAATCAGCTGGTCGGATTGGCAACCAAAACGGACAAGTCATAGGCCGTCCTTGAGCACGCACACAGCAATACTGTTATGTCTTCTTTTCTTTGTTTGGACAAGACAACGTCCTTTCTTTCTTTCTGTTACAAAGAGTACCAACATAAGTACATTTGTTATCAAGGCGGCGATACATACGACACACACAAAGGGTAGATACATGGAGGGGTTTGTAGCGTCTGAATGCGCTCGCAACTGGGATCAAGGGACTCAGGGGAAGTACGATATTGTCATTCACTTTCTTCAGCCAAGATGCACAGATTCAGGGTAGAAAATTCTGTACTTATTCACTATACAATACAAGACTCGAACGAACATTTGCATTTTTCGCTGGATGAGAAGCCATTCACCGACTACCTTCTCTTGGAGACTTGATTCTGTGCCACATGTAGGGTGGTCTTGACAACAATGAAAATCGGCTCTCTTGTTCGAGTAAACACTTTATCGAGTTTTGATGAGCCTTTGTGCAGGCGATCAAGACTCTTTGAACATCTTGCCTTTCCCAGAATTTGACTACAAAGCCTGGCCCGGGTGATCCATCTTGTAGGACTGCTACAAAAGGGCAACACATGCCAACAGAGCCAAGTTGAAACGAATTCACCTATCAACCACCAACAAACATCAAACATTTACAAGATGGCTCTTGAAGAGTTGAGACACCAGGACGAGGCTGCAGAAGGTCTCCCGTCACCTATTTCGGAGCTTGATCTCGATGCAGAGGCTGCACCACGTACCCTGAGGTCCAGCAAGAGGTCTAGAAAGAGGTCCAGTTCGGAGGATCTTGATCAGGGGCCTGCAAAGAAGATCAAGTCAGAATCTCAGGATCCCAGTCCCGCAGAGATCAAGTTGGAGGCTCAGGATCTCGCTCCTGCAAACATCAAGCCGGAGCGACACCCTCTGGTCTCAACCCCCCCGAAAGACTCCAAATGGCATGATGATGAAACTTCAGACGCCAGCACCGAAGAGGACGAATGCGGTGTCAAATCATTCGGCCAAGATACATTCATGCATCAATGGGAGGCCCTCGAATCGCAGGACATGCTCGACTTTTACCTGGCGTATCCTCACAACCGCAACGCAACCCTCTGCGAGTACCACTTCCTCACGCTCTCGGAGAAGTGGTACCAACGACGCAAGCCAGGGGTTCAAAAGACTCTCGAAAAGATGTTCAAGGCAAAATTTGGCTCCGAGGACACGCCCGACTTTTCATCCCTCGGACTCCCAGTCGATCAAGACACGTGGGATCTCAGACCGCTCAACGAGTTTATGGGGGATCTCTCGCGACAGATCGAGAAAGCCAAGGTCCGGCTAGAGAAGGAGCACGATCGGGCCACCGCTGCGACGGGACATGTGCCCCTGTGCGAGGTCGGACCCAAAGACGAGAATCTGAGGTGCGCTCTGTGCCCTGAAGATGAAGAAGAACTCATCCCGGTTGAACACATGACCACCGTCCCTGAGGCATGGGATATGGAGGTTGCCGTCTGGGCGCAGAAGAAGAAGGAGGGCTGGGAGAAGGACGTTCTCACATGTGGCCACGCCTCACCCGTCATGATCTTGACTGGAAAGTGTCTGGACTTGATTGAATGTGAGGTGTGCGGCCACACTCAGCCAGCTGAGGACGATGCCAACCCACAAAAGTACGAGGTGCGAATTGCTGATATTCGCATCCCGGTCAAGGTCTGCCCTTCTCAGATGCCCATGAACAGTCGAGTCGGCCATGGTGACGTTGGAGGCATACACTTTATCGTGGACATTTGCTCCCGCAAGGCCATGATCAAGTTCCGGTAAGTTTGTCTCTTGGATCTCTTGGTAAGTCAAAGTCTAATCTTGTGCCAGCTCAACTCGGTTCTCGCAGGCTCATGAGGCCGAGGGTCGCGGCGTTGGGCGGGATCATTGTGTAGCGGATGAGCTGTGTGATAATCCAGGAGCATACAAGGTAACAGGGTGTTCTGATTACTTTACAAACTGCTCCTGTAATTGAGGTGTCGGTTGTTGGTTCTTGGGAGGGCTGGTGGTGTCAGATATAGTAGAAGTTGGTGGCTGGTAACGCCAGTTGGATACTTACACGACTTCATGCTTGCTTCAAAACAGCCGTCGTTTAAACAAGCATACTTAAAGTAGCCCTGAAGAACAAAGAAACATGACTCCTTTCTTCCTTTTCAATCCAAAAGCCATATGACGAATAATTACAACTCCAATCATGCACGTAGGGTAGGCAAGTTGATCATGTTGCATCCGGGAGTTATTCAAGCAGGCACCCGCGCTGCGGCTGAAGGGGAAAGCCCCCACGTGCCCAACGTGCTAATGTGCCGTGGGCTCCACCCGCGACTCCCTGGAACCAGTCGCCTCGCTTGTGCTGGCAACCACGGCTTACAGGGCATGGATTCGATTCTTACCTGCCGGGCAGACGCGACCTTTCCCAGAGCGCGACCTGCCATGGAACTCCTGCCCGCGGCCTCCACTGGGTCGCACCTGCCTGGCCGCCGCCGCCGCCGCCCCGGCCCCCCAGAAGCGAAGCCCCCCCCCCCTGTGCCCCCGGCTGATGTAAGGCTTCATGCACCCAAAAGGCAACCATGGCATGGATGCCGACTCCGACTCCGTACTTTGCCTCCAACTTGAACTCTGCATACTAACTAACCTGCCACGATGCGATACTGAAGGAGACATTGTCACGACCACGAACCAACCACGCGACCGCTTGAAACTTGTACCTTGCTTGTATTACCACTCAACCTCTCTTCTCTACATTCTTTTTCTTTTTCTCCCTCTCCTTCTATCCATTCCTTTGCATCCTCCTCTCTCTTTCTCACTCTACTTTTAATTCTGGTCCCGCCCGCTGCGCGACATTGCCGAGCGACACGCACGCCACCGCGAACCCCTCCATCCCTGACCCAACCCAGCTCTGGCCCCGACATTGTTCCTCAGGACACTCATACTGGCCTCCTGAACCTCTCTCACGATGCGTCTTTTCGGTGGCAAGAACAACAAGTTCAAGGCCGATCCCCCCAAGATCCGCATCGAAAAGGTCGTCGTCGACCGGCCGGCCCCCAAGCCAAAGCCGAAGCCGAAGCCCGCCCTCAGCGGCTCAGCCTCACGGTCCTCGTCCTCGCATCGACCCTCACCGAAGCCTCTCGCCCGCCAGGCTAGCCACTCGCCGTATCCCTCATCCTCCGACGAGAAGCGGTTGGAGCGTAAGCGAAAGGCTCCCTCGGTGTCGCGTCGGTCCCCGGCCAGCGACCGTATCGAGTTCGACAAGGACAGTGATGGCGAAGACGACGGTTGGATGACCCTTGACAGCAATAAGAGGCAGCGCAAGGGCACCGAAGACGGCTTTGTCGACACTAACCGTAAGCTGCGGAGCGTACGGGCTTTCAAAGATAGGCTAGACAGGAGGAGCTTTATTCATGCCGTGGATGTGGCTTCGCTCGAGCACAAATGCGTACCCGTGATGGGCGCCCAGAAGGAGGATGTTGCCATCCAGCTGCAATATCCCAGCCTACAACCACGCGAGAAGTGAGTGTCCATGTCGAGTCAGACTCAGCAGTTGCTAACATTATCTATAGATACGAGCTGGTCTGGGGCAAGGACAAGATCGATGCAGTCGAGGCTAGCATAAAGGTAGTCCGACACGTAGCCGAGACCTATCTGACCGACGACGAGGCAGAGCCCTTCACAAACCCCAACGGGGGCATTATCCGCCGGTTGGAAAAGGCATCCAATCGCAACATACAGGACCTCATGGGTTTTAAGACGGCTCTGCGCGAGTACAACGAGAAGCTCCTAGCCCTGGTCGAGGACGGCGTGATTTCCAAGAACCTCGACAAGATGCACGAGCTCCCTCGGCACCTCGTGGCATTCATCCTCGACCAGATCTATGACCGAACCGTGGCGCCCAAAGTCGAACTTCTCTCCAAATACGAGAACGGAACCGATTATGTCTATGGCGAACTCCTCCACCCCTTCATCTCCAAGATCCTCGTGGAACAAACCAGGATGACATCCGGACAAGTCTTTGTGGACCTTGGGTCAGGCGTTGGAAACGTGGTTTTGCAGGCGGCCCTGGAAATCGGTTGCGAAAGCTGGGGCTGCGAGATGATGGAGAATGCATGCAACCTCGGTGATGCCCAGAAGAAGGAGTTTGACGCTCGATGCACTCTCTGGGGTGTCAAACCAGGCAAGGTCCACTTGGTACGAGGCGATTTCCGCTACAACAAGCCTATCCTCGAGGCCCTGAAGCGCGCTGATGTGGTCCTGGTGAACAACAAGGCGTTCACGTCCGGCCTCAACGACGCCCTGACTAGGCTGTTCCTGGACGTCAAGCCCGGTGCCAAGATCGTGTCGCTCAAATCCTTTGTTGCCGAAAAGAGCAACAACCACAATATCAATGATGTTGGGAGTAGGATCCTTGATGTGGAGGAGTGCACATACCCCGAGGGCTATGTGAGCTGGACTAATGCGGGGGGATCATACTTTATTTCGACGCGGAAGGAGTAGACTATAGAGCTTCATCAGCATGGAAACAGGAGCAAACGGGACAAGATTGGGTCAGGCAATGGGTAGAGACGGGTCGAGAGCCGGGAATCACACCAGTGATGAAAGAGGATTGTGCGAGCTTACAGGATACTCCATATAGTACTTGTTTTTGAGACTTGGGGCGTTCGCTTCTTGAATTTCGCGTATTTGGGATATCATGATGGTGGATGGGTCGTTTATCGTTCCTTTTCGAAGATGGGCTCGTTGGCGAGGTTCATAGCATCGGCTTCCTGGGCTATCCTCTTCATCCACCGGTCGACGAGCTCCTTGTTTTCCTTCTTAACCTTGTCCCGCTCCTTTTCGGCCATGGACATTTGGAGGTTGAGGGCGATCATCTCGTCTTGGACTTGCTGATGTCGGTGTCAGCATGTGACGGTCAAGTTGTGGCGGTCAGGCTGGCTGCACGCACCTCGATCAACTTGCGCTTCTCCCGTAGCTCAAATTCCCTATCCTTGAGTCTGGTCGTGAGGTGGCTCTTGTCGGCCGTCAGGTCCCGTATCGATCTCGAGTCGGTATCCGTTTTCGACCGTAATTTGGTGAGCTCCTCTTCGGCGGTTCGTAGTCGAGCTTCGGTGACACCCTTGGACCGCAGGGCTTCGGTGAGGTCTAGCTTCAGCTGGGCGACGCCGGGGTCGTTGGTCGAGGGTTCGGCGGGTTGTTGCTTGGTAGGCTTTCCGCTGCTGGAGATGACCGACTCGAGTGCCGTCTTTTCAGCCTCCAGCGCGGATATTCGGTCCGCCATCTGCGAGCCTTGGGGAGCATCGTCAGTTTCTGCTGCGCCTGGGCTCTTCTGTTTGATGTCGTGTCGCAGATGGGGTACAAGAGGGGTAGTGGGGATTTTACGGACAGGTCTGGACGAGCTCCATGTTGACGGGGTTGCTGGACTCTACATCCTTTAGGGATGAGAGATACTGGTCTCGCCAGCTGGGCATGATGAAGAGAGAAGGGAAGGCGATGGGTGTGTGACGTGCGATGTTGATGGATGAAGATAAAAGGACTTGAACTGATTGTCTGGGGAGACCGAGATCGAGGTACCCGCTCATTCCTGTGGAACCTAAATGATGCAACTGGCGGGACGGCCTATTATTGGGCCGAGGAATAGCCATCCCCGGCACCTCCTATGATCATGGGTGGGAGCTCCAGCCTAGAATCCAAGCTCATTCATCATATCTGTTGGTCTAGCTGACGTACTGCTTCACTTCTACCCTGCGTGACCTTTTATCAAGGACCCTATACGTCGTTTTTGCTCCCAATCATGAGATAACGCGAGATGGACACGCTTCACGCGAGAGCCGATTGGGAGAGTGTCGGGGACAGGTGGTTCCGCAAGACGCAGCAGTATACAGCTGTGTTTGACCAAGATCTGGACTTGGACAATTATATCGTCACTGGAGCTCCATATGCGGGCGCCCTAGGTGAGTTCTTGAGCTTTAGAGGGTTATCATGTTTACTTTGGTGGTTTCGCGCCTTTCTTTGACACCCATGATGAGCTCTCTATGAGCGCAACCAGCTAACCTCGCTCCCAGCACTCTGGCGCGACGACACCAAACTCCTGGCCTACCAACCGGGAAGAACATCAAAGCCAGCCATAGACATTTACAGCCTTGCCGGAAAGAAGATTCGGAGCATCCCATGGGATAAAGGCGCCATCAAGGGCCTTGGCTGGTCAGAGGATGAGACGCTCCTCGTTGTCACAGCCGACGGTACTGTGCGCTGCTATGATCTGCAAGGGGACTTTACACAATTCTCTCTCGGCCACGGCGCTGACAACTATGGCGTTGAATCATGCCGGTACGCTCCCTTGACTGCTCCCTTGCCTGTCCGCGCTGGCTAATATTGGGTAGATTCTATGACCACGGCCTGGTGGCGCTCTTGGGAAACGACTCCCTCATAACAATCTCTTCATACTCTGAGCCCCGACCCAAGGCGCTTGCGCAAACGCCCGAGGGCGAGATTCACTCTTGGTCGCTCATCTCGCCGAACCACACCTTGTCCAGGTCAGTCGAGGTCTTGCTGAGCGTCGAAAAGACCGTCTACGTCGTCGACGCCACAGACTGCGAAGATCGATTCCTCGACGTTGGTCCATTCAGCCACATCAGCGTCTCTCCGGATGGCCGTTATGTGAACTTGTATGGCGTTAACGGGAAAGCACACGTCATCTCAAGCGACTTTCAGGAGCGACTGTTTGAACACGACTCTGATTCGCAGACACCTCCACTGTATGTTGAGTGGTGCGGCAGTGATGCGCTTATTGCTTGGGAGGATGAGGTGCATATCATTGGACCTGGTGATGTATCATCCTCGTATATCTACGATAGCACTCGGGTGCATGTGGTTTCTGGTATGTAATCCAGGTCACGAAGAGGTACTATACTGACGTTGCTTAGAACACGATGGTGCTCGACTCATCACAAACGACTTCTGCGAATTTCTGGAGAGGGTACCTCAGGATACTCTTGAAGTCTTTGGCCAGTCTTCAGATTCATCACCAGCCTCGATTCTCCTGGACGCTGTGGGCCAGCTCGAGCACCAATCACCCAAGGCGGATGATTACATCCAGTTGATAAGGCCCAACCTAACGGGGGCCGTGGATACTTGTGTTAATGCCGCTGGCCGAGAGTTTGATACCCATTGGCAAAAGCGCCTGCTCAAGGCTGCCTCGTTTGGAAAGTCGGTGCTCGACATCTACAACAGCGACGACTTTGTCGACATGTGCGAGACTCTTCGCGTGCTCAATGCTGTGCGGTTCTACGAGGTTGGTATGCCGCTCTCTTTTGAACAGTACCATCGCTTGACGCCAGAGAGTCTCATCCGGCGACTTCTCAGCCGTCACGAGTACCTCCTGGCCATCAAGATTGCAGGTTACCTCAAGCTGCCGACGGACCGCATCTACGTGCATTGGGCATCAAGCAAGGTCCGCGTGGGAGGCGAGGACGACGATACTATCTGCCGATTGATCGTCGAGAGACTGTCTGGCAAGCCTGGCATCTCGTTTGAAGAGATTGCGCGAGCTGCATACCAGGAAGGACGTGGACGCCTCGCCACAGAGCTTCTCAACCACGAACCCCGTGGCGGCAGACAGGTTCCACTTCTGTTGAGCATGGAGGAGGACGAACTTGCCCTAGACAAGGCCGTTGAGAGCGGAGACACGGACCTCATGCTCTCAGTTTTGTTGCAGCTGAAGAGGACGTTGCCTCTTGCTGCATTCTTCCGCGTCATCAACGCTAGACCCACGGCCACAGCCCTCGTGGAGTCATCTGCGATGGAGGAGGGCGATAACACGCTGCTCAAGGACCTCTACTACCAAGATGACCGACGAGGGGACGGCGCCAACGTATTTATCCGCGAATCACTCAAACAGCCCGACGCCCGAACAGCGGCCGACAAGCTGGCTCTGGCGGCGAAACTACTTGCTGACTCAAAAGAGTCTACGTTTGAGGTTCACGCGCTCAAGGAGGCGACGACTCTGCTCAGGATGCAAGAGTCTTTTGACCGAGATCTCACTGACACGTTTACGGGACTCAGTGTCAACGAGACCATGTTCAAGCTCATCCGACTTGGCTACTCGGGACGGGCCAAGAAGATCCAGAGCGAGTTCAAGGTACCAGAGAAGGTGGCGTGGTGGATTCGGTAGGTGGACCTCTTTTCCCCTGGCACCGGGAGGGCTGAACGGCTGGTCTTCCCTTCAACGGCTAACGTGTATGGTCCCTGCAGATTGCGAGCACTAGTAGCTAAGCGGGACTGGGACGGGATCGAAGAGATCTCAAAGACGAGGAGGAGCCCCATTGGATGGGAGGTGAGTCTATCTATCGGTGTACCCCGGGAAACAAGTTTCAAACGGCTAACGGGGGGTTACAGCCCTTCTTTAACCTTACGCTCCAGGCCGGCAACCCCAGGCTGGCAGCCACGTTTGTGCCCAAGTGCACAGGCCTAGAGCCCGGGGAGACGATTACCATGTACGAGAAGTGCGGGATGCGGGTCAAGGCGGCGCAGGAGGCAGTGAGGCTCAAGGATGCCGAGGCGTGGGAGAGGCTCCTGGAGGCGGCTGGCAAGGGGACGCAGGACGGGAGAGAGATTGAACGCCTTGGTCAGTCGGTGTTTAAGAAGTAGATTTCGGCAGGTTGATTGCGGTGGTGTTTTGGCAGAAGTGTGCAACATTAATCATTTACCCCCTGAAGTTTTACACAATAAGTTGATCTGAGGTGCTGTAGGAGGAGGAGGCTTACACGCTGGAAAGAACCGCGTTTGGCGCCCGTGGCTATAGGAACACAAGCCAATTGTTCAAGTGGCTGCATTGGCTCGATGCAGTATGGGAGGTGACAGACGTCTGGAAGGAAGCATGAGGCGTGAGAGTTTGTTTCTGAGACGGGCTTGATGTGGATGACTGGAATGTGAAAAAAGTCAGGCTGGCCGTTTCAGAACTCTGACTGACTCTTTTACGCGTGATGGCGGCGTCTCGTGATGAGTCGCTGGATGAGTCCTGAGAGTCATGTCCGGCTGAGGTTTCTCCCTATCGTTCAAGTTGGGGGACCAGGCTGGAATAGGAAAAGGACGTTCCTGGGGATCGAACAACAAAGAAACAGTGGCAATAGAGGTCAGCATCTGGAGGTTTCACGTGTAGAAGAGAGGGGAAAATCGGGGTCTCCCGAAGAGGCCGTCCCACTCGGCCAATGCGTGCAGCAAAGCAACCATCAAGGGCAGATGATGTTCGCATGAGAGCCGGCGGGGTGGCATGACAGCTGAGGGAGGGTAGGGTGATGATATCATGGGTTGGATGGTGTTTGCGCAGTGGGGGGGCATAGTTGACCTCGGCTGTTACTTGATCGATGGATGCGTTATGAAGTTGAATATGGGTTTGGATCTACGGAATCTACGGAAATACAGATCGAGTTTTCCATGAATTTGTTGTTGTCTCTTTTCTTTTTTTCTGACTTGATTCCTTCTGGACCGGTCGGTTTCCTCTTTGGGACATTGACCCATGTGTGTGGTCTGGATTCAGAGTCTGGAAGCGTCTGCGGTGGCGCTCTCTTTTTTGGGGCTCCATTGCAAGAGGAGAAGGACAAAAAAAGGAGAGAGAGAGAGAGGGGTTAGCATCGCTTGACCGTTGATATGGATTGCAAACGGGTTTCGAGAAGGAGAAAATGGCGCAGGAGAGGGTCGTTCTTGGTGGAGGAGAAGATAGATACATGGGCAGATGCTGAGATATGACGAAGGGGATGGGGTTTTTGTCAGGGACTATGCTGTTGTCTAACATGAAAGATGGAGAAGAATGTCATGATGCAGCGGAGATGGCCGTGACATGTCCATATTCCAGTATCAGATAGATCAACGAATACCTGGACAGCTTGCTGCCTCTCTACATGCAGCTCAACATCTGCTTCTGGAATTGGCATGATTGCAGCAACAGCAGTTTAGTTACGCACTCGGATGTCAGTGACAAATCCATCAAATTGCCCCGGATCCGTAGTCGCAATGCCTGTCGTCGGCCGCCCCCTTACCATGGAAGCAACGCAAGGCAAACCCCCTGCAATGGAGGAGGGACCCTAGCTCACGACAACTCCACTATCGACGCTTGCTCTAAGGAAAAGGCGCGGCTAAACCGAATCACGCACTGTCTGTTCTTCCCATGTCGTGCGTCCTTGATCACTTGAGCTCGTGCGGGCGGGCGTGGCTCCTCGACCCGTGTGCCGTCTTGGGTTGACACTGTCCATCACTGAATGGCACAGGCAAACCGCTAGCACGCGCGACGCCATCGTCAAGAATCGCTTGGAGCTAGAAACCAAGTTTCCCATTGAGGGAGGGGGGGTCAAGGCCAGATCTGGACAGGGGGTCAGATCCCCCTCGTGGGTATCAGCAAGGAGAGAGAGAGAGAGAGGCTTTCCCTTATTTCTTGAAGCAGCTGCTCAGGCAGCCTGATCGCGTACTTGAGCCTTTCCATCTGTTCTCGTCACTCTCACTCTCTTGCTGGGGTAAAGGTTCCCTCCCACCTCCACTCCAAGGCCTGTCTGCCTGTCCATCTCCAATCACCCTCCATCGCTGCCCCCCTGTCCCTACCCCCCGGTCGCCGTCCCCGGTCTCCATCCTGTCGAAATGCCGCCGCCACTGCTGTTTGTCGCGACCATCGAATCGCCGTCGCCAAGCCGCATGGTAAATGAACTCGACTCGCCAACCTCCAATTCTTCCCAAGCTCTCTTCTTCCTCTTTTCCTCCTCTCTCCCCTGTCATCTGCTTCCCGTCCTGTCGGTTCCTTTTTTCTTTCTTCTTTTACTCCTGTCGCACAAATCGCAAAGTGTGCCGCAGCTTTGACGTCGGTTCCCGAGACGAAAAAGAAGAGAGACCCTTCCTTCGCCCTCCCTCCCTTACAGGTTCCCCCCCCCCCCCCTCCTCCACCACTCAACGACGAGCACTGCCATTCTCTGGAGCAGTAGGTGGGAGCGCCCATAGCTGCAAGGCAAGGCAAAGCAAGATATTGGCAGAAGGACAAGGGAATATCAACAAGCAACCATCGCCATCCCCCTTTCGTAGGCGATCGAATAGCACACAAGAAGACCAGTGGCAACTACCGCTATACGCGCCGCGACCGTAAAAGGGCCCCAAAGTCGCTCTTCTCTTGTTCATTCGGACTCGTCTTTCTTCTCCCCCCTCCCCCACACACAAAGCAATACGTCCATTGACCCTTGAGCTGCTGTCTCAGTCCAGGTTTCGGCCTTTTCTTCTTCTCTCGTCACATCCTTCCCGCAGTTGGATAGGCGGGCAGTAAACAAAACAGAGCAGGGCGAGACCAGAGCAAGGAAAGACAAGACCGGGAGTTTTTGTTCTGGTCGAGTTTAAGCTTCGACTTGTGTGTTGTGTTTGTCCGGCTATCGCCGCATCCTTGCCTCTCTTATTCTCTCTCCCTTTGTTGGACTCGAATCGCCCATCTTCTTTTTTTGGTTTTGCCTCCAATTCCTCCCTGACGGTCCAGTCCTTGAGAGATATCTTGGCCCCCATCCCACCCATTTTTTCTATCTACTCATCACCCTTTGTTTCTCAATGTTTACTCAACCGGTCGTCTCGCCGCCGGCTGTAGCGCCGCCGCAGTCGTCGTCAACATCCGCCTCGCGTCCAAGCCGACTTCGAGGCCTCAGCTACCTGCGCAACTATACACAGAACCATCTCCTCTCTCGCGACAGCAGCCATCACAGCGGCGGCGCAAACGGAAGCGGGCCAGGCTCTGGAACAGCCAGCCCAGGCGCAAGCGGGAGCACGTCCCCTAATCGACACGGCTCTAGCCTCACGCGATCCCTCAGCCATTCGCCTACGTCGAGTGGACCACCCGCCGGAGCCCAGAACGCCAATAATACCAACCACTTGACCCTCGTCAGTTCGACACCCGATCCCGTGAGGGTTCTGACTGCTACAACCTCGTTGCCTGCTGCTGCCTCTGCCTCGTCCTCGGCCGCTGCTACTTCAGGTGCAGCATCCACTTCTACTCCCGAGGCCCACGACCCCACCAACAACACCACCACCTCCGCTGCTGCAGATTCCTCCTCATCTGCCGATATCGCGACATCTTCTGTCCCCGAATCCGCTCAAGATCAGGCCGCCATGACGAGATCCCGAGCCGCCACCGGCGCCGACACTGGCTCCGCAACCCCCGATAATGCCCCGTCGATCCGATTCTGCGCCTACTTCGACCCGCGCTCCACCCGCCCGTCGCTCACCTTCCCCCGATCTCCAGGACCCTGCCCACCGGCTCAGAGAGGATCCGCGTGGGACGTTACTCTGAGCGCGACAGCCACTCCATGTCCAACATGCCCGGGAACCAGCCGTCGGCCGCCCCCGTCGGCTTTAAGAGCAAGGTCGTCAGCCGCCGTCACTGCGAGTTTTGGTACGAGGACGGCAAGTGGTACATCAAGGACGTCAAGAGTTCCTCGGGCACCTTTTTGAACCACATCCGCCTCAGCCCGCCTTCCCAGGAGAGCAAGGCCTTTCCCGTTAATGACGGCGATATTGTGCAGCTGGGGATTGACTTTAAGGGAGGCGAGGAGATGATCTTTCGATGCGTCAAGATGCGGCTGGAGCTCAACCGAGGGTGGCAGAACAAGCTCAACTCTTTCAAGTATGTTTCTGTCCGACTTGTCCTGGATTCATATGCTGACTCTCACCAGTATGGCGGCTCATAAGCGGTTGCAAACAATGGCCACAAGCGGAGCGGCTGGCGCCAACTCTTCACAAGATTGCTCCATCTGCTTGAGCTCCATCGCAGTGAGTTTCCCGGGTTGCACCTCTTTCTTGAGAATGCTGACTGACTCTTGTAGCCCTGCCAATCTTTGTTTGTGGCGCCGTGCTCTCACACATGGCATTTCAAGTGTGTGAGGTCACTGCTTACATCACCCCAGTATCCCATCTTCCTCTGCCCCAACTGTCGCGCCGGTGCCGATCTGGAAGCAGACGTGGACGAGCTGGCGGAAGAATGGGAGCAGATGAAGGGGGAGGCGGAAGCGGAAGCGGAAGCGGCAACGCCAGCCAAGGCCGACACCGAGTCCGAGACAGAACAGGCACCCCGGTCGCTACCCCGGGACGGTCGACCCCAGAACGATCCAACACGTGTGACAGCGACCAGATGGACGTGACAGTCAACATCACCCCTGAGACACCTGGGCGACACGAGGTTTCTCACACCGTTTCCGAACCCTTACCGATCAGGAATGCAGCGTCGGGTGCTGGACGTTCTGGGCAGCTACGGGACAGCCGAACTCCATCACCACCAGGGATGACCAACGGCGCCGAGGGTCCCATCACCCCCAGGAACAACGTTGGACCCTGGGTATTTGACGGGAGCGCCGGCCGGTCTGCGGCTCCAACGTCAGCCGAGATGACAAGCATAGACGCGGCTGCAGAAGTGGACGTGAGCGCAGACGATAAAGGCGACGACTCGAGCTCACGATGAGCAAGTCCAGGACGCTCAGAATTTAAAAATTGCCGTACAGACAGACGACCCCAGAGAGCAACCCCTCTTCATTCCTGGCGCCCACGATATTGGTCAAGATACACAGCGGCGTCCTTTCGTTTCCCCCCTGGCTATCATTACAGCACAGGCGTTTGAGGAGTTTTACAATCACTACTACTACCAACCTGCTGCGGGAGACGCAGCGGCCCTGCAAACTCATTTTGCGCACATTGGCGGCACAGCGATGCTATTTCTTCTGTTGAGCGAGCAAACTTGCGAGAGAACTAGATGCGAGAAAGCATTATATACTGCATGGATGGGTTGGATTTAGGGACAGCCAAGACTAGGGCCCATGAGTAGGAGTTAATGAATAGATTTACATGTCCAAGGATATTGATTACGTATCAGATGACTGTGATAATGGAAACAGCATGTCTTCGGTATATCTCTAATCAGACTCCATCTGCTGTTTGCGTCCACGAACAAGACTCGTATTTCCAATCATGGCCCACCTCATGTCTCGAACCAGCAGCATGAACATGATGGAACGCATTATGTCATCAGCTCCCGGTCACCCTTGCCGGCATCGGCACCGAGATGATCCGGCCTATCGCCGAGTGCGGGCGGACTTGCCGGGGTGTGGCGTAAATTCTTGGTCGCAAACTCGTGCGTGCGTGCGTGGGCTGCTTCAAGAGCCTTTGCATTTGTGTTGCTGGACAAGGTAACTTTTTTGTGATTTCTCCAGCAAAAACATCACAAAATGCTCCGACAGTTTAGCTCGCGCCTGCCGGCAAGGGCCCGGGCTTCGTGCTCTAGAGCCTTGGGCCAACTCTCGTTTGTTCCTAGACGGTCTATGGCTACGATCCAGGTGGAGGGTATTCCCAAGGTACGAGATGGATGCAATGTGGTTATACAACTTGCGCTGATGGATCTAGGAACCGACAGAACTTGACCAAATCACAACTCTCCCCAATGGCCTCCGAGTCGCCTCGGAAGCCCTCCCCGGATCTTTCGCCGGCGTGGGCGTCTACATCGAAGGAGGCTCCCGGTTCGAGAACGACACCCTCCGCGGCGTGTCCCACATCATGGATCGTCTCGCCTTCAAGTCGACGTCGAAGCGGTCCGCAGACGAGATGCTCGAGCAGGTAGAGGCGCTGGGCGGAAACATCCAGTGCGCCTCGTCGCGCGAGAGCATGATGTACCAGGCCGCCACCTTTAACAACGCCGTGCCCCCGACGGTCGAGCTGCTCGCCGAGACGATCCGGGATCCTAAGATTACGGATCAAGAGGTTGCTGAGCAGATCGAGACGGCGAGGTACGAGATTCGCGAGATCTGGAGCAAGCCGGAGCTTATTCTTCCCGAGCTCGTGCACACGGCGGCGTTTAAGGATAATACGATTGGAAACCCGTTGTTGTGTCCGGAGGAGCGGCTGGGTGCTATTGACCGGAACACGGTCATGATGTACCGGAAACTGTTTTATCAGCCCGAGCGGATTGTTGTGGCTTTTGCTGGAGTTGAGCACGGTGAGGCTGTCCGGTTGACGGAGCAGTTCTTTGGAGACATGAAGAACGACCAGCCGGTATTGGAGGTGACAGGGTCTGAGACGAGTGAGAGTGAGCTATCAGATAGCGAGGCCAGCTCAGCGTCATCCGCTGCCTCATCACCGCAGTCATCACCTCACCTGCTCTCTCGAATCCCCTTCTTCAAGAACATCTCCACGGCACCTCAGCAAGCCGTCGTTAGCAACACCCCGCCCTCTCAACTCGACATCCAACGACCCGCCAAGTATACAGGCGGTTTCCTCTCCCTCCCGCCTCAACCCCCTTCCCTCAGCGGCCTACCTACTTTCACACACATCCACCTCGCCTTTGAGGGTCTCCCCGTCGCCTCGGACGACATCTACGCCCTCGCCACCCTCCAGACCCTCCTGGGCGGAGGCGGCTCCTTCTCCGCCGGAGGCCCGGGCAAGGGCATGTACTCGCGTCTCTACACAAACGTGCTCAACCAGCACGGCTGGGTAGAGTCGTGCGTCGCCTTCAACCACTCGTACACCGACTCTGGTCTCTTTGGCATCTCGGCCAGCTGCCTCCCCGGCCGCACAGCCTCCATGCTCGACGTCATGTGCCAAGAGCTCAGGGCCCTCACCCTCAAGACGGGCTTCTCGCGTCTGCAGGAGACGGAAGTGGCCCGCGCAAAGAACCAGCTTCGGTCTAGTCTGCTCATGAACCTCGAGAGTCGTATGGTTGAGCTCGAGGATCTGGGACGCTCCATACAGGTCCACGGCCACAAGGTTCCCGTTAGGGAAATGTGCCGTCGTATCGAGAACTTGACGGTTGACGACCTGCGACGCGTCGCGAGCATGATTGTCGGTGGTAGAGTCAAGAACCCTGGTCGTGGTAGCGGTGCCCCTACTGTGGTGCTGCAGGAGGCGCAGGCGTACGGCGTGAGCAACCATACCATGACGTGGGATCAGATTCAGGATAGGATCGATAGCTGGAAGCTGGGCAGCTCGTCCTAGATGGTCGAGAAGCTTTGATCCAAAAGAGTTGGAGCGAAAGGGGTACGTCCGAGTCGTCTTGTATGCCATCTCACGATGATGGATTGGGGTGTATAATAGAAGGGTTTTGTACAGCATATATACCGGGACTGCAAGCGGGCATATAGGAGGGAGCATCATTCGCGAGCAAGGGAGCTGGACAGATCATGTACAACACCGATAGGGGGACTAGACTCAAATCAATCTACATCAGTAAAAGTCAAGAATAACTAGAGAATCAATGTCTTAGTGTCGTAATCGCTAAACTCCGAAAACTACCAACCGAGCTCCCAATCTATCTGATCTTTGCCTTTCCGTTCCGTGTTCCGTAGATAGATATGAATCCAGTATTTTCCCGAAGTTTCCTGTGTTGAACAAAGCAAATTCGCCATTTGCCCGGTAGTTGTGTCATAGCTTAGATCTCACCGCTTCCAATCGATACTTGACATCCTTGAGGGCTTTGTTGGTAGGTTTCCAATCGTCGAACTGCTTGAGCAGCTCGTCTGCTTCGTTGCTGAGCTCTGTCCGGACAAAATCTTCCTCTAGCAGGCCACGCATGATCCAGGGAAGAACGTAGGGGTTTGCAGCTGTCAGAGGACCCTGGCGGGCGCTCACGGTGCAAGGGGCGGTACTACACCAGTGGACGCCGTTTCGAGGGCGTGGGAGACGGCAAGGTCGTAGACAGCGTCGTCATAGTAAAGACGAGAGTGGCCGGCGCCGGAGTAGAGGGAGCCAGCGAGTGGGATAGAGAGTTCACGGATCAGGCCGTGATCTGAGACGCCGAGGTTGCGAAGCTTCAGAGCAAAACCGACGAGGTGGGCGATAAAGTCGG
Organism: Fusarium virguliforme; assembly: GCA_020883615.1. Taxonomy (NCBI): domain Eukaryota; kingdom Fungi; phylum Ascomycota; class Sordariomycetes; order Hypocreales; family Nectriaceae; genus Fusarium; species Fusarium virguliforme. The sequence goes on along the minus strand of JAJHJD010000012.1, from coordinate 865,057 downwards.
GCGCATGAACTCGCCCGTCAATAAAGACTGCGCGATAGATGTACGGATGATTGGCGGGAGAGTATACGGCAGACTGAAAGGGTTAGCTTCTGAACATTGAGATATGTATAACAGGTATGACTTACCTCCATCGGGACGAGCTGGTCATCGATGCTGCCGATGAATGTGATACGAGCGCCGTAGTCTACGACATGCTTGAGCGCATTCTCAAACCGCTTCGAGTTGTCACTCTCTGGGTTACCAAACTCCCACAGCTCAGCAGCAGAGCCCATCAGCAGACCTGATTTGTAGTCTGGGAAGGGTCCCAATGCAACACCAGCCATGGCGCATACGCCCACCTTGGCATTTGTGATGACGCCAAGGTCAATGAGCTTCTCAAGCAGCATGATGCTCACCGGAACTCCCTGTGAGTGGCAGGCGATCAAGACAAGGTCAGCGCTGCGAATGTGGTCGATCCAGTTGAGCATGAGCTTCCACAGGTTGTCCACGCGATCCCTAATCTTGCCTTCGCCCTCGAGGGCAACCTTTTCAATCTCACAATCACCACAGCCGTGAGCCTCTGCCCATCGCCGGATCGCGTCGGCGCCGAGACCTGCAAAACGAAGCGACGTCCCAGTCGGTTGCCCAATCATCGGACGGAGGTATGTGGCAGGGAAGAGGCCATGCACACCGATGGAGATGGCCTTGTGGATCTTTGGAGGGTCTCTGATGCGGAAGACATGGTTCGCGGGAGCCTGCTGTGTGCGAAGGAGGAATTGGGTGATTTGCTTCAAGATGGAGGCGTTCTCCTTCATCTGGTACGTGCTGGAGAAGGACGGGAGGAGGAGATTATTCGTCAACTTGATGGATGCCTCCGACTCGGCGATGGATTGACCAGAAGAGGCGACCTTGGCTGGTATCGCGCTGGGTTTGTCTATATCGTGTATCTGTGGTGTTGTGCTCCTTGGAGTTGAAGCGCCGGACAGCGAGGGTGAGGGAGGATCAAGATCCATCGACTGTGGCCGACCTCGCTTGTTCTTCCGCCAGCCTGATTTTATCTTTGGACTTCCCTTGGCAGGTTCCTTTGTCGGCGAGACATCGCATTCTGCCATCGGTCTGGGGTGAGCCTCTGATCCTTCGCCCATCACGGCCATCTCTCCAGATTCTGGAGAGGTTGGTTTCTGTGTCGATTTTGGTGATTCTTTGGACCAGAATGCCCATGTTGAGCCTGCCTTGGGAGGGGGCTCATGTTGGTGTGGAGGAGGAGGTGGCGCGTCTGTCATGGTTACATCCTCGGAGACCTCCTCAGGGACCGGCTCGGGCTGAGCATCAGGCTTATCATCTGTGGTTTTTGGGGGCTCGGCGGTAGAGTACCAGAAGCCAAGCCATGATGCAGATGAAGCCTTTTGGGCGCTTGGTGGTGATGTGACCTCCGAGGGCGCTGTCTGTGCTGGTGGAGTGACTGGTCGTGCCTCTTCGGCTTCCTTTGTTGGCTCGGGTTCGTCTACAGGAACCGCAGCCTCATCTGGCGCTGAGATGGCTTGCGTCTCTGTAAATGGCGTCCGTGACCACCAACCAAGCCATCCTGATGAAGTTGCCGGTCGCTGTAGTGTTGGCTCCGATGGATGACCTTCCGGTTCTGTCTGGGGCTGAGGTTCGGCTTCGCTTTCAACTGTCTCGGTATTAGGCTCCGGTGCCTTGGGCGCTTCTGGCGCTTCTGGAGCCTTTGTTGGCTCAGAAGGAGCTTCGGCTTCTGGGACTTGTTTCGGGGGCTCGCTCGGCGCGTTCTCTTCCGTCATGGTCACGTCGGACTTGTTCTCGGGGATCTTGGGCATCGCCTTGATGGTGCCAGCCGTACTTCGCACGGATGAGCTATCGTCGTTCTTCCTCAGGTCGAATCGACCGAGATCAGGGGCCTTGTTCGACTTGACCGTTCCCCCGAATATGTTCTCCGTCGCTACCGAGGTAGATGCTGGTGCCTTGGGAGCCCGGGGCCAGGATCCGTACCAGCTCTTTGATTTCCGGACCTATACCCGCTATTAGCCTACAGAGGGCGATAAATCGGCCAATAAGCACAAGACACACTTCTTTGCTCTTCTTCTGGCCGGACGCGACACTGTCACCCGCGGTCTGCTCTCGTGGTGCTGGCATTGGGCTGTTGCTAGGTGCCTCCGATGCCGATGACGCCTCTGAAGCCTGTGATTGTGACGTAGCGCTCGCTATCGACGCGCTGACCGGGGTTGTAGAGTCGGTTTTCCGGGCTGCTTCCGCCGGGTTAGGACGGGCCCTCTTTCGGGGAAGCATTTTGAGCTGTGGTGATGTGTGAGGAAGCTCATCGGCCGGTAAAAGTTTGAAGATGCAGCCTCATATTACGTGTTTTGAAAGTTGTTGAGAAGTAGTTCATCTCTAATAGACGTGCCTGGAGTTGTAGGTACCTTATCGGTCGCCCTCGCCCCGCAATTCCAGAAGCGTCACCAGGTACAAGGTACATGACCGCTGCTTGCAGGTGGTGGCACTTCAACAACAGTCTGAGACATCTTCCACCGCTACTTTCAGCACTGGGGAGGTTGATATAAAAAAGTAAAAATGCTCATAATATTCAGAAGAGTAAGGAGTATCTTGGGATAGTTTTCTAGAATTTTATATGTCTTCTTCATTTGCAATCTCGTTGTAAGTACGTATATAGTTGCCTGGGAGGTATTGGCGCATCGCAGCGCGTGAGTTCCAAGTCGTCTGAAGCGCCGGAGAAACGTCCACCCGTGAAGCCCCACCGTTATCAGCTTATCGGGCGACCAAAGAAAAAAAATCCAGACCAAATTTGAGGTTGGTACTAAACCACTGCGAAGAGTGAGCAGTCGGTCTTGCGCCAGCGCCTTCACAATGAGCACCCTCAAGCGAAAGGATGCCCCCGGTGGCAATCCTCCTCCCAAGTCGGCAAAGAACACAAAGGAAGCGAGACCTTCAAAGAAAGAAGGATCTGGAAAGGATGCGAAACCCTCAAAGAAGTCTAGGAAGACTGATGAGGCGCCTGAGAAGGGCCCCGTTGTGTCGCTCTTGAAGGAGGAAGAGCCAATGTTCCCTCGAGGCGGCGGCAATGTCCTCACACCTTTGGAACAGAAGCAGATCCAGCTCGAGGCCAAGGCAGACGCTCTGCGCGACGAGGAATTCAACACTGGCGGCAAGACACTCAAGAAGAAGAAGCGGAAGACGGCGCTGAAGGGCGACAAGAAGACGGAAAAGAAGACGGAAGAGGAGGAAGACTCTGTCAAGGTGGAGAGTCTGAGCTTCAAGGTAGGCTGCGGACCGACGTCAATGCTGTTCATCAACTGACACTGGATACAGAGGCTGGTCAAGGGCTCTCTCGTCCTCGGACAAGTCACGCGGATCAACAACTTCGATATCGAAATCGCTTTGCCGAACAACCTCACTGGTCACGCCTCTATTGTCGCTATTTCCGAACAACTAACGGAACGCCTTGAGAAGGATGCTGCCGAGAAGGACGACGACAACGAGGACAAGGAAGAGGACGCAGAGGCTATTGACCTCGAGGCCATCTTCGCTATTGGACAATATGTCAGGACCTATGTGGTGTCTACCGTCGACGAATCCGCCACAGGCAAGGCTAAGCGACGTATCGAACTCTCACTGCGACCCAACGAAGCCAACACGGGACTTGAGAAGGATGATGTTGTCGCCAACAGCACCGTTGCGGCTTCAGTTGTCAGTGTCCAGGACCGCGGTTTCGTTATGGATACCGGTATCGCCGGTCTGGGCGCTTTCCTGTCCCGAAGCGAGATCGATTCAAGCTTCGACGAGCAGAGACTCCAGCCAGGCGCTGTCTTTTTGTGTCAGGTCGTCAGCAAGGGTGCCAATGGCAAGATTGCACAACTCTCTCTGCTCCAGAAGAAGCTGGGCAACCCCAAGACCGTCCCCGCCGACGCCACTACCATCAAGACTTTCCTCCCTGGCACCATTGCCGACGTTCTCGTGTCCAACACCGACCGGCGAGGCCTTGTCGGCAAGATTATGGGTCATCTCGATGTGACTGCCGACCTTATTCACTCTGGCGTTGGTCCTGCTGGTGTGAGCTTGGACTCGGCCTATAAGATTGGTTCTAGGGTCAAGGCAAGGATTATCTGCAACTTCCCAGCTGCTAGGGAGCCTAAGCTGGGTATTTCTCTGCTCCCTCATATTACGTCTCTTGAGCAGAAGCGGCCGACAAAGACGACCGACGCCAAGAAGCTCCCTACGACTGTTCTCCCAATCTCGTCTTTGATCGAGAAGTGCACCGTTCGTCACGTCGAGGGCGAGATTGGTCTATTCGTCGACATCGGCATTCCCGGCCTGAGCGGATTCGTCCATATTTCGAGAGTCAAGGACGGCAAGGTGGATGCCCTGTACGAGTCGAGTGGCCCTTACAAGGTCGGCTCCGAGCACAAGGGTCGAGTTGTGGGCTACAACCAGATCGATGGCCTTTTCCAAATATCTTTCGAGAAGTCGGTGCTGGAGCAACAATATCTGCGACTCGAGGATGTCCCGATCGGTGCTGTTGTTACTGGCGAGGTCGAGAGGGTTGTTATCGACGAAAAGGGAGTCAGCGGTCTGATTCTCAAGATTGCCGAGGGCATCACCGGCCTCGTTCCTGAGCAGCACCTGTCCGACATCAAGTTGCAAAACCCAGAGAAGAAGTTCCGTCCGGGCATGAAGATCAAGGCTCGGGTTCTCTCAACCAACCTGGTCAAGAACCAAATGCGACTCACACTGAAGAAGACCCTGGTCAACTCGGAAGCCCCTGTTATCAAGTCATATGAGGATGCCAGCGTTGGCGTGCAGGTTCCTGGTACTATCGTCAAGATCCTGTCCTCTGGCGCGCAGATTCAGTTCTTCGGCACGGTCAGGGGCTTCCTACCCATCTCCGAGATGAGCGAGGCCTACATCAAGGACCCCCATGACCACTTCCGCGTTGGCCAAGTCGTCAGCGTCCACGTCTTGGATGTTGAGCCAGAGTCACAGAAGCTGATCGTTTCTTGCAAGGACCCTTCTGCCTTTGGACTGGACAAGCAAAACGCCCTGAAGAAGCTCCAGCTGGGTGACGTGGTGTCGGGCAAGGTTTCACAAAAGACCGAGGACCAGATTTTCGTCGAGCTGGATGATGCCCAGCTCAAGGCCATTCTCCCTGTTGGACAACTCACAGACAAGTCGACATCAAAGAACCAATACGCCTGGAAGCGCATCTCTGCGGGTCAGGCCATTTCCAACCTGATGGTTCTGGAGAAGAACGAGAAGCGCCGTGTGCTCGTCTTGACCCAAAAGCCAAGTCTCGTCAAGGCGTCCGAGAACAAGAGCCTTCTCAGGACTTTCGAGGATGCCAAGGAAGGCAAGGTGGTTGCCGGCTTTGTGCGAAACATTACTCTTACTGCAGTCTTTGTGCAATTTGCTGGAGGCGTCAACGCGCTGCTGCCCAAGTCCCGACTCCCTGCCGACGTTCGGGAGCTGCCTGACTTTGGTATGCACAAGTCCCAGTCTATCGAGGTCAAGATTGTCTCTGTCATCCCCGACCATCGCCGCATCGTGGTGGCCCCGGCCGACTTTGACGAGGATGACGCGATCAAGAAGGAGAAGCTCGTCGACGCGGCATCTGCCCCCTCCGATAACCTCGAATTCGGAAGCGTGACCAAGGCCAGAATTACCTCTATCAAGGACACCCAGCTCAACGTGCAGTTGATCAACAGCGATGTCCAGGGCCGAATCGATGTTTCCCAAATCTTTGATACGTGGGAGGACATCCCCGACCCCAAGGATCCCCTCGACAAGTTCCGCAAGAGGCAGACCCTCACTGTCCGTGTGGTGGGAGTGCACAACGCCAAGGACCACCGATTCCTGCCATTCTCTCATCGGTCTGCGCACTCTGTGGTTGAGCTGACTACCAAGACTGCCGACATCAAGACGGATTCCCTGGAGCCCCTTACGCTCGGCAAGCTCAAGGTTGGCGACACTCACATTGCCTATGTCAACAACTCCAGCCCCCACTACCTCTGGGTCAACCTTTCGCCTTCGGTCCGTGGTCGTATCTCTGCCATGGAAGCTTCGGATGACTTGTCTCAGCTCAATGACCTCGAGTCCAACTTCCCTATTGGCTCCGCCCTGAAGGTCAGAGTGGTTGCAGTCGATGCTCGTAACAACAAGCTCGACCTGTCAGCTCGCTCGTCCAGCTCGTCCGAGGCTGTTACCTGGAGCTCTCTCAAGCCGAACATGGTTCTCCCCGGACGAGTGACCAAGGTGAACGAGCGTCAGATCCTGGTCAAGCTTAGCGAACTCATCTCTGGTGCTGTGCATCTCCCCGACATGGCTGACAACTTTGACGATGTCAACACTCTCAAGCACCAGAAGGGCGACATCGTGCGTGTCTCTATCGTGGAGCTTGACGTGAGCAACAAGAAGCTCCGGTTGTCGATCCGCCCCTCGCGCATCATGAGCTCCACCCTGACCGTCAAGGACAAGGAGATCAGCAACATCTCTCAACTCAACTCTGGTGATGTTGTCCGAGGCTTTGTCAAGAATGTGTGGGATAAGGGACTGTTTGTCCTGCTTGGTGGACAGGTTACTGGCCTCGTCAAGATTGCGAACCTGTCTGACCGATACCTCAAGGAGTGGAAGGATCATTTCCAGGTCGACCAGCTCGTCAAGGCCCGAGTCGTTGCTGTTGACCAGCATGTCAACCACGTTGAGCTCAGCTTGAAGGCTTCTGTTGTCGATGAAAACTACTCTCCTCCCCTGACTTATAACGAGGTCAAGGAGGGCCAGGTCGTTACAGGAAAGGTCCGAAAGGTTGAGGAATTTGGCGCCTTTATCCTGATTGACAACTCGGACAATGTCAGCGGTCTCTGCCACCGCAGCCAGATGGCCGAGAAGCCCGTGTCTGATGCTACCAAGCTCTATAAGGAGGGCGATGCTGTCAAGGCCCGCATTCTAGAGGTTGACACCAAGAAGAGGCGAATCACATTCGGCCTGAAGCCTTCGCTCTTTGAGGACGAAGACACTGACATGGATGATTCCGACCAGGGCGTTGAGCTTGATGCCGATGACAGTGATGAGGATGTCGAGATGGGCGAAGGTGGCGCTAGGGTTGAGATTTTTGGCACAGACAATGCTGATGACTCTGAAGAAGATGAGGATGACGACGACGACGAGGAAGAGGCGGATAGCGATGATGAGGAAGACGAGGATGAAGACGAGGAGATGGAGGACAAGCCAGCCAAGAAGACCAAGGGTCTTGGAGCAGGCAAGAAGTCGGAGTGGTCAACTGATCCCTTTGACGAGGAAGAGTCCGAGTCTGAGGAGCAAACAAAAGACGACGACAAGCCAAAGAAGAAGAAGAAGCGAGGCCGGGACGAGATCCAGGTGGACCGAACCGCCGAGCTCGACGCCAACGGCCCTCAGACATCGAGCGACTACGAGCGACTGCTGCTCGGTCAGCCCGACTCGTCAGAGCTCTGGATCGCCTACATGGCCTTCCAGATGCAGGTCTCGGAGCTGTCCAAGGCCCGCGAGGTGGCGGAGCGAGCCATCAAGTCCATCAACATCCGGGAGGAGATGGAGAAGCTCAACGTCTGGGTTGCGTACCTGAACCTGGAGGTTGCGTACGGGAGCAAGCAGACGGTGGAGGAGGTGTTTAAGCGGGCTTGCCAGTACAACAACGAGCAGGAGGTCTACGAGCGACTGGCCAGCATCTACATCCAGTCCGAGAAGCTCAAGGTGAGACAGGTCGACATGTTTAGCAAGTACGAGTCACTAACGATGAGAAATAGGACGCCGATGCCCTGTTCGAGGCCATGGTCAAGAAGTTTGGTGCCAAGGCGCCCAACGTCTGGCTCAACTACGCTCACTTCTTGCACGTCACCCGCAACGACGCCGCCCGGGCACGGGCTCTCCTACCCCGAGCCACACAGCAGCTCTCGAGCCGGCACAGCCAGAACCTGGTGAGCCGATTCGCAGCTCTCGAGTTCCGGTCGCCCAACGGTGAGCCGGAGCGCGGCCGCACCATGTTTGAGGGTCTCCTGGCGGCATGGCCCAAGAAGGGTGACCTCTGGGGCCAGCTACTTGACCTCGAGGCCGGTCTTGCTGAGGCGGACCCGACGGCGGTGCGGGACGTCTTCGAGCGGAGAACACGGGTCAAGGGGTTGAAGCCCCAGCAGGCCGAGAAGTGGTTTAGACGGTGGGCGACGTGGGAGGAGAAGCTGGACCCCAAGGGTAAGGACCGGGTCATGGCAAAGGCTCAGGAGTGGGCGGCTGCTTTCAAGGCCAAGAAGGAGGCCGAAGCTGCTGCTGCTGCTGCTGCTGAGGAGGACGAGGAGATGGAGGAGTAGACTAGCTGTTGCCTGTTTTCGGATACCATGATACGGGAGTAAAAAATTTCAAAGCATAGAAATCTGAATATTGTATGATCAAGGTGTGGTCAGCATGGTGACAGATGACGACAGATCCCCTACAACGTTGCAAGAATACGTCAGTCAAATATAAATAAATGAATACGCAGCGCACGATCTGCCTGAAGATGAAATAGCGGCCGGCAATTGCGAAGCAGGCCCCCTATTCCTATTGCCTGACCTGGTCAGTGGAGCACGGCAGTGAGAAAGAAGGAAATGCATAGTGCAGATCGCATTCTCGTATATGGTGTTTCACATAGAACAGTAACGTTGCAGTCAGCTCATTCAACATTTTTTTTAAGACAAGAGGCGGCTCACAGGATGTATGCTGCTGCTGCTCACGCACTCTTCAGCCTCACTTGATGACATTTGGAGCTGCGACGTCTCATTCGAACGCGGCAGCCACTCCCGTTTGCCACTTCAAGATGGGTGGTGAGAAATCGGACAAGTCGGAAGTTTTAAGAGATCGGCGTCCTTGCGGGGGGCCCCATCATGACGGATGCCACGGCGAATACGAGGGTTGATCTTCTATCGTGCCATGTATGCAGACGCTGAAAATAGATGCCCAAACATGGGGGGGGGGGGGCACAAGTATAAAGGGGGGACAACTCCTCACGATATATGGACATACTCAGCACGACCAACAACTTGACCATCAACACCATCAACACCATCAACACCAACAAAACTCCTACTATCAACATCGCCAACATGCGCTTCTCCCTCGCCTCGCCGCCACCTCCCTCCTCGCCCTCACCGAGGCCCGCATCGTCGGCATCAAGGTCCCCGCGACCATCAAGCCCGGCGAGGAGTTCGACGCCGTCATCGTGAGCCAGAACTACATCCAGACCGTCTACGACGTCGCCATCGCCTTTGGCTACTACCCCGGCAAGGGGTTCCCCGGGTCCCTCGGCCAAGTCGCCGACTCGTTCTATCTCGGTCCTGGTAAGTTATCTTCCCTCCTGTGAAGTGACAAGTTATAGTGTCTAATCCCGCTTCAGAGGAGTCCAACCAGCAAAACAGCTTCAACAAGACTCTCAAGCTCCCCGCCGGGACTCCCAAGGGTGAGGGTATCCTGTCTGGCTCCCTCTTTAGCCTCTACGGCGCCTCTAGCAGTGCTACTCTGAGCAACTACAACGTCTCTGTCACCATTGGAGACAAGACCAGCAAGGAGTACAAGGCCAGCCAGTAAAGGGGTATGAGATGGGACAGGAAACTATACAGCATCTCCAGATGGAGTCCGTCGTCAGCGACAACGTATATAGATCATAGCCTGCACATAAAGCTATATAGAAATGTCAGTTACGAATAGGTATTATCTCTATCTACGTAGGGTATCCCTCTATGAAAAAACACACAAACATGAACACGATGTCCCCAGCCCTTCCATGCTCTACTTAACCCTGGGCTTGATCACCTTCATGCCGTTGGCGCTCCCCCACACGCTGTCGCTCACCTTGGCCGGGATCTTGCGGCCGCGGAGCCTCTGGTCGATTAACCACATGCCAACTACAAACTCTGCCCGTCCCAGAATGCCTCGTCCCTTGCGGTCGACGAGATCCCACACCTCGGCCAACTCGTCTGCCGGCAGACGCGAACGCTTCCAAATCTCGCGGGCCACGACATTTACGACATAGTCTGAAGCATCGTTGTCCATGGCGTCTAGGGGAGAGTCTGGGAAATCAAGCAAAAGACCACGGTTGGAAGCCCACACAGCTTCATACCGCTTCCGCTCTCGGGGCGTAATCTCGTCCCGCCACTTCTTTCTCGATCCTTCGTGATGAGAGTGCTTCCCAGAGTGGAGTTTGTGTAGGGGCTTCTTCTTGTAGCGGTCCAAGTCTTCGTCTGATATCTTGGCTGGTTGGCGTAAGGTCTGCATCATGCGAGGCGACTTTTGCCGTCGAGGCAGTTGTGGAGTAAGACTGCCTCCCGTGTTGTGAGGTGTCAGACGAGCTGAGGCCAATGAGCCCGCCACGATGGCACTGGTGAGAGATTCCAATGGGAGGTTTGTAACTGAGGAGCTTTGAGGCCGATGACGTCGGATCTCACGAGACGGCGAGGACGGGGTACTAGCCGCGGTCTGCCGTTTTGGGGGAGGAGGAGGGGGGGTTAAGCGTTCAGGGGACTGCACCGAAGAAGCAGATACAAAGGTGTCATCGGATGAGGCCGAGTCTGGCGTTGACGGCCGTTTCTCCGCAGGACTGGGCTTTGGACGAGAAAGCCTTGGGGCCAGTTGAGGAGCTGAGTGCCTTGGCGTAACAGTCCGTGTCCTCTGCTGCACGAAACTCTGAGACTGCACATTCGGCTTATTCGTTCCTCGAGGCTGTGGAGGGGTAGGCGGTCCGGACCTCTTTGCCTTGACGTTGCGTTTCTGACGATCTGGCGACACAGGTGAACGAACCTGAGTTGGCTGACGGGTGACGATCTGTGGCGGCGTCCTTGGTCTCAACACTGGCTTCGGAGGTCTTGTTGGCTTGGGCGACAGCACCTCTGGAGCCGTCAGGCTGGGAGCCAGAGGGGGCGGCGTCGCAGGGCGAGGCTTTGGTTTTAGTTTCGGCTTGAGGCTCGGTTTGGCCGTGGGGGTTTCGTCGAGATACGACACTGGCTCCTCCGGGATGCTCTCGGCCGAGTCTCTGGGTGCTCTAACCGGAGATCTCTTTGGAGAGGCCCGCTTCACGGGGTCGCCCGTCCGAGCCTGCTCAAACATGGAGATGAGGGAGCCCGTGGGCGGAATAGACCCCGAGTCCACGACATCGCCGCTGTGCGACGAGGCGCGCGTCCGCACCTTGGGGCTTGGGCTGGCGCTGCGACTGGCAGCCAACGTGGCCGCAATGAAGCTTGCGCTCCTAGTATCCGTCTTCCCAGCAGCGACTCCCGGATGTAGCTGGACCGGGCTCGCGCCCAGCTGCTTCAACCTCGCGGCGATCGTCGCTCCATTCTGTTCAGCACCGGCGGCGCTCTCCCCCGTGCTCTGCTCGGCGAGCGGTTTGACCGGGGTCCGCGGGCGTCCGGCTGACGGCGTCAGGGGGCCATTGCCTCTCCGCGAAGGAGGCGGCGCGGGCTTGTTCTTATTGAAGGCGAGCGTTGCGCCCTGGAGGGCGGCGGCGGCGGCATCAGAGGAGCCTGTGGTCTGGCTTGCGACTGGATTCATCGCCGTAAAGGCGACATTTGGATGAAGAGAGGGATAGATTCGATCACGAGAGCATTCGATGCGATAGCGGCTGAGGATGACGTAGGGGGGAGATAGGTCGAGGTTCCCCAGGTGAGGAATGAGATGACGGCGATCTAGACGTTCGAGATCAATCGCGGGGAAGGTTGAAAAGGTTGACGAGGGAAAAGGTTGAAGCCGAGTTGAAGAGACGCGGTAGCCACGGGAGGGAGCTGACTTCCAGCCTGCGCCTGCCACTTTCAGGGACCTTTCTGCGTAATGAGGGCCGCTAGAGACTCTCTGGGTTTAGCGGCCGCTGTAAAACGCCAATTTCCAGGGGGTTTCTCGCCCCTGACTATTTTTGGACCTCCCGCCCGTTTCCTGTGGCTGCGTGTCATCCAGAGCTCAAGATTCGCGAAGAACGTCTCCAAGACAAGCATGAGTGACATCTTGATCCATCTTTTGGAGCGTAATCACCGGGACGACGAGTGTCAATAAACCGGTATTGAGATGATCCGGTCAAGATTGCCCAAGGGCTTCGGTCAAAGCAGTCATGATGGGGGGTCTATGGTGATGTCTCATGATGAGAGCGCCACGGAAACCAAGACGATTACCGAGTTGTTCACCTTCATCAACTCTTTTCAAGGAAAGACATTCTCGATAATGCTGCTCAACTCGAGGTCTCAGTATGACATGCACTTGTACTCACCAGCCGTCACTAGCGCAGCATCAAACATCGAGTAAGCACTCAAAACAAAGCTTTCTTTCATATATTCGTCATCCACGCCTCCCTTCATTATAAACACTCATACATCCCTCAAGTTACACAACCTCACTTCCCCTCCACCTTATCCGGCAGCTCATACACCGCCACCGTATTCGAATCAGGAGCCTCGACCGCCCCCGGGACCGACGTCTGAGTAGACGGCGACTGCTGGTATCCTCCGGGCGACGGCGTCTGATGGAACCCCGGGGGGACGGTGACTGCTGGAATCCTTGAGGCGGCGGTGTTTGCTGCCATCCCTGGTAGTGCATCTGCTGTTGCTGGGCCATGACGGGGTACTGCATCTGTTGCTGGGGAGGAGGAGGAGGTTGAGTCTGTTGTTGCACTGACTGTGCCCTGTTCCTGTCTCGCCGGCGGATCAAGACGATGGCCAGGACCACGAGCGCAATGATGGCGATACCTCCAACCACGCCTCCAACAATAGCACCAATGTTTGTCCCGCCCCCGCTCTCCTTTTCGTTACCATCGTCCTGACTGGAATCCTTCTCGCTTTCAGATTCACTCGAGGCACCCGGTCCCACCGTAACAGTCTTGCCCGCCTTGGGCTTTGTGGTTTCCGCGTCAGACTCTTTAGCCTCATTCGTATTCTCGGCGTCCTTTGACTCCTCCTCTGCCGTGGACTCGTCGGTCGGCTCGGAGGGCTTTGCCGTCGCAGCTTGGTAGATGGTCACGTCCAGTGTCGAGGTGGGAAAGCCGTCTGCTCCGAAGGGAAAGATCATGCTGCTGAAGCCGGTGGCTGTGTGGCAGGGGTACTTTTGGATGCCGTTGGGCATGTAGATGGTGAAGCAATACGCCTGAGCGTCTTGAGTGCTAAACCATTTGTGTAAGTAAGGTACTCTCCTCCATGCCCGTCGTAGCAAAACTCACCAGAACTGAATGTTGGGATCCCGTCGACAGTCATCGTCACACTTGTTCGTGTCCAAGGCATCAGCCTGCCCCAGACACGCCGTCTTGAAATCCTCTAGCCCGCAAAAGGCGAGGTTGTACTTGTCATTCTCCCACATGCACGACGTGCCGGGCGAGCAGGTGAAGCTGTAGGTGCTGCTGGGGGAGTAGTATCCGCACAGCGTGTCAGGGGCGACGGTGATGTCGAGCGTCTCCGTCACGGGCCCGTCCTGGCGCCTGAAGACACGCTCGAGGGGTCGAAGTGCGCGGATCCTCGCCGGAGCTGTGGGCTCTGGTCCTTGGGGTGGTACATCAGAGGCGTTGGTGAGGGCGCATGCTGCTACTGCCGCGACGGCGAGCCATCTCATTGAGGAACCCATACTGAAGAATGATGGAAGAGAGTGATGAAGGATGAAAGACGGCAAGTCGACTTGCCGAGAAGAAATTCGCTCTTCAACCTGGGGGATGCAGCCATACCATCATAACCCATGTCGACTATGTGAGTCTAAAGATGGGCTTGACTAGCTTCAAACGCGGCCGGTCCCCTTGGTGCATGGCAATGTGATCGAGGTGGCTTGAGGTGGAATAAGCGCTTAGGTGCTTTGGGACGGGATGGCACATTATCATTTAGACTATTTGTTGATGTTGCAGTTGTCAAACCGAGGTGCTGCAAGCTGCTTCAACTGAGGCCGACACTCACTGATACTCGGCCGATACGCCAATCCAGACAACTCTTTCTTTGCTTGTCCCCTCAAACCGCCTCGAGCAAACATCTGCAGCCCGAGTCTAGACCGTGCTGAACCGGCAGGGTTGCGCGGAACCTGCGTCAAATTTGAAGCCATCGAGAAAAGGACAAGGGTATTGGCTGCTAACGGGATACCCCTGTCCCCTCCAGTGCCGATCCTCGCAATTTCCTATTTCAACCGGCTTGATATCCGTCCGAACTCAGCCCTGCCAGGCTCACCAGACATGCTCTTGAGTTTGATTGAGAAGGCCTTTATTCTGCTGCTGATGGATAGTCGATCAAGTCCAATATCGAGTCAAGCACATCCTGAATGACAATATCCAAAGAAAGACTACAACCCTTTCAACTACGGCTCGGCAATAGATTGGTTGGCTCTCCCGCAATTGTCTTCTGAAACTCTCGATACTCACTTGTTTGGTGATCGGTACCTGCACTGAAACAACGTAAATATCCATTCATGAAAATTCTATAACTAGAAAAGGCTACAGTCGCTTCTCATTCAAATCACGTCCCACATGTCCCAGCTACCTATCCCTATATTTCCCATCAACATGTATAGTCCCCATATCCATACCCATCCAATTGACACAGCTGCACATGCCAACCCCCTCAACCTTCATGACACAAACCCGCATGCTGATCAGGGCATCGATTATATCATACACCGCCGTGCCCTCCTGGCGACGGGACGGGGGAACAGCCGCGGCCCGCTGGTGGAAGTGGTTGGCCAGCTTGGCATTCAGACTCGAGCGGAGGTCGGCCTTTCCCAGGTTGTCCAGGGCGTTTGACCAGTCCTTCCACGAGCTCGTGACAACGTCGTGCTTCAAGGTCCGGACAGCGCCGGCGGGGAAGTAGAAGAGCACGAGGAGGGGGTAGGTCCGGCCGTTGACTAGGTCAACGCTCAGCTCAACCATTCCCTGTCCCACGCTCATAAAGGCTTCTCTGTATGGATCCCACCGCCTCCTCGGGCAGACGTTGCGTATCTTGATGGTTGACGACTGAGATACGACGTAGATCATCGAGGATGCCTGCTTCATGGCCGGACTTCCCCAGGAGAGGACGTTGATCTGTTCCGGGGGCAGCCACTTTCTCCCGATGCGGCCAGGGAAGAGCTGGTCAGTCTGTGTCCTGACATAACCCTCTGGTTTCTTTTCGAGAAAGATTCCCCCGTAGACGTAGACGGAGCCCGGCGTCTCGGAGAAAAAGTTCAAGGGCAGCCAGAGCCCCTGTCCCTCGATGATGCTGAGCTCCATGTCGTCAAAGATGATGCCGCGGTTCGAAACGTGCACGTCTGCAGAGTATGGCAGGGACATGTATTTTCCGGATGAGGCGTATGCGAATTCGTCTGGACTGCTCGCGAAGATGCCTCGGCACTTGGCAGACGGATCCACGGTGTCGGTCTTCCAGGCGAATAGTGTCAAGTCGGCGACACGTTGGCAGATCTCTTCCTGCAGTCTCAAAAAGGCTTTTGTTCCCTCTCCGTACAACATGGGCAAGTTGACGTCAAAGATGCCAAAGAGGCAATAGGCGATATCCTCGGGTCTTGATGTCTTCCTCCCCGCCGCCCAGGACATGCGATAGACCACATCGATACTGCCAAGATCTCGCCGGCCCAGCAGTACATCCTGACCAATCCTCGTAATGGTGGACAGAGTCCCGCTAAGATCTGTCTTTGAGCCGAGGGGGACCCAATGCCGGTTGTAAAAAGTAATAGACGCGGGTGCGATCAGCTCCTGCAACGTCCACCCGCGGGTGAACCACCTGCAACTACCAAAGGACTCGTCGACGGCGGTCTCGCGGTAATCAGACAGATACGCGTAGCAGTGCCGCGCGCCCTTGTACCAGCGGAACATGGAGTTGATGGCCTCGGACAGCTCGGCGCTGCTGGACTTGTCGATGCAGCAGGTGTCGACCCAGGCGTAGGGGTAACCCTGGCTCCTGGCGAGGCGGCACGTCTTCTTGATCTTGCCGAACCCCTTTCTGGTCTTGGCGAGCTTGAGGTCCTGAAACTCTTGAAACGAAACTTCCTCCTCCTCCCAGGTGTGAGAGAGGATGGCGTACGCAACGGTTTCGGGGTTGACCACCTGCTCAAGCGCCAGCGTTTCGGTGTTGATGAGCCACATGGTGAAATAAAATGTGTAAAAGATTGATTGATGAGTTGTGAAACTGTGATGTGGCGCTCAGTCTGCTATAAGGAATACACCCAGCGATGGGTTGCAAAGTGTAAAAATGAGAAAACGAGGCTGTGAGCGATGAGGCAGATTTCCTTCTCTTGGCGACCCTGTCAGCCCATCAGATAACCCGGCCACGAACATGGCCGGGCGCTTAACTGAATTGGTTTACACCCTCAAAGGCGCATGTGCGATTGGAGGTTGCGGTGTGTACTTGACAGAAGTGTATAAAATAGGTGTTTCTATTTTACATATTTTATCGCTTATACGATGAACCGCCATGGTCTCTGTCAAGTGAAATTGTAGACTCTATCATGAATCTTCTCGTACCTAATGAGTGGGGATGGCTTGCGCAGGTATTATAGCTTCCGCAGCGTTATCCAAAGGGTCACTAAACAGCCCTATTCAGTCGGTTATAACTTAAGAGGTCATAACTTGAGGTGGGGGTTATGGATATCAAACTACTTATGCAGGACCATCCTAAAATAGGTATCCAAGACAGCAAGTCCTCTATGGTTAACCGTGAACCGGACACGTTAGCGGTCCAATTTCTCGGTAGTCCGCACCTCTGCGCATGTCACATGATATATGATGTTCTGGATTCATGGTTTGCATTAACCCTGTACATCGACTTTAGTTGAGCGTTGTGAGAGGTCCAGAGCCGACTACTGGCGACACTGGTTGATGGCCGTTTGCATGAGACATCGCTGCGGTTGAGCTCCTCGTGGAGAGGTTTAACTGAAGCGGGAATAAAGCAAAGAACCGGAGCAGCCTGATTAAGAGACTTCACTATGTGCTACAGTATGGAGCAGCTGAATACAAGGCTCTTTGTCAGGACGGTCGAGCTGCAGTTGTTCAATCAGCGCCCATTGACATGTTGCCGTGGCTTCCCCGTGAGCAAAACCTCTTCGCTGCTCATATTGATACCGCTGAAAACAAGGCAGCTTCAGTTGGCTTTGATCTGCATCTTGGGGGGTGGGATTGAAGCCGACTGCTGCCATAATTAGGCGATAGGGGTATACAGGCGTGCAACCAAAACGTGCATGTCTCGATGACAGACTCAATTTTACAGGCTATGACATTTTCCTAGTTCTTTCCCGAATCCTCCTTCAGTGATACAATACGGTTGAGCACAATCTTGTCGTCTGTGCTGTCCGAGTCCATAGCCTGCAGGTATGTTAGTTGAATCACTTTACCAGGGCAATAAGTACTCACAAAGTAAGCAACACGCATAGCCTGGAACCGGACGGTCTCAGGTCCGCTGTCCTCGCTCGTCTCGCCTGCGGTGACGGGCCAGGGAGCCCTCTGGCGCACCTCGTTGAAGCCCTCCTCGATCAGGGCATCGTTGTAGACGACCTCGCTGTTGGGGTTGATGTCGTTCATGAAGCCACCCTCAACGCTTGTCGGGTCATCCGACTTGAACAGAGGGCTGTGCACCCGAACCTCCAGCTTAATGGAGCCCTCGGGCACCCACTGGATGTATGTCTTGGGCTTGCTCTCCTTGTCGAACACAGCCTTGATGCTGGTGACCTTGCCCGTCTCCTCGTCCTTCTCAAACGATGTGGCCTTGATCGGGTGGGCGACGTTGAGGAGACCAACCGTCTTTCCAGGGGCCAACCGGAAGTAGCCCTTGATGTCCTCCTCACGGAAATCGGATCGGTCAATGTAGACAGTCTTTGTCAGGCGAACCTTGTGGTTGCCAAACTTGGGGTCCTTGGGGAGAAGGGGACGTCGAGCTCCTGGGTCTCCTCGAGGTCTTCGATGGTGACGGCGACGGGGTCCAGAACGAGCATCAGACGAGGCACCGTGTATTCGAGGTAACGGCGGACAGTCTGCTCAAATCGGGTGATCTGGATGAGGGTCTTGGCAGTGGTGACACCAAGCTCGTTGACAAAGGCCAAGAGGGCGCCTGGAGGAATACCTCTGCGTCGAATGGCAATCAAGGTGTAGAGACGAGGGTCGTCCCAACCTCGGACGATCCCGCCCTCGACCAGCTTCTTCAGCGCTCGCTTGCTCATGATGGTTCCGCTGACGTTGAGTCGGCCTGAGATACATGTTAGAGAACCCAGCAAACTCGGTTGATGCACTTTGCCTTACCAAACTCGCGCTGCATAGGCTCGTACACCTCAAGAGACTTGTTCAACCACTCGTAGCTCTCTCGAGACAGGATGAACTCTGTGGTGCAGAGACTGTGGGTGATGCCCTCGAAGCTGTCGCAAAGGCAGTGTGTAAAGTCGTAGGTCGGGAAGATCTTCCACTCGGGGGCTCGGTGGTGAGGCGTCTGGTTCTTGGGTATCCGGTACGCAGCAAGATCCCACATCTGGGGGTTTCCGCTTGTGATGTCCTGCTTCATGCGGAGGAATGCGGCCTGGGGCTCGTATTTGCCGTCGTGCATGTCCTGAAACTTCTGGAGGTTCGTCTCGACGTCCTGCTCGGCATGCTTGCATCGGTATCGGGGACCCTCCTTGCCCTCCTTTCCTCCGCGCTGGAGCTTGATCTCGGCCTCATTGCAGTGGCAGACATACGCCTTGTCCTTTTTGATGAGCTCCTTGGCGAGGTCGAACAGCTTCTGGAAGTTGTCGCTGGAGTAGGTGATCTCGGCAGGGGTGAAGCCTTGCAAATTTAGATCAGAACTAGGCCTCAACCATCATGACACCGAAACTCACCCAGCCACTTGATAATCTTGAGGATCCATTCAAAGTAGACTTCCTCCTCTGCGTCGGGGTTCGTGTCGTCGTATCTTGACCTTCGTCAATCGCAGCTCTCACCCTTCGACACCAGTAACGTACCTCAGAATCTAGCAATCATTAGCTTCGCCTTTCAGCAACAGACAGGGGTGGTTCGAGCTTACCGTCTTGCCGCCATGGTAGCGCGCAAAGCCAAAGTCGATGGCAATGGCCTTGGCATGTCCCAGGTGAAGATATCCGTTCGGCTCGGGAGGGAATCGGGTGACGACAGGCTGGACGGGCCGCTCCTTGTAGACGTCGGAAAGGAAGCCCTGCTTGAACATGGCATCGGGATCGAGCTGGGCAGGCTCCTGGGCCTTGGGCTTGGGCGCGGCGGGCTTGGGGTTCTTCTCCTGCTGCTTGGCCTTCTCCTCCCGCTGGGCCTGGGCAGCCGCCTTCTTGGCTCGCTTCTGGGTGCGCTTCTTCAGCTCGTTCCTCGTGACCTGCTCCCCAGTCACCTCGTCAAGGACGAGCTTGACAGTGCCCTCGGTCACTTCAGCAACAGGGTCCGACATGATGGGGATCGAGGATGGGGTCGGCCGGTGGTTTCTATCGTCGTCTGCTCTCTCGCGTTCTCGAGGCACTTGCGGAGGTAGCTCAAGTTTGCTTGTTCTTTGAAGTCGTGGTGGGGTTATTTTCGAGCGGTGGAAAGTTATCATCGGGAGATTCTTGGTGGGGGAGGGGCGATGGGTGCACAGTCATACGCCGCAATTGGATGGGATTGACTCACACAGATAAGCGATAAGCAAGCATGATGCCTCAGGTACGGCAAGCTGAGGTTCTCTGTTAATGGAACATGATCCCAATATTTGGATTGAAAATGTTAATTGGACTCGTTGAATCTTGCTCAGTAAATAGGTCAAGATGGGGGTAGATTTCTTGGCTATCGAGTGACAGTCCCAGGGAGGAAACTCTGAGGATTCATATATTATGGGGGGGCTCAAAGAACTTGGGGTAGGTTGCCCAAGAATCTGTAGTTCCTCGCTCCGGGTCATCGGCGACAAGAACCATCAAAGATACTTTGAACACTATCCCGCCCTTCACCAATAGAGTCGAGTATGTTTTCGGTTCTTCGGAAGGCCGTCTTCGACGTTCGGGCCTTAATCCGTAACATTCAATAACCGTTGAATAACGAACGGACCTCGCAGGTAACGGCGAGGATTTGGCACCCTAGGTACATCCAGACTCGGCGGATACTTAAATCCAGACCCAGGTTTGAACCATCACCACCTGTTTTTGAACTTCATATGAGATCGGAGTTATTTCTGACTGCCGGAGAAAGACCAAGCGGGACTGTCAACTAGTTCTTCATGTCATCGACGCCTCTTGACATTGTCGACCCACAGGAAAGAAGCGGCACCGCAACCGAATTCTCGTCATGTCGCCCCAGAATCGAGTATATAACAGTCCAGGGACTGAAAACGTCCCAAGGACTCTAAATCCAGACGTTTATACTTCTGTTGAAGTTTCAGAATGTCTACTACTGTGACAGCCGTGGAGCTCTGTGAGCCCATAGAAGGAACTTCTCGCGGCCCATACATATCTGATACCAAGCACCAAGCAGACTCATCCACAGACGAAGTCCTAAAAGCGTCCCGACTGGCCGATTCCACTGTCCCGGATGGCGGATACGGCTGGGTCATCGTCGGCAGCGGCGCCGTGATGCTCTGGTGGGCTCTCGGGACGACGTATGCATGGGGGGTGATGCAGCGGGCTCTCGTCGAGGACGGCCTGTCGACGCCCGCAACGCTCTCGTTTATCGGGTCGCTGGATGCGGCGCTGATGTCGGCCCTCGCCATCATAAACTCGAGGCTGATGCGGGCCATCGGGATGCAGAATACGGCAGTGCTTGGTGTCACGGTGATAGGCGGGAGCGAGATTCTGAGCTCATTTGCCGTCAAGAACCTGGGTGCCCTATTCTTTACGTCGGGCGTGTTGATGGGCACTGGTGTTAGGTGAGTTGAGCTCCCGTTGTTCATGTGGAATATGGTCTAACAGCAGTACAGTCTGTGTTCAGTGGTCAGTCTTACACGCAGAGATGGGTAGCATTGAGTTAACATGCGTCAACAGGTTGCCTTTGCAGTGATCGCGCAATGGTTCAGCACCAAGCGCGGGCTTGCCAATGGCCTCATGTTTGCTGGAGCAGGGTTTGGCGGTGCCACCCTGAGTTTCGCAGTCGATGCTCTCGTTGAGCAGCTCAACAACTCGTGGGCGTGTCGAATTCTCGGCCTCCTTACTCTGGCCACCGGTCTTCCGGCCGCCTGGGCCATCAGAGAGCGAGTACCAACACATACTCCAGGCTTCATCGAATGGTGAGTTGCGACGACGGGTTTACGGTGTCGGGGTCGCTGACATATTCAGGCGACTGTTCAAGTCATTCACCTTTGACCTGGTTTTCTTGGCCAGCGCGGTGGGAACGTTTCCGTTGTTTGTGCCACCCTTCTTTCTCCCGTTGTACACAAAGTCACTCGGGTTCTCGTCGACGACCGGGGCAGGTCTGGTGGCGGGTTTCAATCTTGCGTCGGCGTTTGGGCGGATAGCCTGCGGGCTGGCTTGCGATAAGCTGGGATCCCTCAACACGCTGTTCCTGTCCCTCATATTGGCGGCGGTCAGCATGCTCGCGATATGGCCGGCGTCAACGACACTGGCGCCCATGATCGCCTTTGTCTTGATCAACGGGGTGTCGAACGGCGACTTCTTTTCCACAATGCCGACCATGGTGGGTAACGTTTTTGGCAGCGCACGGGTCGCCATGGCCATGAGCATAATCCTCACGGGCTGGGCTGGCGGATATTTGATGGTAAGTTGGGTCGGGGCTGAGGAGATGAATGACGAGAGATCCGGCTGACGCTCGTCATTGCAGGGTGCGCCCATTGCAGGTTACCTCCTCGAGGCGTATGGAGGTGCCGACGCTGGGCTGCAAGCATATCGTCCCGCCATGTTCTACGCGGGCTCTCTTGCTTGGGGGTCCGCGGGGATGGTTGCAACGGTGCGATTGCGCAAGAACCGGTCGCCTTGGGCCAGACTCTGAAGAGAGTGCGGCCTGTGTGAAAACAAGCGTCTTGATGGTGTATTGCGTGCAACAGGATGGGACAGAGGTGATGGAGGTTGTCGAAACAAAAGGTGGTTATGACGAAGGAGAGACAGGGTGGGGGTCACCCGCGATGCGTTTGGATGAGCCGTGAGATGAGCCAAAGATTTCAATGGCTTTACGTATCCTTTACAAGGAATGTGAATGGTCGAGACGGTGCGTGAGATTGACTCGAGGCAATCCCCCCCATTTCCGACATCCGAACCCCCCGTCGAGACGTGGGATACCGTCGCCCCGAGGTCAATCTGCGGCACAGTCGCCATCCCCAATGCCAATGTCGTGATATGCCTGGCAGGTGTTGCAAGCGGTCTCGGTGGAGCTGTCAGCCCACATCGCGCCCGATGACAAGTGGCTGGTGCTCACCTGGGCGGCGCTGGGGTGCTCGTTCTCCCGAGAATGCCTGTGGCACAAACCCACCTTGGCCGGCGACCCGGTCTCGCGGAGGCAGAGCTAGTCGTCAACGGCCCCTCGGCAGCCTTAGGCCGCCGTGAGCCCTCGCACGCCATCGGCTGCTCGCCATGGGCAATTGGCAACATCGACTAAAGACCTCGCGAGGTCCTCCCGACAAGCGACTCTGAAGCGTCAATCGCATCGCCATGGGCTGCCGAGTTTGTCGCGCGAGAAAGGTGTGTTTTCTGGTCGAATCCGACTGCCGACATGTTCTGACCCTCTGTGATCCGTGTAGGTCAAATGCGACGGCCGACCCAACGGGTGCCGCAATTGCGAGCGCCTCCAGCTTGAATGCGTCGACGATGACGGCTCCAAGTCTGGCCGTCGCGGGTCAGTCCCCGTCTCCCTGCGCAAGATCCGGACATACCGGTCCTGCACCAGCTGCCGCGTCTCCAAGACAAAGTGCGATGGCGACCGCCCGAAATGCTCGCGATGTTGCGCGAGGGACCTCGAGTGCCAGTACGACGGCGGCTCGGCTCCTCGCTGGGCCCGCCACCTGAGCAAGGCGCCCACGTCGGCCTCGACCGAGGACGACTTCAACTCTTCTCATGACGCCTCGTCCATCGCCGAAGAGAGCACCACTTCGCACAGCTTGATTCAGTCCCGGGAAACCGACGACACGCCATCCAAGTCGCAGAGGTCCATCACCCGAGAAACGAGCAACGCCGCCCCCCCGATTGATTTTTCTGACGACACAGAATTGTCTATTCATTCATGGTAATTACACCAAGCGATCTACTCGGAGGTGATATATGGTTCTGACATGTTGCAGGCTCGTGTCACCGGATCTTCCGTCCGGAAACAATATCCGGACAGTTGTTGACCACTACTTTGCAAACATTCACCCCCTTCGATGCTTTGCCTTTGTACATAGACCGTCTTTCACCCGGCAACTCGACAAAGGCCTTGAAAACGATGATGAAAAGGCCTTGCTGTACACAATCTGCGCACAAGGAGCCAAGTATGATATCTTCCCTTTCCCCTCGGACAGCATGCTGACAACTTAGGTTCTACGCTCTGAGCCTAGAAGTAGAGGACCAGGACGCCAAGGCAAGCCTGATTCGAGCTGCAGGCAACCGTTGGGCACAGAAAGCTGAGCTGCTGGTTCTCACCAACTTTGGCAAGATTTCCATCCAAAGGCTCATGGTACGTCTCATTACAGTCTCGCTCCAAGACAACAAACTGATCTATTCTGTTAGACATGTGTTTTGCTCTACGACTTCCATTTCCGTCTCGGAGAATACACCCAAGCTCTGATGCTGAGTGGTCTCGCCGTCCGGATGGCACATGCCTTGCAGCTCAACGTCGAATACTCCCCTGACATCCTCTGTGCCGAAGCAAACGAATCCGCCCCGCCAGCAGTCGAAAAGGAGAGCCGCAGAAGGCTCATGTGGGCTTGCTACATCTTGGATGCCTGGACGGGTAGTGGCGTTGACCAGTTGACCCTGCTGCGCGAGGCAGATATCAAGATCCAGTTGCCGTGCAATGAACGTAATTTTAGGCTCCGGATTCCCTGTGTAACGGAAACTCTTGGCGTGGGACACGTGCTGCAGTTTCTGCCTCCTGCCATTGTCCCACGGAGGCCGGCTGCCAACATGGGCATCATGGCTTACTACATCCGAATCGTCACGCTGTGGAAGCGGGTTGTCAGGTTTGTTTGAATCTTAGAAACCCCGGAGAGAGATTTCGGATTTCTAACCCCGGTCACAGATACGTCAAGCACTTGAATACGAGCCCGCCTCCCTGGCTTCCCGAATCCGACTTTGCTGCTCTCGATGCCGACCTGCGGTCATGGGGACGTCATCTCCCCGAGTTCATCTCATACTCCACCGACACCATCTACGCCCGTCTCGAGTCGGATCAGCTCGGCTCACTTGTCCTACTTCACTGCACATATCACCACAATCTTCTAGATCTGTACAGAATATCCATGCCGGATCTGTTCAAGTTGATAAAACCCTTTTACTTTCCACCCAACCAGCAAGAGTTTCTGCAGTCCTTGCAAGCCGACTGCTTTTATCACGCCCAGCAGATTGCGAGCATTCTTTCCGAAGCTGTTCGCCATGGAGCACGTTATTTGGCCGATAGTCTGCTCCCTTGCTTTGCGTATGATAGCAGTCGAGTGATGCTCTACTATATCGCTCGATTGCTCGATCTGAGCAGGCCTGACGCCGAGACCATTGTTGCAGACGCCATCAATGCTGTTGAAAGCAATAGCAAGATCTTGAGGACCATGTCTGCCCTGTTTCCCCTGGCAGACTCCCTGGTAAGTGAAATCTTGTTGGAATATGCGGAACTCGCTAACCGGAACTAGGCCACTACAACGGAGAGATGGCTGGCCAAGATTCGCAAGAGCTTCGCGCAAGATGAGCATATGAGCGATATGCCTCGGCACAATGATCAGGAAAGGTGAGTTTTCGGAGCTATGACTCTGATATAGTCGCTAACTAGGGGTTTAGATCACCAGTACTTCCCGGAAGCTCTTCTCAAAGCAGCCCTGACGATACCCTCGGGGCACTCGGGTTAACCCGCCTGGCTCGTGGCGAGGTTCAAGACACGAAGCACGGAGAGAACGACCCCTGGCATAGGGGCAGTGGAAGTGTCAGCCCAACCATGAGCAGGGCCGGGCTTGGAAGCAATTCGGGATCAGTCTCGGGCCGGCGACCAAACAGCCAGGTCGAGGAGACGCCGGCGCGATCCAAGCTCCAACATGAACAACCAGTGGCTTTGCGAACACCACCAGGAACCTTGACCTCGCACATGGACAACCAGGCGGTTGACCTGAGCGACCTGCAAAACTACCTGTCCTGGGACATGTATGGCATCATGGAAATGAGCGAAGCGGGTCTGAAAGCAGGCATCGAAGGCAACGCCCTGCCATCCTGGACGGGCGCGATGTAATCCGGAAATCACTCTAGGTGAAAAGATGTGAGATTACCCAGAAACCTGAACCGTGGGACTGCCATTTCGATGCCTGGCAGACGATTTCATCGGCTGGGGGAGAGTTTGGAACCCCGCTCCAAGGAGCGCTCCGGGCCGTCGGCTCGGACCATCGGTCGCTGACAGAGTCACACAACTGCCACGCAATGAATGACCTCCCTCGGACTGGGTCACCTCCCTGAATGGCATATCAACATGGGTCCTCTGGGGGATCTGGACCTTGATATCTGGACAGTGGAATTATTTCCTCGGATTTGTTCCATCATCGCGTCCACTGCATCAACACCATGCTTGGCTTGGTGGCGATGACCCAGAGCGTCGGTCGGTTGTCTGCTTGCGGCCCATATCGCCACTTCCTTGCGGCTTCTCAATGACGGTTCGCCTAGAGTTGGAGGGCCCTTTTTGTGGCGGAAGTCTGGCTGTTGCGGCTGGGGCAATCCCGTCAGGATGAGATGACCCGACGAGCAGAAGGAACTGCGAAACTCGCCAGCGAGGCCAAAGCATCACATGGGGTCCAGCCAATCAAAAAGTCTTGTTTTGATAAAGCGGTCGGTATCGCGATCCCTATCGCGCACTGGCCGGGCTGAGTTGCGGAATGCAGATGACGGCTCCGACGCTCTACAGGACCGTGGTTTTGTCCCCACGAAGAGAGATCTCCCGGCTGAGAGCTTAAGGCTTATACAAGGCTTCCCAAGGTGGGAAGAAAGCTTGTGATTGCGAATCAAGGCATTGGGCTGACAACACGCGGGTGCTATTCCTAAGCGAGCAGACCAACAGCCCTGTGTCGTGAACGGGAACGACCAGTTATATGCCAGCACGTATCTACCGTGTTTTCCCTCTTAGACTGCTCGGTCTCCAATTGGACTGATCGGGCCTTTTGTCCCTAGACCTGGTCTGCAAGAAGATCTGGAAAGATGCGCAGGTTGGCAGATGCGCCAAGTTCAGGAATGGGAACGGGAAGTTAATAGAGATGGCGGGACAGAAGGAGATGGAAGGTTCGTGGCTTGAGGATATGAGATGGCGCAATCTGTTTGTTGGAGTTTGAAGATGAGAGCCTGATTGAGATGGAAGAACGCTCAGAGAATGAATGTGCCTATCACAAGCAAAAGATGATGTTGTTATGACAAGAACCTGTACGGCATAGTCAATGCGATGTGGCGATACGTTCGCATGGCCCAACAAACCAAGGCCATGAGGCCGAGGGGCAGCTCAGATCCATGGTTGTCGTGTTGCATCCATTGTTTACATGCAGGTTCCACGCGAGTGTGCGAGATAGAGGCAACCGACATATGTCGGGTGCAACGCCAACAAGTCACCTGCAAGTGCAGGATGGAGGGGAAATCGCCAATTGGATGTTGTGAAGGGGCCATTGTTTACATGAAAAGGCTGACTATGGATACCCGGTAGTTGAGGGGCCGCGGCAAGGAGCAGGGGAAAAAACAAGCTCTTTCAGCTGGTTGCGGAGGTTTAATGCCTCCTAGACAAACATGATCCGGTTTGTTGTTTTTTTACATGTGCCTTGGGCGACGTGATTCGCTCGATACCAATGCCGGACTTGTTCGCTTCTGCACAATGCAAGTCAGAGAGACGCAAGGAGCTGAGGCGCTACTGTGAGTCTAGTCAAGCAGGGCAAGGCCAAGGTCCTCTGCGGGTTCACGGCCGTTTCTGTGGCCGGTCGATATGGTTTCTGCAAGGCCATCAACCAAGGAAGAGAAGAGGTCGATCGTGGGGCATGGGATAAGACAGCTTGCTATATGCGACGAGGCTATAGTCGTTCGATCTTACTACTCTTACTACTGACTGAATCCTTGAAAGACTGGTTCACACGAGATGGGCGGGCCATCGGTTGCCCTTGGAAGTGAGGCCGGGCCGGCCAATCACAACAGACAAAGCTTCCCTCTGGAACAGCGGGCGATCAGTAGCGCTTCGCAGCAAGCTTTCAGTGGGCTCACAGTGGGCAGCCCCCTGCCAAAAGCGTGCGACAGCGGGGTAGCGGCGCTGAAACACGGACCGCCCGAAATAGCCCGCCAATGGCTGAGCGCCCCTCGGGACCGTGTTGCCATGGCAACTCTCTACCCTCCCCCAGCTGCCCGTGAATACTTCGCTACAATTCACTCTGCTCTCCCACTCTCTCTCTTTGTCTCAGCCATTTCTCGTCTCTCTCTCTTTTTCAACTCCAATCCCTTCCTTCAGAGAATCCCGCATCGGCGGTGCATGGCTTTCGACCGCTCCAGCTTCGCACTGCGCATAGGATGCTATTCCCGCCTCGACGATTTCGCAACTGCTCGATGACCAACCGGGAGAGAAAGTAAACAACCGTTCAAGGAACACGACCCCGTACCAAACGACGACGCACGCTATACATTCCCCTTCCTTGATATTACATACACCTCTCGCGCCCTCATAACCGACCTTTTTCCTCAATCATAGCATTGTTATTGCACCACACTCCTTTCTCTCACACACGCCTGAACACGATGGTGGACACCAGCTATCTGGCCCAGCAGGTCAACAGCAGCATTGGCCAGCTGCACGGTCTCTTTGACGAGATCGGTGTTCCTGATCATGAGCGTGAAGCTCGCGAGTCCGAGGTATGTTTTGGTTCGCGCCCAAGAGGTGACCGGTTGGCTAACCCGACTGCAGCTCTTCTCGGCTCTATCCGAGGCCCTCAACAGCCAGGTCCGGCTCGTCACTTCTGAAAAGAAGGAGATGATCGACGAGGCAAAGAAGATCATCACCATTATCCGGCAGATGGAGGCTTCTCTGGACGACTCGAAACGTCGCCGCGACTATGAGGAGGACGACGACTTGGCCATCACCTACCCCTTGATGCGGTGCTTGCAGGTCCTCAGGGAGAAGCACATTCAGATTAGCCGCCTCCACAAGGAGCGGTTCGAGCAAGTCAAGAGTACGTCTGTGTCGCTGAACCCCTACCGCCATCTCGCTAACCGTTTGCAGAGCTCGTCCAAGCCCTCGAGTCCTACTCGTCTCACCTTGAACCCACCTTTGTCCAGATCGCACTCCCTCCCACAGGCCCGAACCAGTCCATCCCCCCGAACTTTGATCTTTCCCCTTCCTACGTCGACAAGCTCGACAGCGAGTTTACGCGAGTATATGAAGAGTATTCTCGTCGCATAGCCACCGTTCAAGCCCTTGCCGACCAGATCATTGGACTTTGGGCCGAGCTCGGTATCCCCCAAGCGCAGCAGGACGGCGCCATCGTCAAGTACTACCGCGACGCGCCCGAGCAGCTCGGCCTGCACGAGGAGGACATTGACCGACTGCGCTCCAAGCGCGACAGACTCTCGGATGAGAAGAAGAACCGAGAGAGGAAGATCAAGGACCTCCGGGCCGCCGTCGAGGCGCTCTGGATCAAGCTCGGCATCGACGAGAGCGAGACCAAGCCGTTCCTCAACTCGAACCGTGGCTGCGGCGTCCGACAGATCAACGAGTTTGAGGATGAGCTGTCACGGCTGAACGAGCTGAAGCGCCAGAACCTCCATCTCTTTGTCGAAGACTCTCGCATCAAGCTTCAAGAGCTGTGGGATGCGCTGTACTTCAGCGAGGATGAGATGCTCGAGTTCACGCCGGCCTTTTCCGATGTCTATAGTGATGCTCTTCTGGAGGCCCATGAGCGTGAGGTTGCCCGGCTCGAGGCTCTCAAGGAGCAGCGCGCACCCACACTGGCCCTGGTTGACAGGCACAAGAGCTTGATCAAGGAGCGAGACGACCTCGCGACGTCGAGTCAGGACGCGTCGCGGTTGATGGCTCGAGGTCAGAAGGGCGAGAAGAGAGATCCTGGCAAGCTGCTTCGTGAGGAGAAGATGCGCAAGCGCATCGCAAAGGAGCTGCCCAAGGTCACGGCCGATTTGCGCAAGATGCTCGCCCGGTGGGAAGACGAGTATGGACGACCGTTCCTTGTGTTTGGTGAGAGGTATCTGGATGAGCTGGAGGCTGCGGACGGGCCGAGGAAGAACATTCCCGCCACCCGCTCCAAGACACCATCCGGACATCCTCCCTCAGCCCTCAAGGCACCCAAGTCGGTTCCTGCACGTGCTCCTCCCAAGTCTATTCCTCCCAGGTCCATGACCAAGACACCTACAGCCGGCGCGACTGCCACCAAGCGTCCTCAGCCGCAACCCGCATCCTCCCCCAAGGGCAGTCCGTCACGGAGCCCTTCACGCATCCCCGCACGAGTCCCTCTCTCCAATCTCAAGCATGGAAACAACTCTCCTGAGCGACCCCGGCCTGAGTCGAGGGCCGACTCTTTCCGACAAGCTCCTCCCTTGATGAGAGCGCCTCCTCCCAAGATGCGAGACCTTGTCCCTCTACCCGAGTTTGAGGCGCCTGCGAACCCCTACAAGTCGGTCGGCCTGGCATCGAGCATCGTTCGGCACGTTGAGCCTGAGGATGTTTACGACGACCGGCCACGGACAGCCCGTTCCAACTCTGGGCAGTCTCAGTACAGTCACCCCAGCTACAGCGAGGATAGCTATGATGATCGATATGCCACCATTCGGTCGCAGGGGGGTTATCGTCAGCCAATCCCGCCGCCACGACAAATCTCTGGCAACTCGATGACCTCTACAAACATCTCTGGGTCTGAGAACTGGGAGACGTACGACGATAACAGCGAGCCCGAGCTAGACGCGTCAGATGCCTACTACGCCAAGTTAAGGGCAGCCCGAAGCAAGCGATTCGAGCCTGAGCAGGGTCATCGACCAGGAAGCAGTCAATCCAAGCGCATCCGGGGAATCCCCCCATCGGCATCGTACGGCGGGCCGGTGATGATTGATCAGGATGGCAACCGCATCATCTCTGGCAGCGAGTGGACAGACGAAGACGCCTACTGAGTGTCGTTTCATGCAAGACGAATGATGCAACAACGAAACGGCGTTGCCGTTCTGAACGATGATGGATTCACGCAAGCTTCTGATGACGATGCAGGCATCTCGCCACGGCCTTGGGTGAGCTGAAAGAGCACTTACACCTACCTACCTCTCTTGTTGCGGCGTTGGCGCACAAAAGGACGCACCTATTACATACAACAAGCGTCTTGTCATCTCTCCTTTGGACATGTTTGCTCAATACCTTTTTTCGCTTTTTCTTTTCTTCTTCTCTTCTGACTGTCCATGTTACATTTCGTCGGGCCCGACGCCAGGTTCTGTATTTTTTTGTTGGGAAACTGTCACCTTCTGCAGCCTCCCCGCTACGAGAGCGAGGCTTTGCTTGACAGGATTACTCGGTTGGTGTGCCCCAGTATAATGAGGGATGTGCATCGAAAGGGGGTGGTAGGAAAGGATGGGGGGGACTGGATGGATGGATGGATGGAAGGCGTCCCGGATGGTTGGCGTTTACGTGTATATATGGAGTGAGGTTGGGCTCCTCAGCTAGGTTCTTCAGCGATGCCAATTTCCTTGTTGCTACATTCTTGGGAAACCTTGCGAGCTGTGATGCTGTCTTGTGCTGACGGAGTTGTCCTACGTTTTGGTCAGGATGAATTCTCCGAAGGGTGGTGGGAAGCCAAGGTTGCTTGGCTCTTCGGTGTGATGTCAACCTCACCGGATCTACCCTATATCTGGCAAAATTCCTTCTGTCGCCTGTTCTTTCAAGTCGTCTCGCCCCGAGTCCCGGCTTGGCGACCCCGGAGTGGGGCCGCTGAAGATCGGATCTCGCGCTCCGGGTGAAAGCGAATCATAGGTAGGAACAGTAAAAAAAAAAGCCTGCAGTAGCTGCATTTCGGGATATTCTTGCGACCATGCCAGCTGAGCTCAAATATTGTTTCAGGCTCCGCTCGCTTTTCTCTCAGCTCAATTTCATCTCCCTCACCGTCGGGCAACGGTGTGAGGTCTAGCCATGCCGTGTTGGGAAACGCCTGTTTTTTTGGGTCTCTTCTGTCCCGTTTCTAAAGGGAGACGCCACAACTAGGTCTGGCGCAGGGGGTTTGCTTCTGCTTGTTTCCGTTGCAACGGCTCAGGAGACTCATTCTCGTTACTTTTGGCGATGCCGTGATTGGACGCCTATGCCTTATTGCAAAGAATTCGAAAAGGAGTGAGTTGTAGCAGTGGCTTACAGGGTCTGACATTGACATTCTACAACTCTCGTGGCTGAGTGTCTCATCAAAGCCAAAGCACTTCAGTCCATCTCACTCACCTGGCGTAGTGCAGCGCCAGCTCATCTGAGAGCTCTTCAACCTCAGCCGTGTCCGTAGGGCTTCCAGACTCTCTTTCGCCCACTTCCCGCTTCAATATTGACCAGGGTGTCAGGGGCCATCTCGCAGCCGATCCTCCGGAATTTGAGACTTGGCGTCCAGGGCGCTTGACTTTTTAATAGATCTGGATGTTCTCTCGTCCAATGGGACGTGTGCAATTCCAAATCGGTTATCCCCTTGAGCTGTGATGATGGGTCTTTTACATGCAGACGCGGCACGGCATGACCAGGTTCTCTCCTGAAGAGGAACTACGTGTTGTGTTTATGCTGCTGGCTTCACCGACTTGGTCGTCAACACTTTGTGCTACTCGACTCCAGCTCAGCCTTCTGACGAGCATGACCTTCCTTGGTCTTCCTTGACGTCTGTTTATTCCTTCAGACAATCAGCCCACAACGGTAGCGATGGGCTCACCAGAAGCGACGGCTTAAGTTAAAGATGGACGAGGCGTCAACGCCTGGGCGCCTCGACGCACTCTCTGTATCCACAACCGCAGCCCCCTTGCAAGTATAATTGATCGACCGTTCAGTTTGAGCAGGTTATGAACAAACTAGACCAAATCAACAGTCCTCATCCCAGGTTCAAGGAACTTGTGCAAGAGATATCCCCATATAGTCAGGGGGTCTAGACACATGGCGTCCAGATACCCATGTTTGTTTCGTTTCCTCGCTTGCGACCTTGCTGGGCTCAGATCGATGGGGGCCAGGGGGGCTGGAACTGCCGTGCCGAGAGTTCTCGGCGTCCAGGCTGCGAGTGAGGTCCCAGATGTCGTGTATATATCGTGAGTGTTCCTCTCTTCGAGTGATGGAGGTTTGCTCTGGAACTCACACCTTTCTTTCTCCATCTCCTTTCTTTTCTATACATTTTATACTCTTCTCATTCTACACTCGCTGAATCTTGTACTCAAAGACATTTACACACTCGCTCATATCTCAACATTCATTCTATTCTTCACTTGCAAAGACTCTTTTCCATCAACACCATGAAGTTTTCCACCTTGGCGGTGGCTGCCCTCGCGGCTGGCCCCATCTCCGAGGTTGCTGCCCACCCAGGAATGGGAGACACCATCCGTGAGATCAAACGCATTGCTGCCCGTACCTCGTGGGGAAGTCAGGGCGGCAGCAGCAACAACCAGAACAAATGGGGAAGCTCCAACAATGGAGGCAGCAGCTGGCCCGGCCAAACCGGTGGTGGCAGCAGCACCACCGGCGGCAGCACTGGCAGTGGTGGCTGGACCGGCGATAGCTTCAACCCAAACCAGCTCCTCGGCGACCTTCGCACCCTCAGCGACAGCTCCCTCACCCGCATCGGCAGCGACATCAAAAAGATCCTCCTGGGCAGCGGCAACCCCGAGAGCCGGGACCGCTACTTTGGGGTCCCCGCCATCAACAACCCCCGCTGCAAGAGGGACACGTGCTGCGTCTGGAAGTACATCTCGGACGAGCTCCACGACCTCTTCCAGGGCGAGTCGGGTCGCTGCAGCAAGTGGGCTCGCTACGCCGTCCGCATGGGTTTCCATGATGCCGGCACCTGGTCTATCCGTACTCAGGGCGGTGGTGCCGACGGCTCCATCATCCTCGCTGGTGAGCTCAGCCGTGGCGAGAACCTCGGTCTCCAGGAGATGGGAGCCAAGTATCAAGAGGTGTACTACAAGTATCACGACAGCCTCGGCTTTGGCCAAGTGACGTACGCAGACCTCATCCAGATGGGCGCCAACATCGCCGCAGTTACATGCCCCCTCGGCCCCCGCGTGCGCTCCTTTGTCGGCCGCGTCGACAGCAACAAGCCCAACCCAAAGAACCTCATGCCTGGCGTCAATGACAAAGCGCTGTCTCTGATCAACCTCTTCAAGGACAAGACCATCGGGCCTGATGACCTTGTTGCTCTCATTGGCGCGCACACCACATCGCAGCAGAACCACGTCAACACGGACCGTGCTGGTGATCCCCAAGACAGCACTCCTGGCGTGTGGGATGTCCTCTTCTACAAGGAGACGATCGGCACCGCCCCCGACCGCGTCTACAAGTTCGCCAGCGACATTGCCCTGTCCAAGCACCCCCTGACACAGCCTGCCTTTGAGGCCTTTGCCGGCGGAAACGGAGCCCAGCGAGCCTGGAACGTGGTAAGTCCAGCCCTTCTCTCTGCATGAGTATTTACTGACCCTTTTAGGACTACGCCCGAGCATACGTCCGCCTCAGCCTCCTGGGCGTCAACAACATCAACGACCTCACAGAGTGCACAAAGGTGCTCCCGCAGCCCATCGGCGCCTACAAGCACCGCGACGGGAGCAAGTTTAGCAAGTGGCTCCAGAGCGACGACAACTCGTGGGACTCGAAGAAGATCTCGCAAGAGGTCGAGAACGGCCGCACCATCTCGACTCCC
Source organism: Fusarium virguliforme (assembly GCA_020883615.1). Lineage (NCBI taxonomy): Eukaryota > Fungi > Ascomycota > Sordariomycetes > Hypocreales > Nectriaceae > Fusarium > Fusarium virguliforme. The sequence continues at coordinate 831,122 of JAJHJD010000012.1, read as the reverse complement.
GACAACAAGATTCCTACCCGACGTGGACCCTGGCGCAAGTGGTGGTGATTCATAGGCAATATGCGGAAATAAACGATGCGACGTTATGGGGGAGCAAGGACTTGGTGACACACATGCCACTTCAAGACACAATTAAACACATCTTAATTCTTAATACTACAAGTTGTTTTACGCTTGGTGAGCCAGTCCAAAGTCATGCCGAGTGGGTGAGTGAGTGGTGTTGAGCCTTTTTGTGTTTAGTAGAGTTGCGTCTCTTGGGTGCATATCCATCCCGATAGGCAAGTGGAAAAGATCTGGCTTGGTGTATAGAGGTACACCTGGATGATTCATTGCACACTAGTACCTGGGCAGACATCGAGTATGCTCCTTCCACGGGCAGTCAGCACTTGGGCTAAAGCACCGTTCCATTTGATCAGCGACATGTCCCGCTCTTGATCAGGGATGGCAGAAGCAACTTCCCGTCACGCAGTAGAGGAAAAAGCTGTAAACTAAACTATATAAAATGAAGGTCTTTACCTAATAGAGAGTGGCTTCTTATCCTCTTCATGCCTAGGTATGGAGCGGAGGTAGGCTTAAAGATGACTATGCTTTGAGATATATTAGATATAAAGGGCCTTAATCTATTATATATTTTCTTCTTTACCTAAATCATGCTGTGATCGTAGTGATATACGTGACCTAATCCTCGTCTTTTAGGGGTCACGTTTACGCGTTTCGGAAGGAGCCAGCAATGAACATATACATCTTCGCCTGCAGACAAAGCACTCCCTCCCTCCACACCAACACAATCATCGACACTACAAACTAAATCATCCAATACCAATCAGCACACGTACTATCATGCCTCTCAACGACTATGGAGTCTGGATGGGCAAGTTTCAAGCCATCTTTGCACCCACAAGCCCACTGGACAACCACATCTGTCTCTCGCTTGACGAGGGCACGCCAAGCACGCGACGCGCCAGCCTTGCTACGGCCCTCATCAATGTCAGATCAAGCTCCGATTTCGCCAATTCTGGCCTCGTGTACTGGATACTGCAAGAGCTGGAGCCCCAGGTCGCCCTCCACAATCTGATGCTAAGCGGTTGCAGGGGCGGATGGAACAACATCACGGGAGAAGAGGGCCTCGACTTGATCGGCGGGCTTGTCAAGTACCCCAGCGCCGGCGTGCTTGCCGCCCCGGGCCAAAACATCACAAACTACATCGAGCACTCTGTCCAGAAGGCGATCAACAGGAACGCCATGGCCTACGTCTTTGGGCAACTGCAGGGAAATACGATACACAACATACATGTCAACCAGGGAAGCAAGGCACGGTGGAAGAAGGAAAACTCTCCCTACTGCGATGGCGCCATCCTTGTCGACTTTCCCGATGGCTCCTGGGACGCGCTATTTTTGGCGTTCACAGGCCAGACGGTGCCTGGCAATCCGACGGGGGACACGTTTCTGACCAGGGCTCACAGCCGCCCTATACAGCAACTGATGGACAGCCCCAAGGAACCCCTTGCCGATGAGATACACATACCTCATATTGGCATCGTAGCCTTGATCCCCAACCCGCCGGGGACGGGTGGTCACCTGGTCGAGTTGTGCAACATGACGGGGCTGGAAATGGATGTTGGAGCATGGAAGCTGGGCTCGGACTATGGCCCGCTTCACACCATCTAGGAGAGTCATGTCTTGTCGGGGCTTGGAGGCAGGCTCACGGTCGAGGTGAGGCGTGGGGTGGTGAACCTGACAGGCGGTACCCTGAGCCTCTACGATGACAAGGGCCTGAGGCGGGACACAATCGGTTTCACTCCAAAGGACGCGACCGGGTCTCTGGTATACTTTGGACGGAATCCTTCGAAGCGGAAAGAAGCGGCGGGTGTAGCCAAGCCATCGGGGGTTTGAGGTCTAGAGTCGGGATCAATGGATTGGTATTAGAATGAAAGTCAAAGTCAATATATCGCCTGCCCCGGCCTTGATATCCCTTTTCCATCTGACTCTCATTCTGACAGAAACCACGCCTCTAGACCTAAAACTACCCCTAGATCTAATAAGATTAATGGGAATAGTATATCACAATGTATTCATAGGTAGGTATGGAGCCCACCAAGTATAAAACAACCTCTATAAGAATTATATAATCCTCCTCATCTATCCTGCCTCTCCCCCCGAACCAACAAGGCAATGCTCGTGCCCTCTCTCGTCCTACAGACGCCCGCCCCAACAGCCGCCTGAATCGCCCTGATGGCGTATGAATGCACGGTCAACGACAAGAACTGGTTGTCCCCAGCCTCCTCAAAGATGTCCTCCAGCGCCCGCTGCTTCCTCTCGACGTGCTCCTCATCCGTCTCCGGCCCGCTCCGCCCTCTGAACCCGTCCTCCTCCGTGAAGCCCGCTTCGATCTTGTAGTCCGGGTAGCTCTCGGCTATCCAGGCGCGCGGCCGGCGAAAGTCGCAGGTGTGCATGGTGATGCGCTCGCGGAGGAGTTCCTTTACCCTGGGCTGGAACGGTGTGGAGTGAGATGTCATGAGCGAGGAAAAGACGAGGGATGTCGTCTGTAGGCAGCGAGCGAGGGGACTCGTGTAGAGAATATCTGGGAGAGGTGCGCCGTCGACGTCGATGAGGTTGGCCCAGAAGGTGTTGAGTTCGGCTGCTTGCTGAATGCCCACGTCGGTGAGAAAGGCATCAAACCAAGTCTCCTTGTCGTTTCCATCCTGAAACGATACTCTACTCTGCTTCATCGTCAGTTTTTGAAGATAAGAGACAATTCGCCAACTCACATTCCAGGCCTCGCTCCCCACTTCAGCATGCACCTTGTTGTGCACTCCAGTTCCATGGCGCGTCAGGTAGAGCAGCTTGTAGGAGACGTTCTCGGGACACGTCTCGTTGAGCCATCTCACATACGCCGCCAGCCTCGCCCAGTCGCGCTGATCCGAAGCGTTTGGGTCGTCGGAGGGATATTTCTGGCCCGGGATGAGGCCAAGGCTGGGCTGAGTGTGAACCTTGCCCTGGGGGTACTCGTGGGCAATGTCTGCAATCTCGACAAAGATGCCGGGCTCGGCCTTGAAGGTCCACATGCCGTCGGCGACCAGTATTTCGGCTGGTGTGTTCTGTGAAGTTGGTCTAGGTGTGGAATGTCATGCTGTTGGTTGAAGATGATGACGTAGTTGTTCCGGGAAAATGATCATCGCAAGATTCGGACCGGGATGACTCCGCAATGCGGGGCATCCGAGCCGAGCGGCATCGGAGCTCCGGGGCCGGACGTCTAGGTAACAGAGTGTTTTGATTTGCTCATACATCAAACACCTAGCAAATGAAATAAGTTCATGGGCAAATTCCTAGTGCCTGATAAAAGTCCTCTTCTAGTCACTCCCAGCAAAGCCCATTTCCCCTTGATCCCCCAAGTTGACTTCTTCCTTGCCCGAGTGCCGTACACTGTAACAAAGAAAAGCAGCTCTCGACTCATTTCTGGGCACGAAACCCAACGTCGGATGTACTGTAGGCCCAGTTCACATCTAAACAGAGTGCAGCTGATTCTCGGAATCCGTGTTGTAAATACGCTGCATGCTCTGCTTGTTGATAATAGCCGACGGATGAAACACGTTGAAAATAACCGTAACGATAACCATAAACGTCGCGCCAAAGACGTAAATGTAGGCCTCGTTGGACATGAGTGCCCCGTCATCGCCCATGATGTACTCGACGACCCGGAAGATGGACCGCACCATGATGAGCGCGCTCGACACGTGCAAGGCTGTCGCGCTGCGATTTCGTCTCGGCTCCCGCGAGCATGCCGCCGCCTATGCTAATGTCAGCTGCCGAGCTCCGTCTTTTTTGTGTCAAACTTACCCATGGCCTGGGCGAGGATGGACGCCACGTCGCCAAACAGAAAGATCTTGGTCAGCCAGTTGGGTCGTACCATGGAGAACCGATCAGCCTCGAGGAGCCGAATGAGTCGACCGAGGACCATGTAGATGGAGGCGGCGTAAAAGGGAGGACCCAGGAGCAGGAGCAGGGCTTGGATGATGTAGGGGCCCTTGGACCACTGCCCAGAGTCTTCGTTGGATTGTCAAGTCTGTTGTTTGATGGTTATGGCTGTTCATGGCGAGATGCCTAGACTTATATGCCCTCAACCCAACATCTCAAAACCCCCATCTCGCGAATAATCAAAAGAAGCGAGAACGAGCATCGCCATCGTCACCACTTGACGTAATCAACACGAGCAAGACGATTACCGCAGAAGAAATCCTGGCTGTTGCAATTTCAGAATCAAAAATAAGCATCGTTTTTATCGAGATGCAACGTCTATTGCAGAGACGGTTTCAGCTAGTATCAAAAAGCTTAGCTGGGCTCAGCCTTGAAAACGGAGTAGTCTCGTTATCGGATCTCGACGTGATTGAACAAGCAGACAAGCTTAATTGTTGGTCAAGGGAGAGTTGAAGGTGCACGGTTGTGGATATGATGACCCTCGTTTTCGCATCCTGTTATGATTGGTCGATTCAGCTTCAAACTAGGCTTAGTAAGGTTATAGGGTCGCATGGTCTCGCCGGGTCGACCGGGAGTTGACGGCTGTCTTCAACGAGATCCGCCGCGTCATCAACTGTGGCTTCCAGTGGTTGACGAGGGGGGAGGAGAGAAGCTCTTTGATCGAGTAGCCAAGATATACATGCACTCCCTTCCATACGCTCACTCTGGACAATCATCGACATGAAGCGGCTCGGGTATAAGAAATCCCGAAAGGGGTGTCAGCGGTGTAAACAGCGAAGAGTCAAGGTTAGTCCCCCTTCTCATCATTTAATAGCAGTCCCACTCACTTTTTGCCCAGTGTGACGAAAAGGTCCCCTGCACTGCATGTCGCAGACACGGCGTGCTCTGCAGCCTCGACTCGCCGGGAGGGACCCCCGAGAGCGGCCGGGACCGGGTGGCGGCTATACAGACGGGGGATGGAGTAGGTGGCATTCCTCATCTTGTGCGATTTGCTCAGGTTCTAATGAGGCTAGTAGCAACCGTCATCTTCTAGGTCGTCTTCTGAGCCGGGAAAGGAGCAGAATACTCCGCCTGCGGCAACCTCGTTTTCATACTTTTCACACTTTCAGTTCGAGGCCAGCAACAACCCTCAAGATCCAACTTGGGTCTCGGATATTGAACTCACTCATCACTACACTGCCAACGCTCATCGAACCCTCTTCTTGCCTTGTCATCATGCATACAACGCCCTCCAGAACGATGTCCCACGAGAAGGCCTGTCTCATCCCTTTCTCCTTCACCAACTCCTCGCATTCTCTGCCCTCCACCTAGCCATTCTACATCCAGAGTCACGACACAGATATCTCATCCATGCCTCTCAGCATCAAGGCGTAGCCATCAGCACCATGAACTCCCTCCTAGCAAAGCCTCTGCTACCATCGAGCGAATTCCACGCCCTGTACGCAACCTCGATATTCGTTGCCATAAGCGCCTTTGGAACGTACCCCAGCTGTGACAGGTACCTCGAGGCTTTCAGCCCCATGGGCGGCCTGGTCGACATCTTCACCCTCATCCGCGGCATGCACGTCCTCCTACGCACATCGGACGAGCAGCTGAGGAACGGACCTCTGCGGGGCCTGCTGAATGGGTGCAACTGCAGACCGGCTGGGTATAGCGGCTGCCTTGCCATGGTGGCCTCCAAGCTTAGGGACCTTTTGCCGGCCCTGCAGCCTCTCGATACGGAAGAGGGAAAGTTGTACGCAGATACCATCACCGGGTTCATCGACATTATTTCGAGAATCACCAGCAACCCCAAGGCGACGCCGACGCCCGAGCTGAGGGTCATCTTTGGATGGCCGATGGGCCTCACAAACACCTACCACTCCCTCTTGAGAAACGGCGACCCGCTGGCGCTGGCGATTCTGTCGTACTACTGTGTCTTGCTGCACTCTCGAGAATCAAAGTACTGGTTTCTGCACGGGTGGCCGAGCGCGCTGATGAAGCTCGTCGTGGAAAAGGTTGTCGGAACGAGGTGGGAGGCGTTGATACAGTGGCCGCTGGAGATGATGAAGGACAAGGAAACGGCAGCAGAGCCTGAAAGAGTCCAAGACCATGATGCATATCCGACATGTTGAGTACATCTTGGCCAGGGTTGCACAAGGTTGGTAAGCAAGAAACACTCGGTGGCTGTTTGATTCCAAATGAAATGGCGTTTCTTTCAAAGCGGGCCTTGGCGGTTATCAAACTTGAAGAGTTCGGGTTGACTTGAAGAAGAGAGCCGCGCGGGTCGGGCGGGCGCTTGCTTCGGCCGATCCGTATGTCGGACCATCCGATCAAGAACGACGACAATAACACATTCCATGGCACGGGTGGCTTCATTTATTTGTATATTGCGTATACCTTTAATCAGCATCATGGATGGATATATAAACCCGTCTTGTCTTGCAAACAATTCAATCATCAATCACATCTTCACCCACATCTTCCACTCCCACACTCAACAACCACCAACATGCCTTCCTACGCCATCACTGGAGCCTCCAAGGGCATCGGCTCCGAGTTCGTCCGCCAACTCTCCCAAGACTCCTCAAACACCGTCTTCGCCATCGTCCGCGACCCCTCCCTCCCAAAACTCCAACCCCTGGCCGCCCCCTCCAACGTGCACCTCGTCAAGGGCGACGTCACGGACCCCCAGTCCATCCTCTCCGCCGCGGCCCACATCTCGGAGCTCAACGGCGGCAAGCTCGATGTCCTCATCCACAATGCCAACGCAGTTGACCTGGCTACTATGGGCCACTCGCCTTCTCAGGTCCCCTTTGACGTCGAGGAGACCAAAAAGTTTTATGAGCTGCCGTTTCTTACTGCCGTCTATGGTGGTGCCTGGACGACGAATGCCTTTATTCCTCTTATTGAGAAGGGAGAGGAAAAGAAGATTGTTCATCTCAGCACCGGCATGGCTGACATTGACCTCATCCTCACGGCCGGCGTTGACTACGGCCTGGCCTACTCGGCTGCCAAGGCGGCCCTCAACGTGCAGGTTGCCAAGTACGCCGTCGAGCTGGCGCCCAAGGGCATCAACGTTGGCCCTGAGCCCCGGGTGGGTCGACACTTATGAGGGACCTGGTGAGTACCCCCTTGTCTTTTGCTTAAACATTGCTAACTCCCAGCAGAGCCAAAGCCTGCGCCGCTCGTTCAGGCCCTCGAGGTCATGGCGGGTCAGTTTGCCAAGTACGACCCTGACCTCAAGGGCCAGATCACCCCCAAGGAGAGTGTCACCCAGCAGCTCCAGGTCATTGCTGGCCTGGACGAGAAGCAGAGTGGGCAGTTCCTGAGCCAGCGTGGACTCAAGGGCGTTTACTAGGGGGCGTGTACATTAATACAGTGAGATTATAGGTGTATATAGACAGAGATCAGTTCATTCAGGCCCCCTCATACCTCCCAAACCCATTCATCACCTCGTTCCACCAAGCTTGATCAAACAGCTGAGCAGCATCATTCACAAACGGCAGCCCAGCAGCCACCTCCTCCCTCAAGTCAACAACGGCCCCATCCCACACCTCGCCGCTCTGCTCGACCGCCGCATCCTCGCCCACCTCCCACAGCTCAACCCCCGTCATCTCCTTGATGCGCTTGCCAAAGCACTTGGCGAACAGCTTGACCCGCGAGTGAAAGTGGTTAAACAGCTCCAACTCCTTGTCGCCCTCCGCCACCCCCTTGGCCGTCCTCTCCAGCCTCCTCCTGACATCAGAGATGAGGTTGAGAAGGTTGCCCTGGCCTAGGATCCCCCGTACGGCCGCCTGGTACTCTGGCTGGTGCTTCTCGCCAGAGAGTGTCAGGATGAGCACCCAGACCGTCTTGACCAGTATCTCAAACGTCGCCCAGACCCGGTCCATCGTGACAAACGTGAGCCGGCGGACCTGTTCCTCTGGTGTGTTGACCAGGTTCTCGATTATGGATCTGCAGAGCCTGAGTGCGCGCCACAGCATGGCGGTTCTTCTAGGCGTCGTGCTCTCGGAGCCCCAGAGGTTATCTACGAGGCAGAAGCGCAGAGTGGACAACTCGGCGTATTCCGTCTCCAACCGCAACATGCGTTCTGCCCTGAATTAGCATGTTTGAACAGAGTCATTGTGGTAGTCAACTCACCAACAGGATCGGGACAGCCAGCAAGATCCCTCGCCGCTGCGCTCTTCAACCCTTCAAGCTCCCGGGCATATCTCACGCTCAGGACCCGAGTCAGAACCTCTGCCCCAGCCGACTGGTATATCGTCTTGTGCGCCTGGTGATCATCCTCCACTCTGCATATAAACGACTGCAGACGAACAAGGTGTCCAGCCCACGAGCTGTTTTCGCATGCAACCGAAGCCGCCAGGTCTCGAGAGTAATCCTCCACCTCCTTGCTGTGTGTGAGGCCGACCGGTTTGTTTAGCAGCAGCCGCAAGCTTACACAAGTCAGTAAGTAGCATGATCGTACAACACAAAGTACACTGACCTTGAAGAAAGCCAAAATGTCCCGAGGAGCGCACCTTGCTCCACCAACGTCAAACCCAGCTTCTTATCCAGATCCAGATCATACACCAGTGCAGCACACAACTGCACAAGCAGCACAGCCTCCCGCTTCCCAATGTGTAGAGGATGTCTATACCACGCAGTAAACACCAGCAGACCCTGCAAGAGGTCCAGACTCCTCTCTGCCTCGCGGACAATCTTTGTGGTGACGTGGTCCATGATCTCGTCGTAGATGCGTTTGCGCAAGGGTGTAAGAAGTCGATTGTGACTCCCAGGATGCAGATGCATAAAAAGGGGTTGTCGGCGTGGACTTGGGAAGCTGTCTTTTCTGGATCGAGAAATACAAAGGGGAATTTTGATACCCAGTTGGCTTTGAAGTCGTTTATCAGGGAGTCTGCTTCGTTTGAGCTCAGTAGCACATCCACCACTGCTCCTAGTTGCTGTTGTTCGAAAGGGGTATCGTCGTGAGCATCCACCACAAGTTCATCCAAAGAACACTCATCAACCCTATCATTCGAAGACAGTGTAGAAGTCGAAGCAGTGCCAATCTCAACACCGTTGTTCTGCCTGGTCAAGTGTGAGATCTGAGACATGAGATCGTCAATTTTGCTCTCAAGAGCCTCAACCCGTCTACCATCATGTCAGTGCCACTCACACCAAATCACTAAATTGACAACTGTACCCTGTAACCCTCTGCTTCCGCCTCCTCTCCGGCATGGCCAGGTACTCGCAGTGCTTCCCCAGCCTGACGCACCGCTCGCATCGGCCGCTCGCGTGGGGCGTGCACTTGAGCTTGGCCGACGTGCACTTCGCGCAGGCGCGACGCTTGGTTATCGAATCAGGGGCCATCGCTCAGTTTCTCTCTTTCTGGAAGAGTAAAAAAAAAAGATGAGGCTCAAGTATGCACCCGTCGGCCGTTATCAAGGGGTTCATGCGGGTCGGGTTGGTCTTGCAGCATCCGACCCGAGCTGAGCTCTATATGTCAGCACTCTCACGGTTGCCATTGGTCAGATTTCCTCCGGTCGCAGATCGCATCGGCTGGTCGGAGCACCCGAAGGCCGACACGGATCATTCGACTTAGAGGAACCATGTTTGTTGTTTGCACATTTCTTTTTTAAGATTGTCGTATAACAAGAATTACATCGAATATTAACAGATCGCCGGCTCCTTCCAAAAACTCCACTAGTCACTAACCTAAGCAAGCTCAACAGGCGCCGCCTCCTTCTTCTTGGTTCCGTTGTCCGCAAGCTCCTGAGGCTTGTTATCCTTGACCTCGGCCTCGGCCTCGCAGATGACATTCTGCGGCGGCGGAGACTGGTATCCGGCGATGGGCTGGCTGTACCCAGAGTTGGGACTCGTCGTCTGCGTGGGGTCCAGGTACTGCCCCTTGTTCTCGGCACCAGCCTGGTATGGGGGGTGCGGGGGTGCGGCGGCGGCCTGGGCCTTCTTCTTCTTCCTCAAGCGGAGGAAGAGGAGGATGGCTACGCCGACGAGTGCTAGGGCGCCGACGCCGCCGACGACGCCGCCGACGATGGCGCCCGTGTGGTTACTTGAGCCGCCAGAGCCGCTGTTGTCGTCTGTGGCCGAGGCTGACGGCGCAGAAGTCTTGGTGGCCGTCGTTTCTCTAGTCGCGGCAGCCTCCTCGGACTCCATCTGAGCCATGAGAGACTCGTACTGCTTCTCGTCCAAGGTGGCAAAAGTCCTTTCCTCTTGGCCGCTGTACGAGAGGGCCGCGCTCATGGCCGTGGTGATGTCGATGTCGTTGCACGAGTAGTCTATCGTGTTTCCTGCAAACGAGATGGTGTTGCAGTACGGGTATTTCGAATCTGTGCTAATTGTTTTATTAGTTGACCACGGTGCTACACAGTCCCTGTGTGAGCCTCACCACTTGAGGATGACGTTGTCCACCTCGCAGCCGTCGACGCACTTGCTCGAGGAAAAGTACTCCTTGGAATTGATACACGTCGTGTACCAGTCGCACGACTCCTCGTCGCAGCAGACGACCCGGCCGTGTGATGGCGTCTGTATCTTGGCTGGCGGGCCAAAGACGCAATAGGCCGACGGCGCGCAGGCGAGGCTGGCGCCCTGACGCCCCGAGATGTATCCGCAGATCTCGTCCGTGGCCACCGAGATGACCCTGAGCGCTTCAGTCTCATTTCGTCGGTGAAGGTCGTGGACCGAGGGCGCGGCGGTCGCCATGGGACCGAAAGAAGTGATTAAGCCCATGATGCCGGTCGATGGGATTGGTGTTCGAGATTGTTAGTGCAAGGCGTCAAGCCAGACGAGCCTGTCGTTCAAGGCGGGAGATGGTGCTAATGTCGAGTGCGGAGCATAAGACGAGACGAGAGGCACAAGTCGCACAGCAACAGCCGAACCCTCATAAGCACCGGAGGAAAAAAAGTCGAGACGGGCAAAAGAGTATAAAAGGTCTGCAAATCTCCCTCCCTCCACCGCGTCAGCACAGGTCGCTCATTGAGCCAATGGATCCCTTCATCTCAACCCAGAACCAGGACCACCCCCATGTCCCCAGTCGCTAACTATTCAGCTCTCTCTTTCAGAGGCCATGATACGTTGCCGTCCCATGGCTGTGTAAGGTTGCCTGCATCGCGACGTCCGACAAACCCCTGCTGCAGCCAAATCCACCATTGCCGTTTTGGGTGCCATTGTGCGCTGAGGATCAACCGGCATGAGCAGGGCACGAATCAGATCCATCCCTGCGGGGTCTGACAGGAAGAGGCCGTAAGATCTCTATGCTCGAGATAAAACTTGTGCTTATGCTTGGCGACGCCCAGCCCCTCGTGTTGTCCTAGGGCTGAAAAGTTATCTGCCCATCCCGTCAGTGCTCGCAAAAGTTCCACTCAGAACCCCGAATCTCGCTGTCGACATCCTCTTGAATCACGCTCCGCTCTTCCATCACCTCCTCCCGGATCTTCTTGGCGTCAGCCAGTGTGATGGGGAAGTCCACGTTGCTCATCACCATCTCGGTCACCTCTGGCGGCAGCTTGCCCAGCCGAACCCCAGGCATCACCTTCTCGCTCCACCAGTGCTGCTGCTGAGGCGGCACGTTGGCCGTCGAGATGACGGGCATGACGGGGTCGACGAGGAACAGGGCCAGAATCTTGCGGTGTCCCGGACGCGTCTTGTCGGCCAGCTCAAACGGGCTGACATGGTGCTGGTAGACGTTGGGGAAGAAGAGCATCCGGTCCTGGCGCGTGAGGACGCTTCCAATATCCTGCACAGTGTCGCCCCGCGAGTCAATGTCAAAGGTGCGCTGGATGGACCGATGATCCCCCTGCTCGTAGTCGAGATCCATCATCAGGTCATCCCGGTTGGCAATCGTGCGAAAGTCAAGGTGACAGTTGGTAATGTTGTCGCAGTCATAGTAGTAGAGCGCAGTTGCGCAGATGTGCTCGTTCATCTGGCCCTCGATGTGCCATGAGCCACCGTCGTACTTGGGCTTCTCTGGTGTGAGGTGGATGTTGGCGAGCTTGACAATGACCTGGGCCCGAGCCGCCCCCCAAAGAAGCCAGAGGTTTTGACATCGCTGGGCTTGAGTTTGACGAGGTGGTCTATGTCCTCTTCGGGCTCTACTTCAAAGACGGGGTGAGTAGTTTTGAACCATTCCTCATCGAGCTTCTCACGTTCCGAGCCTTCATACCAGGCCTCGTCCTCTTCATCCTCTTCCCGGGGCTGCTCGCCTTCGTTGACCGGCCGGTTCGCAGGCTGGCAATATCCATCGCATGCCTCGGCCGTCGAGCATTCTGTGCCGACATGTTCAGTCGCAATACGCTGAAGTTCGTAGTCATCATGCCACCTGTAGATGATGTCCCAGGCAGGCAGGGATTTCGCAATGATTTGCTCGATAATAGGGTACAGGGCGGCATGCTGGACGGGGTGCAGGTTGTTGATGTAGCTGTCGATGCGCGGACGCTCACCCGTCAAATCGACATCACAGGGCAGCCATTGGAAGCGAGTGGAAAAGGCCTCGGTCGGGTGACGGGAGTTACTCGAGTTGTGTGAATTGTCTTGCGGCTGTTCCCCAGTCAGTTCGGGGAGCACATCGCCCATGCCGCAGTGCTCGAGGCAATTGTCGACATTGATGCGCCTGTCGGTGAGAATGCGCGAGCGTCCATAGACGAGAGGCCAAAGCGAGGGGTGGACGAGGTCGAGCACCTTGTCGTCGCTGCCGGGATGCCAGTCCTTTTGTCTGTCGGGGACATTTTCAAGGGGAGCGACAGCAGCCTTGAGGGCCTCGCGGAGATCCTCAGGGATCAGCTTGTCAGACTTGATGGCGGCTGAGCTGTAGTCCATGACGGGGATGAGGCCCGTCTCTTGATAGAGCTTGGCCTTTTTGCACAGCTCATAGATGCACTGCCAGAGTTGTCAGTCATGTCTGTCACGCTTCAATCTCAAGACTAGCACTTACAACGTCGGCCATGCATTCAGAAAAGCTAGCATGCTCATGAAACTCGGCCCAAGGCATCTCGACGACCTCCTTGTGCCATTTGGCAGAAATCTCGGGGTCCTGAACCTTGACCCACCACTCCGGCTTGTTGGTGATGTCCTCCATAAACTTGAGCATGCACTTCTCGCGGATGGTGAGGGTGACGGCACTCCAAGTGTTGTCACCCACGAGGCCTGGAAAGGACTCGACATCGCCCGGGGGTTGGTAGTTGTGAGGCAGGCCCAGGCCGATGACGGTAATCTTTTCGTCGTTGAACATGATCGATGCGAGGATGAGAAGTCAATTGAGAGGTTTGGTTGAGAGAACCAGAAAAAGTCGACCAGCAACTGGTCTTTATGTATACTCCAGAGATGTCGTTGAGGCGTTGAAACGCGGTGAGGATTGTAGGATTCCGTCCAGCAAGGCACCAGCCGTCCCCTCAGGGCTTGGCCCAAGCCACATGCTGGCCAGCCTATACAGCTGAGGCCCACCGGGCTTGCTCGGCGCTTGCCTGAAGCAGAAGAGCATCGCCATGAAGTTGCGAGACGCAGCGAGACGCGAGTCTCAAGTTGAGCGCGAGGACGCGAAGATGTTGTCACGCAGATTACGCGAGGTCACGTTACCGTTGGGGACAATGTTGGCGTTGGTTCTGGGGCAAGGCAGCAACTTGGCCCTGCCTCCATTGTCTCCATCCCTGCCTAGGTAGGTACTGGGTGTCTAGAACTCTGTAACGAGGTAGCAGAAGTAGACGATGACTCGGCCCAGGAACCGGCAGATAGCAAAACTCGCAAAGGTACTCTGTACGTCGTGCCTAATGGCAATGTCGGTGAACAGCTTATCCATGCGTATTTCGCTCAATGGCAGCCACCTCTGGCTTCATCACGGCACATTGTTCATCCGGACCGCCAAGACTCATTGGTAGGTCTCCGCGATGGACAAATGGGACGAGATCAAATGTCTTTTACCTTGCCTCGGGATCTTTCTACGAGCCCGTGTTGGTCGCTGACACGATGTGCTGTTGGCTCGCTTCGCTTCCCCAGGTTTTTCCCCCAAAGCTCTCTCCGCCTCGCGGCTCTTGTCACGGGAGTATGCGCCGATAAGATACAGAAGAGGAGCTGCGGTGTGGGCCCGAGGCCAAGGAGTATCTTCCGGGGTGGTGACGGAAATCCTCATTTGTTGGGTTATTTCCTGTTCCAGTAATTTTGGTGAGAGCCGTCTCCTGCTCGGGACGAAATGCCGAACGAGCATGAGACCCCTGATGCTTTTGAGTCCTGCTCATAAATAATGTCGATGGCTTCAACCTCATCAGTTGACTAATATGCGCCCGGGAAATCCTCGTCCAAAAAGGGGATAAACATATGAACCCCCATTTCCCTTGCCCATCTGCCTTGACCTCCCACCCTTGTACCGAGGTTTCCTTGCCCTCGCCCTTTCTCCGACACCGTCCACCCCACGCAACGAATCATATCCACAAGCCTACCGAGGCACGGCGCGGCTTTTTCTCTCGTAACCCAGGGTGGGTTGCTTTGTCCCGGACCGGGGTTCTTCACCTGCAGCCTCGGCCACTTCTGCGATCTTTTTTATCAAGCCCCCCGTGCCCGCTGATTGATAGCGGATGAGGTTCCCCCCCACGACTTCCGACTCTAGTGCTGCGGGCCGGTTCAAAGCAACAAGCCCGGTTCTTGGGACCACTAGCACTGCTACCGTCAAACAATTACGGATTTATTTTTTGTATGAGGCCATTGATTCCTTGAATCTTTCCGCGTCTTTTTTCTTTCTTTTGGGGTCCCCTTTCTCTCTTTCCTCCCTCCACCTTCGATGCTCACCGTGAGCTTCTCCTTCCCAAACCATCCGCCGCCATGACCGAGACCGCCGTCGAGTCCCCCGCCGAGGCCATCGCCGTGACTTCGGCGGAGCCCGTTGTCGCCGATACGCCTCCGGCCGCCGAGAAGAAGGCCAACGGCACCGCCAAAGCCACCAGCAGCAAAACCACCGTCACGAAATCGAGTCCCCTCCGCAGCCTCGCCGCGACGCCCTCGGCCCTCGATGATGTGATACGCCATATCCATCGCTGCATCCGCACGCGCGGCGGCACCGACTGCGTCCTCCTCTTCACCACCTACGCCTCCCGCCTCGTCGGCGCCCTCCTCAAGATCCTGGGCCAGACCACCCTCAACCACTCGAGCTCCGCCGTGCTGCCCACCGCCGCCGCGCCGCAGCTGGCCACCCTGGCCCTCCAGTTCTCCAAGCGCATCCAGGGCTTCACCGACATGCTGGGCGAGTGGCGCACCATGAACCGCCTCTGGGGCATCTTTGCCACGTACCTGGCGGCGAGGGACCTCATCCTGCGCCTCCGGGGCAAGAAGCTGGACGAGAGCGGCGAAAAGGTGGCTCCCCCGAGCCGGCTCAGCACCCTCATCGAGCTCACACAGTACACCCTCCTCATCGGGTACCACTTTGGCGAGGCCAGCTGGCTGCTGACGTCCAAGTGCGCGACCAGCCTGTCGCAAAAGACGGCCAACAAGCTCGGCCTCTGGGCGGCGCGGTCCTGGAGCGCCTGGGTCTTCCTGGAGCTGCTCCGCCTGCTGGCCGAGCGCGCGCGCAGGACGCCCGCCGGCGACGTCGCCGCCGAGGAGGAGTGGAAGACCAATTGGAAGGCCGACTTTGTGGGCACCCTCCCGTGGATGCCCCTGTCGATGCACTGGGGCAGCGAGACCGGCCTGCTCCCCGAGATTGCCGTCGCCGCCATCGCGACGTGGCCCGCGACCGTCAACTTTAAGAACCTGTGGCGCCAGACGGCCTAGGCCGAGTTTTGAAGAGCTGGAGCATTACAAGACCCCGAATTATTACATATACACGGAGTATAGAGCAATGGCGCGACAGATGTGCCATGAAAGAGAAGGATGAGAGACTGCACTTCAGAAACTGGGAGATTGTCGGCATCGGCGCTTCAGGGACAGAGAACAGAGAGCTAGAGGGAATTGGTAAGCTTCTCGACTGGAAAAATGGCGATGACACATGCCGCCATTGGATCATGATGCGAACTGGGGGTTATATGGAGGGTATTAGATATATTAGGGCGCTTAGAGATACCTCCTTGGTAGAATAAACTATGCTTTCGTGTACCCGTGAGTTGAGCAGACCAACCATCAAGATATGGCCTACATGGGCAACCTCATAACCTCCTCCTTTGTCCAATACCGCCTCATATTCTCCGCCCCAAGCGTCTTGACCTCTTCATCCAGATGCCTCCAGAGCACCTCCCCCCACCCCTCCATCTTTTCCTTCAACACATCCATCTCAAAGTCGACCTCGCCGGCCCTGCACTTTTTCAGGTAGTCGGCAAAGACGTCGAGCCCCGCGTGGATCTGCTTGTGCTGGCGCAGCAGCTCGGCCCTCCCGCCGCGGAACTCGGGCATCTTCTTGGCCAGCACGGGGAACACGTACGTCTCCTCGATGCCGTGGTGCGCCGTCAGGTGGTCGGCGAACTGGATCCCCTCGAGGAGGAACTGCTTGAGGGACATGCCCTGCGGCCGGCGGTTGGTTGTGCAGGCCGTCCAGAGGAGGTTCCATGAGCGGCGGAAGTGGTCATGCTGGGGGTGTTAGTGGCAATCAACATGTCTTGTAAGTTTCGTCTCACAAAGTAGTCCATCTTCTCAGCTAGACGGTTGTAAATCTTAAAGTCCCGGTCCGACAGCGGCGGCAGCTCTTCCACCTCTGTCTTTTCCTCGACAGGCTTTGCCGGCTCCTCGGGGGTAGGGTTTGATGTCGACATGGCTGCTTGGTGATATCTTTGTACTGAACAAGGTGCAGCAAATCTCGTCTTGGCGGATGAAACAAATTTCGATAGAGTAAAAGAAGTAGCTGCTCGTGTAGGTTGTCTCTTCAAGATGGTCTCGTAAACTGGGCTTACACGATATCGTCCAAGTGCCAGCCTCATTGCTGATCCTCCAAAGAAAGAAAAAAGAAGCGAGGGCCCAATTTCACTAAAAACCAAAACCCCAAGACTCCGCAACGCCCTCCCTCTCCCAAAGAAACCGTGATCTCCCCGGACCCTTTCGTCCCCTTGAGCCACTCAGGAGCCGCCCATTCATCATTGGAAATAGCTGACTGAGCCCGACTATCCGCGCGGCAACTGAGTCATCAACCGGGTCCTCGCCGCGCGGGACGCTCCTCGGCGGACTTGGCAAGGCCGAGACGGAGCATTCCAAGAGATGTCGTCCGATCCGGGTGAATCGGGGGCGCTTCATTGATTTAGAGGTCTCGGGCACTTATATCGCCATCCGTGCACTGCTGCTGCGGCGTGCTTTACCGAGTACTCGGTAAGAAGACCGACCTCATCTCGCTCTTCGTTTCCAAGTCAGGAGAGTCTATCAAGATCGAAGCGCGCTTATCTTGCCTTGAACTTTAATATAGCCGCTGAAACCGTAACCCTGCAGCCCTGCTGGTTGTGTTGAGTGGAGCGTTGTAGTTGATCACCTCAACATGCTTCTTCGTGACTGGCCAGCTGTCTACCACCCCTTGAGAGCGAGTTGAGGTTGATCCCAGAGGTAATACCTTCTCATCGAGAAGCCCATGCCCTTTCCATCGTTCCCTATTATCCAAAGCAATGGGCCGTCAAAGAATTCTCATTACATGACCAAGAAGTTCATCTCACTCCGCCTTGACATCACCCATAAGTTTACAGAATTCCATGCATGAATCTCATCACACTCAAGTTAAACATCACTTGAACCAGTGGTAAGCATCACGCCAAACCAATGCTATCATTCAGGCATTGTTGCCTACTATCTCTCTCCCATCCAATGGTTCGATGGCCCTTCACCTTTTCACCACATAGCACAAGCATGAGACTGACGAGTTCTATGTATCCTTATTCCGTTTCGACCTAATGACACGTAGCGAGTGCTCCCGCATCCTCGCCCCTTTTCATTAAAAGCAACCATCCCATGCAAAATGCAAACGATCAAGACGCCTCATCTCGTTCATTCTTCCCTTCCTAACCCCGGACCGCCGCACCCAGCGCGCCGCCCGTGAACTGCGTGCCGCCAGCTTGTCGCTGCGGGTTGCCGCCGGCCCGTGCTCCTCCTCGGCCTCGTTGCCCTGTCCCCCGTCCGCCCCGGCCCCGGCCGCCTTGTCGCTCAAACGCGTTCGAGGTGCCCTGTGTCCGCTGCTCCAGAGTTCGCTCGTTGGTCTCGATGAGCGCGCTGGCCTTGTCCGACAGGGCGAGGGCCAGCGACTGGAGACGGCTGAGCTCGACACCCTTGCGGAAGATGACGGTCGAGGTGACCTGGTCCAGGGAGGCCGAGAGCTCCTCGTGGCTGATCATCTTGCTGACAACGGCCGAGACCTTGGTGGCATCCAGCTCAAACATGGTGCTGAGGGTCTCGATGGAGAGGGTGTCGTAGAAGGGGGCGTAGGTGAAGAGGTAGGTTCGCAGACCCTCCTCCTGGATCTGCTTGGAGAGCATCGTCTTGATCTCCTCGGCGCTCGGCATGAGATCCCAGATCTTGATGCTGTGGATGAAGGTGATCGACTTCTTCCACTCGCCGGCGGCCAGAGCCTTGGACGCCTGCATCACATGGTCTCGCGTGTTCTCGGGGGACCAGTAAAGATTTGCCTCTCATGGTACTCGAGCATGCGGCGGTACGTCTTGCTGATGACTCTCTTCTTGACATCGGGTGAAGAGCCGGTCTGGGCCAGCAGAGGGATCTCGAGGAGCATGCTGCAGGTCAGGTAGACACACTCGAGGAGCTCAAGGTTGATGTGCATGTGGAAGGGCAGTTGTCGCTGCTTCTCGAGGCGCTCCTGCTCGGGAGACACCTGGTTGTATCGCTGCATCATGACACCCTGGGCGAGCAGCTCCTTCTGACGGCCACTGCCGCAGATTTCCTGGAGGGTGTTCTGGGCATCATAGACAAGACCCTTGCGGAAAGCACAGAGACCAACTTGGACCAGAGTTCGGTTGTACAGGATCTGGCTAAGGACATCAAAGTTGGGGATGTTCTCCTGCAGATGCGACATCAGCATCATGTCACGGGCCTTGTAGTACTCGCCGTGGAGAGCGAGGAAGTAGACCTGGCACAGCATGGCTCGGGCACGAATAATGCCGTCGCTGTTGCTGAACAGGTAATTGCAGAGGACGTTGACGAGGTTGCCAGCGTTCTGGGCCTGGTCGCGGGGAGTGATGACAGACTCGACAGCCTCGCCAACAGTCTTCCAGCAGTTCTCCTCGAAAGTCTGAACAACCTGGGCGGGCTATAGAGAGTCAGCAAGAGAGTCGAACACCAGCGGTGAGTTACATACCTTGAAGTAGACGTGTTCCAGTCGGCGCATCACAATTCGGTTCACGCTATCTTGAGGAGTTTCCAGGGAGTCGTCCTTTCGGGTGTACTCGTAGTAGAGAAGACCGCGGAAGATTATGTTGTAGAGGGCACCCTCGTCCTGCAACCGCTCAATGTACTCGGAGGTGTGGGGGTCGATGCTCTGGAGAGAGCGGACGAGCTCATCGTCGAGTCGCTCAATGTACGAGACGATGCTGCCGGGGACCTTGATGTGCTTCTGACCAGCCTCCAGAGTGGGGGGCTTCTCATCGTCATCCCACTCCTCGGCGTTCTCAACAACGACGTAGTCACGGTTCTCCTCGAGGACCTTGAGGAGGCTGGAGAGCTCCTGCTCAGCAGCCTTCCAGTGCTCGACGGGCATGGCAGAGGCACCGCTGGAGCTGACATCGAACCGGGCAGAGACGAGGGTGAGGAGGACGCGGATCTTCTGGTAAGGGGTGTTGGCGATCTCGTGCAGCTTCTCCATGACCTTGATCTGCTCCGATCGGTCCGTGTTCTTCTTGCCTCGGGACTCCATGATGGTTCGGAGGTGCTTGAAGATGCTCTCGGGGGTGTACTGGAGTGTGCGGCCACCCTTGCCGACGGTAGCAAAGCCCTCATCGTCAAACTCCTCGGTAGCAGCGGCCTCGACCTGGAGAGAAACCTTCTTGGCCTTGGTGGGAGCGGCAACAACCTCCTCCTCGGACGACTCCATGAAGCCATCCTTGTCATCTCGGTAAGAGTCGATCTGGCTCTGGTACTCCTTGTTGGTCTTCTTGATCTTCTGCTTGACGGCGTTGAGGGCTCGGGCCTGGGTGGCGTTCATCTTCTTGGGGGTGACCTTTTGCTTGGCTAGTGACTCATTCATAAAGTCCTCGAGCTCGGCGAGAATGCGGATGTACGGCTTGGGGGGTTTGCTGCCGGGCAGCTTGGCGACCTGGCGGTTGAGCTTGTCATATTCTGCATGTTGCTGTCAGTATTTGATGTTTTGAGATGGGTTCGATGATTTCTCGTCATGTCGTACCGGCAGAGATGAGGTCCAGTCTCCGTTCTTTTGGCCGTTCTCGATCTGCTTGATGGATGCCTCCAGCTCGTCCAGGCGCTTGTCCTTGGCACTCTTGACCTTGCCTCGGTGCTCGTCATCGCTGTCATCGCTATCCGAGTCGGATTGGCCGACCAAGAAGGCGCTGGCACCCGTCTTCTTCACTCCGCCCTCGTCATCGCTGTCGCTGTCGCTGTCTTCTTGGGAGGATTCCTCCTGGGAGTCCTCCTGCTCCTCCTCCTCCTCCTCCTCCTCGGAGTAGAGCTCCTCCTCGTCGCTGGAGCTGTCGGTGGAGCTGTCGTCGCCGCCGCGGAAGAATCGAGACATTTTGGGCGAGTTTCTTTGACGCTGAGCCTTGTCTGTGAGGGTCAGGTTCGCGGGTGCGTGCGCGGGGTTGTTTCGACGGAACGAAAATTGTTGATTGTGGGAGGTGGGGGCGTGCGCCGGGGCTTAACGATACGGCGGCTCGCGAGTCACAAGCCTCGCTGTTATCGATAAGCGGGTGTGAAAATCAGGACGCTTAGTCAGGCCAGCCCACAACTTCAAGTCACCTGATGAGAGATCGAGTCATCCCAGGGTCATACGGGCGATAGCGAGTCTTCAGGGCATCACAGCGCTTACAACCACTAAAAGAGCCCTGAAGCAGTCCTCTTGCCCTCACCGGAATACGTCGGCTACCGAAGTACGTACTTTTCTTTCCCGAACTGGTGGCCGTTCCTTCCCTCGTCGAACCGGCCTTCGGTCCCCGGCTCCGTGGCAGGAAATTCGAGGTCCGGCAAACCAGTGAGTGCTTCGGCTTCTCGCATTTCTCAGCAAAAGCATCTACAACCACCATCTCGACCGCCACCATCCTCACCACCCACCTCTCGACCTACAAACTCTCTCTACAAGCCTGTTGTCGCCATGGCTTCGCTTCACTGCGCGAATGCGTCATCGACCGCTAGATCTTTTATCCAGCTCGCACGACGCAGCTATTCCACTGCCGCTTCCCAGACCTCAACGCCCCTCGAGTTCCTCGTCCCGCGATGCGCACCGTCTTCGATGCTAGTCACCAAGGTTCCTACTGCTTCAGTAACACCTGTCCACGCATACAAGTCCAATAGCCCCAGATGGCTGTGGCGCTCCAAATCGCATGCTCCAGCCGTGCGGACGTTTTCCACTTCTGCCGCTCGACAGCAGACGCGAGCCATCTTGAACCCGCAGGAGGATGAGGACGGTAAAGAGATGATGCTGGAAATCACTGAAAGAGCTGCCAAGGTACGTCACAGAGACTTGCCTCTCACTCCCGGCCTGACTAACATTGGAAAGCGTCTCTCCAAGATTATGGACAAGGACGGCAACCCGAACCTCGCACTACGAATCCAAGTCGAAAGCGGCGGCTGCCACGGCTTCCAATACCTCATGAGCCTCGTAACCCTGCCGCCAAAGGACAGCCCGGAATGGTCCACGACCGTCAACGAGGACGACACCATCTTCCAGTACATCGCAGAGGACGCCGACCCCGCCACGGCTTCGGAGGAGGGTCCGAAGGTGGTGCTCGATGAGCCGTCCCTCGACCTCCTCAAGGGCAGCAAGGTGGACTTTACAATGGAGCTGATCGGCTCTCAGTTCAAGATTGTCGACAATCCGTTTGCTACTAGCAGTTGTGGATGCGGTACAAGCTTCGACATCAAGATGTAACTCCCCAACAGGTTTGGACATGAAGATGAAAGAGCCGGATGACATACACATAGACAATTGTTCCCCACATGTAGACTAGGATTATCAATACCCCTCTTCAAACAAGATCTTCCGAGTCCTTCACTTGGACAGGGCAAGGCACGGCACCACACAAATTCACACAAGACTTGGCCAACAGGGTCATCACGAATGTTTGAAATCTCGGGTGTCATTCATCAAGGTATCAATTGCCAAATCCCTGTCGTGATATGAACGCCGAGCAGCCATGCAAATCTTTTTTGAATCCGTTACGGTGCTAACAACCATTTCCCAATTCCGTTTAACCATTTTCCCAGGACAGCCATCTTAGTTCATCTGGCGGACGAGGGCGTTGATGGCCTCCTCGCGGTTGCCAAGGTCACCACCCTCGATGAAGTGCTTGAACTTGCGGGGGCGGAAGCCACCGTTGGGGTTGGACAGCTTGAAGGGCCAGAGGAAGTTGGAGGCCTGCTTGAAGTTGGGGCCGACGGTGTAGATCTCGTGGATGAGATCCTCAACGCAAACGATGCCGTACTTGCCGAGGGACTCCTCGACAATGGCGTTGTCGGTGAGGGCAATGCGCTGCTTGTTGACCTTTCCGTAGCCGCGCTTGTAGACGAGCTCCTTGACGGTCTTCAGGTTGGGGTAGCCGTAGGCGATCCAGGGCTCGACAACCTTGAGCATCTCGGTGGTGGCCTTGGTGACCTTGATGAAGACACCGTTGTTGATCTGGAGGAGACGGAGGAGCTGGAGGATCTTGCGGGGCTTGGGGGCATCTTGTTGATACCCTTGATGCGGACGACGAAGATGAGCTTGGCCTCGGCGGGGATGTAGGCAGAGTCCTCGCTCTTGGCGACGCGGTGGAGGCGGATCTTCTCACGCTCAGCATCGCGGTACTCCTTGACGTACTTCTCAGCACGCTTGAAGATGACGCCACGCTTCTCCTTGTTGGCCTATTGTACTTGTCAGTCTCAGTTGACAACAAGTGTGCAGAAATCATGTGTTTCAATCAGGCATTGTCAGACCCGAAAGAAGGTTAACTATCAACAGCATCGAGCGTGTCTAGTTGATGTGTGTATGTTTTCCATCATATGCCAGAGGAGACAGGGGGTAGTACTCACAGCCTTCTGCTTCTGGATGGCGTCGGTGCGCTCAGCGCGGGCCTTCTCCTGAGACTTGCGCTTCTTGAGAAGGGTCTCCGGGACCAGGATCTGGTCGTTGGTAGGGACGCTATGAAGTCAGATTAGTTCGCAGTCCGAATACCACGGGCGTGGTATGGAACAGAGCGCCGGTGCGAGAACTGTTGCAAGCAGCATTCTCCGCCTTGGCTAACTCGAAAGATGGTTTTGATCGGTGAGCTGAGAGGGCCTCGACAACAAGTGTCTGCAAGCGGCGCCGTCTCGTAGCCGCTCATCCGACAACGCCTCAGACAGATGTCCGAGAGAATTGGCCAAGGGATGGGATCGCAGTGCATGTTTCAGCAGACCGAAAGCACCCAGTGACAATGGTTTTAGGAGGGAAGAGTTTTACGTCTTCATCTCCAACGCCCCAAGCAACATCTCTCAATTCACAGAACCGTATTCCAGGCCTGGGCGATTGAGGGAGAAACTCGAGAAAGATCGAGCTGGCAGGCCAGCGACCCGAGCAGTGTCGAGATCGCGGCTTTCCAGCGAGAGGACAACGATTAATCCGCAAGCGAGAGAGAACTCGGGAGACCGGGGCGTCTGCCCATATCGTCCACGTCTTCAGGGAGGAAGAACATACGTAGCACCCATTTTGTCGGCGACGGCTGTTGAGATGGTCGGTTAGTGGTTGTCGGAGGCTGTGAAGGGGAGAGAGAAGAGGAGGGAAAGCTCTTCTTTTTCTCGGGGGAATTGCTGAGTGGGTCCAGTGAAAAAAAAATCAATGTCCCCTGCTAGGGCTTGGACCTTTTTTCCCCCGCGCACCAGAATTTTGCGAGCGGCTTTCTGCCGCACCCCACCGCTCGATCGGGCAAATCCACCACCACCAAATTAGCACCCTCGCGAGGAAAACAGATTTGGAGAACCTCATTCTCAACAGCCCCAAGTGACGAGTAACCAGAAGTCGCCCAATCTCTCAAAATGCCCCCAAGAAGGTCGCCCGTGCTCCCCAGGAGAACATCTCCCTGGGCCCCTCCGTCCGCGATGGTATGCGCCCTACGTCGATTTCAACGAGATCCAGACTAACAGTTTGTTCCCAGGCGAGCTCGTCTTCGGTGTCGCCCGTATCTTCGCCTCCTTCAACGATACCTTCGTCCACGTTACCGATCTGAGGTTCGTCAGCCCGTGAATATAGAAAAGAGCTGGATTACGGCTTGGAAAATTACATGGTTCATTGGGGCTAACTTGGGTGATTCCAGTGGCCGCGAGACCATCTGCCGTGTCACTGGTGGTATGAAGGTCAAGGCCGACCGTGACGAGTCCTCCCCCTACGCTGCCATGTTGGCTGCTCAGGACGTTGCTGCCCGCTGCAAGGAGCTCGGCATCAACGCTCTTCACATCAAGATCCGTGCCACTGGTGGTAAGTTCTGAGCCGTTCAAGTCCATCAGGCTGCTGTCTAATTCACTCCCACAGGTAACGGTACCAAGACCCCCGGCCCCGGTGCCCAGTCCGCTCTCCGCGCTCTGGCCCGTGCCGGCATGAAGATCGGCCGCATTGAGGACGTCACTCCCACTCCTTCCGACTCTACCCGCAGAAAGGGCGGTCGCCGTGGTCGCCGTCTCTGAGCTGCTCGCAACTGGGTGGCTTGGATCGGACAGGAGTTTCGCTATCTGGTTTCTCTGTGGCGTTGAGAATCACGAGGAGAACGGCTTTTGCGCCTGGTCTCCAGTCTACCCTGCTATGCCTGGTCCGGTCATGGGTTAGGAGTACGCATGCAGTAGACAGTTATGAATTCGCCCGAAGAAGGCCCATGAATCATCCTCCTTGTCAGACCAACTCTCCTTCGTGAGACTTTGACTTATGATCTAACATGGACATGGTTTCGCGTTGATGAACAAAAAAAAAGCAAATGAATTCCTCGAGCTGCGGTATCTATTATATGTGACCTTGTGATCTTGTAGTGTCCGAACGCCTCGCCAAACAACCAATTCATGATTCCCTCAATATGTCATCTCCATCCCCATCCCCATCCTCGACCCCCTTACTTCACTCCCGGCTTCAACGTCCAGATGCCTCTGCCAGTGCCGCCAGTCTTGTTGAGCACAGCCACTCTCTCCAGGGCAGCCTTGAACTCATCGCTCTGCTTCTTGCCTGGGCAGTATGGGTTGAAGTGGTCCACGAGCATCTTGCTGGAACCCGGCCGCCATGACGGTTGATAAACGTCTTGATCATGGCCACAAAGTCCTTGGCCTTGAGATTTCTGTCCGAACCTGGAGTGCCGGACCGTGAGCTGCTTCCGCTTCCGTTGTCGAGACCTTGACGATCAACCAGGTTACTAATAATGCCTGTCGAACCAGGTCCTCCACGTCGACGGTTGCCTCCTGGGCGACCAGCCTGTCCAACCTCTCCAGTCCAGGTCACAGTGCCGATGGGAACTCTGCGTGCCTCCAAGCCAGCCTGGCGAAGGTGTGCCGCGGCTTGACGGGCGACTTGGTTCGCCTCATGTCGAAGGACGGACATGTCTGCCTTGGCTTTCTGGGGCCCGTTGACGATCTGCTCGTGGTCGTAGGCGCTGTTGACAGACTTGGCAAAGATACCCTCCAGCATGCGCTTCTCATCGTGAGCAGACTTGTTTTCTTTGAACTCCTCCATGGCTGCCACCAGGCCCATCTGCTGAAGTTCTCTCCCCTCGGCGTCGTTGGGGTCGGATCCAATGCTGTTGATAGGCTGCGCGCTCTGCCCTTCGCCGTCTTCTCCACCAGTGTTGGCCAAGTCGACCTCGGCTCCCTTGAAGACTTCACTTCGTTGAGCTCCCGCTTCTCCGGCAGGGTTGAAACTGAAGAGATCGTAGAGGTCCGACAGATCATAGCTGCTTCGCTGCTTTGGATCCTTCAGCACCTTGTTGGTCATGAACTGCTTGAAGATCTGGCGATGGTAAATCTTTTCCTCAATGGTGCCCTCGGTCATCAAGCGGTAGATCTTGACGGGCTTCTTCTGGCCCAGCCGCCATGCTCTCTCTCTGGCCTGGAGATCTGTCGACGGGTTCCAGTCTGGGTCAAAGATGATAATGCGATCGGCGCCAGTCAGGTTCGTTCCCAGTCCTCCAGTTCTGGTTGTCATGAGGAACACGTGGATGTTTGGATCCTCATTGAACTTGTCAATCATGGGCTGACGCTGATCGACGGGTGTTTCGCCGTCCATTCGAACATAGCTGATGTCGCACTCTCTGATGCACTTCTCGATAATGTTGAGCATTTGCTTTCCCTGGGAAAACAGAAGGGTCTTGTGGCCATTGGGGATCATGACCTTTTGCAGCAAATCCTTGGTGAGTTGGAGCTTGGCAGACAGCTTAGGATTGCCAAAGTCGTATCCGTCCTTGCTCCCGAGGTTCTTGTCGAGCAGATCGGGATGGTTGCAAATCTTGCGGAGAATGTCGATGCCGTAGAGAGATTGTCGCGTTCGGGACAAGATGGATGAAACCTCGTCCGACTTAAGGAAGGTCTCGTAGGCGCTGCGTTGCCCATCTGTCAGCTTGCAGAACAAGACTTGCTCGGTCTTCTCGGGAAGATCAGCAGCAACGTCGACCTTCAGCCGCTGAAGTAGGTACTCGCTGATGGTCTCCTTCAGAGCCTCGGCGCACTTCTCTGCAGTCATGACCTGCAGGTTGGAGGCATTCGCATAGCCGCCTTGTCGGATCGGAATCTCAAACTGTGTTCGGAAGTTGACAAGCGTTCCCAGGCGCATGGGGTAGATGAAGTCAAAGAGAGACCACAGCTCGGTCAGGTTGTTCTGAACAGGCGTTCCTGACAGAATGACACGGTTGGGAGTGTTGAGCTCCTTGCAGGAAACTGTGATCTCGGCGTTGGGGTTTCGGATCTTGTGTCCTTCATCGAGGACAGCATAGTCCCATTCGACTGGCAGCAGTGTGTCTGCGTACGTCTGAAGGCCAGCGTAGGTCGTCACCAGAACATGGCCATTCTTGACAACTCCGTTGACAATCCTTCTCGCAGCCTTCTGTGACTTGGTCGCGAGAGGCTTGTAGTGGTCCAGGTCGTACTCGTCTTCGACCTTGGGGTTCATCATGCCGCTGCCAGAAGCATGGAGAATGGCCACGCGAAGGGGAGGCCACCAACGATGAAACTCGCTGACCCATTGTCGGAGAAGTGTGGCCGGAGCAACAACGATGACGGGTCGGTTGAGCTTCTTGCTGTAGTGAAGAGCCGCGAGGAACGCAATCAGTTGCACAGTCTTGCCCAATCCCATCTCATCGCCCACGATGCCTCCGACGTTCTGCTTGTAGAGTTCCGCGAGCCACTGGACACCAGTCTTCTGGTAGCCGAAAAGGGAGGGGTGAATGTCTCCGGGAAGTTTGAGGCCATCTCCGAAATGATGATCAGGAAAGTCTGGAGCGGGCTTGAACCATTCCTCCTCCTCATCATCGCTATGTTCGGCGTTGCCAGTCTCAGCTCCTTGTCGGCGTGCTCGTCTGGCGCGGCTCCTTCGGGCGACCCAGTTCTTCAACCTCTTCTTGAAGTAAGCCGCATTGCCGTCATCAATCTTGCTAAGATCAACCTCGTCTTGCTCGTCGGCTTTCTTTGCCTTTGCCCTGCGGCGTTGCTCCCGGACAAGATCATCCTCTGTCCCTTGCTGCCAAACACCGTCGGCTGATTCAGAATCGGGTGACGCTTCAGGCTCAAAGTCTGCGGATGGGCTCCGGTCTCTCTGAACGCGTCTCCTCTTCCTTGGTCGCAGAGAAAACTCGCTCTCAGCTGCAGCAGTCTCTGGCTTGGTCTCCGGCTTAGTCGGTTCGGGCTCGAGCTCATCGGCAAAGCCAGGGCGTCGAAGGCGTTGGTGAGAGGTAGGGCCTGCAAGGTCTTCATCCAGCTGCTCTGCCGCAGCCTCTTCCTCTGCGTCCAGGATCGTATCCGCAAGCTGTCCCTCGATGTCGGATGGTCGTGGTCCACCGATCTTAGCAAATGGTGTAATCTTGCCAGTCCGAATCAGGAATTCGCGGTTGCTTTCGCCTGGGAGCTTTTTGGATTTGGTTTGCTTTGAATCCTCGACGGGGTTCTCCTGGTGTCGCTTCTCGATACGTGCTTGAAAGTCGGAAATGTCGGTGCTGACTTGCTGAATCTCGTCGTTCAACTTGGCGATTTCCTTCTGGATGTTTCGAGACTGGTAGATATTGCTGATGGCTACTTTGTCGAGGCGCGTCTTCTCCTTGTCCAACTGAAGTTGGAGTCGATGCTTGGTCGCTTGCAGCTTGTCGATGCGGTTCTGGTCCTTCTTGTCATCGGCTTCCATAAGCGCCGCGTTTGCTTGAAGGGTGATGTCTCGTTCAAGCTCATTCTGGTCTCTGACGGCGCCAGTGAGGTTCCGGAGCGCATCTTCTTCATTCAGACCCTCCGTGATGGGCTGTTCCTTGTTGTCATCTTGAGAAGCGCTCGCCTGTGCGGCAGCGAGCATTCGATCACGAAGTGCGGCTCGGTCAACCGCTTGGTTTTCTGGGCCCGTATCGTCTGGCGCCATGGTGAAAGATGGGTTCCGGTAAGCAGAATAACGAGGTAGACGAGCTGCTCTTGCGGAAAAGTGGTAAAGAGAGGTGCGGGTCAGTTCGTTCTCAGGAGCGAAGTGATCAGTGTGAAGAGTGAATCAAGTTCAGTGCATCGTCATCTTCTCGAGTTGGAAGAGAACGATTGAAAGCGGTTGAAATGAAGGAGTTTGCTGATGAAGTTGTCAACGGGATCGTGAAAGCTTGGTCGTGAAGGTGACACCGTTAGGCACTCATGCGAGGCCCGTGAGACTCTTCCCCGCAGGACCTGCTCCCAAGTTGCAGTCGAAAGAGGAAAATAGCAGGAAGCGGGAAAAACTCCAGATGTGGAAACGGCACAATCAGTTGTGAATAGGCCAAGTTGAAGCCATCGTTCACCATCGCAATGACGCACGGGAGTCTCAAAGGAGGAATTTAGATGACAAGCGCTCGCTGATTGGTGCACTCGAAATTTTTAGGCACCAGGCGGGTGCGGGTTTGTCATTTGCACCCGGCGTTCGGGGGTTCGGAGAGGACTTCGGAAAGGCTGTCCAACATGAGGTACCTTGAGCAAAGAAGAGAGATGAATTTAACGCGAATGTATCGTGATAGATCTCAGTATATACGCAAGCAATCTGAGTTCTCTTTTAATAAAGCCAAAGCAAGGTGCCATTTTCTGTCAATCCACAGCTGCCTGCATCAGAATCTATTCCACACCCGCTTGATGCCTGCTCCCGAGTCCGTACAGTGCACACTATGGCGTCTAGAGAGAATAGCACTGTACATCAACTCCACAGCCCCAGCATTCATCTCTGATCACCAGCCTCATTTCAACCTCATCTCAAGTGAAGCCCCTTACGACAAACCAATCCCCTTCGGTTCTCACCCCCGGCTTGACCATTTCTTGCATCTTTACTTGTATACCACCTATTTCTTTTCAATCATTCATTTAAAGGAGTTTTGATCATCTCTCTCACCGCATCAGCCGCCCAAGGGGCCATTTGAGCGTCCCTACCAGCGTCCTTTTTCTCGAAAAAGATACGACCACAGGCCTTTTTCTCCAGGCTTCTCAGACATGGTGCCATTTGTATTCAGGTCAAACATATTCCGTCGCCCCAAGTTGCCTGGCTGCCAACAAACCATCCGGCTCGCATCAGCCGGGATGTACTCACAGAGACCCTCATGGCTCGAAGCCGTCTACGATGACTCGAGCCTACCTCCGAAATTGTTTGCATGGAAGCCTTCAAATCTCGGTCCTGGTTCCGCAAGTGCTTCAGTCTCGAGTATCTGGGCGACTCAGAACAACGCATCTATATCTTGGGAATTGGCAACTTGGGTCGTCTATTCGCAAGCTCCCTGGCTCAAGCACCTGATAGACCTCCCATCACACTCGTCGTGCACAGGAAGGAGCTATTGTCGCAATGGATCGAAAGCCAAGGCATCGAGCTGCTGCGCTCAGACACTCTAGAGAGCAACAAGAACTTTGACATTGAGTGGTGGACAGAGTCAAAGCCAGACGTTGGCCCTGTCAACGAGGTTGCTCAGGGTGGGAAGCTCCGGAATCTACTCATCCACCAAATCCTCTGCGGCACTGCCACAGGTCGACAGAGTCCGAAGATATCTGGATCGAAACAGCACAGTCGCCTTTGCTCAGAACGGCATGTCCAAACTCTGGCCGCCTCACGGGCCGGCATATGCCAACCATCGATTCGCGGCTGGCGACGCGCCCAACTTTTTGGCTTGCGTAACGACACACGGGGTCACCTCTCAGGGGCCGTTCAGAAGTCTGCACGCCTCTCAGGCGGACGTCACAGTTGGGTCAGTCCTCCCGAATGAGGCATCGAGTGGGCAACGTGCGTACTTGATGAGGCAGATGCTCCAGGCACCTCACCTCAACGCGAGATCAGTGTCCAGGGGAGAGCTTTGGATCCTACAGCTGGAGAAGCTGGTTGTCAATGCCATCATAAACCCGTTGACGGCTATCCTGGGTTGCAAGAATGGTGCTCTATTTACAGAGCCTGATGGAACCCTTGCAAACATCATCGATCAGCTACTAAGCGAGGCAAGCCAAGTACTGCAACTTCTCATTGCTCATGAGAGCAGTGCAGAGATCATCAGACAGGCTGACGCGCACTCGGAAACGGGACTCGACCTGTCTCCAAGCAGCCTGCACCAGAGATTCTCTCAGCCACATTTGAAGGACATGGTGCACCGGGTGGGTCACAAGGTGAGGGACAACACCAGCTCCATGCTGCAAGACGTGCGCGCCGGCAGATCGACCGAGATCAGGGACTTCAACGGCTGGCTAGTCGAGACAGCAGCCTTCCTGGACGAGCGCTTGGACACGACAGGCCACGCTGCGATGGTGGACCTGGTAGAGGAGCAGCGCGGCCGCGGCAGCGAGGAGGAGGAGGAGGAGACCCTGGATGTGGATCGCCTCGGAGCGCGCCTCAACGGTTCCGGCGCAGGCGCCAGATAATAACGAACAGCAGCAAGAAATATCAGAGGGATCTCGGGACGTGCCCTATCACAAGTTGAGATCAATCCCGAGTCCTCCCCTCCTCCTCCGCAAAGCATGGGCCATGGGTCTTTTCGAGGGAAGTCCTTCAAGGACAGACCTTGCTTTGACTCTAGTCTGTTTGACTAGGATCAGCCACGATCGGCCCCGGGCCAACCTCGACAACGACTACGACCGAACTGGACGGCTACTCTTTCTCGTCGAGGGGGCGGCCTCATTCTTCTCCCCGTTTTGGGGGACCACCGAAAGCAAAAAACTTGGCTTTTTTCTTGGCAATTCCCGCTAGTGGCGTGTTTTGTTTCGTTTTCTCTCTGTCCCTGTCCGTTTCGTCCAAAGCTCCGGCTTTTTTCTTAAGGGGGGGAGGCAACAAAAACTTATATCAAGCGTCTGATATAGGGCCATAAGACAGGCGAGTATCGACTCGCGCTAACCACGAAAAAAAAACAAAATGCCCTGCCAACCCAAGGGCTCCCCCAAACGAAACATTTTGTTCGTTTTCTGTCTTTGCTTTCCCGTGGGGCAGGACAAGGGGGGGGGAGGGAGGATGTTTCTTTCTGCCCAAGAGACAGCGTTGCACTGCATCACCAAGAGTCAGTCCGTCGCCGCCCTCTCTTTCTCCCTCCTCAAAATGAGGGCGGCCGATGCTACCCTCGGGACCCGGCCATTATAGCCCTCCAGGGATTTATTCGAAGGAGAAAAAAAAGCCTCTCTCTCTGGTCTTGCCAGCCGTGACTCGGCGTGAGGTGACAAATCCATGACGAAGCTGCACCTCGCCCCCCCCCAGTTCTGGCCAGACATTGCCGGCCCCCCGGGGGAGAGACGAGACAAGACCCGTACGATCCGGTTTCAAGCTTGATTCTGACAGATCGGGGGTGGGAAGGGACTTTACCAGCCACCCACGGCCCTTCGCTTAGAAACTGCGCGTCGGAGATTTCTCACGACATGTTTCAGCGGGCTAACCTTTTTGTGTTGCGTTGCTGTTGCTCCCTGGCAGTCACTCACTCACACATCACGTCCTTTCCCCGTGGCGGACCACCTCTCAAAACACATCCCCCTGTGCCTACAGCACCACCCCGTCCCGACGTGACACTTGCTCCCTTCACGTTGGGAACATGATGCCCATCTTGCATCACCACCCAGTCAGTTTCTCTCTCGCCTTGCCAGCTCTCTCCAGCCTCCCTCTTCTTCACCGTAACCACGTCACCATGAAACACGCGCGACTCACCGCAAAGAAGCATGTGTCTTTTCCAATCCCCCATCACCCTCACCCGTCCTCGAATGTTCTAGGCTCTCTGACTCTTCCCTCCCCCCTTCTTTTGTTTAGCGCCCTGCCGACTCGCATGCCATGCCATGCGATGTGATAGCCCATCATCGTGCGGGGCGCCCCTCGACCAACCCAAGCAGAGAAGGACAAAACAAGAAACGAAAAAAAGAAAGAGAGTGAGATCGGGCCTTTTGTCTTTCGTCTCTTGAACCACCGTCAAGGTATCACGAGGCTACTCGGAGATCAAGGCCTCAAAGACGTTCGAGCCCCGTGTGGTAACACAGACAGAGAGAGAAAAAGAGACCCCGTCTATACTCGTTTCATCGGTTCGTTCCGCTCGCCGACGAAACAAACACAAGGCCCCAGAGGGCTTCCACCAGTCGGCAACCACGGCGATCGGGCCGCCGGCTGCTGTTACTGTAGTACCTACGTGGCAAGGTCCCGCCCTCCCTATATCACCGTCAACCGTAGCTCTTATATCCCAAGGGGGGGAGGCCATGGGAGGACGAAGCGCGCGGAGAGTGGCAGGGGATGGATGGTTGGATGGACGGGGTGCTTCGCTGTCAAGTGTTAGAGCATTAACGTTACCTTTTCGCCTCCAGGTCAAATGTGGAGAGTGATCCGGTGAAGCAAAGCAGCCCGGGGTTGTCTAGTTAGTTCCATGGCTTAGCTGGCTGGGTACTGTAGCTAGCTGCTGTGGCTAGCTCAGGCAGCTCGCTCTTCACATCCGAGGCGAGGAACTTTGGCTGGGCTGCACATATATCGCAATCCTCAACTTCAACTATAGTCTAGGGCCGTGACGCGGAGGGTCAGAGGGTATATGGGATCCATATTTTCGCTATCGTAGTGCCGCTGGCATGAAACTCAACAGGAGCCTCATGGCGTGATTTCGGTGACGATCCAGCAGATCCTCTGCCTCTGTGATCTAGCCCGCTTTTCCTCGAGTCCACCCTCAGTTGTCGGTGCTATCCTCCAGGCCTCAGCTTACTCCTCCGTCTCTCTGCCTCTCTGCCTCTCTGCCTCTCTGCCTCTCTGCCTCTCTGCCTCTCTGCCTCTCTGCCTCTCTGCCTCTCTGCCTTTTCCTCTCCCTCTCGTCAAGTAGTAATGGCAGACACGCCCCTGCCTTCGCCAATCTGCAAAATGCAATACACCAATCTTAGTACAACCCTCCAAAACAAAGAATTCCCCCCCCATCATGCCTAACCAACCCCAAAGAGACCTGTGTCATCCCAGACTCAATGGGCGAAAAAGAAATGAGAAAAAGTAATAATAGAGTAAAAATAAAAGAAATGAGAAAATGTGATCAGCCACAAATAATCCCAAGCGATTGGACGGTTCCCCTGGCTGAAGGATGGGGAGCATTAGGTGCATGTAAGTAATCCTCTCTCCTTTTCCGGGGTTCCCAAGTCTATAGTTTTCGTAAAGTGACATAGGAGATCATGGACGTTCAGCTGCAGGCATAGAGTACAAGACAATTTCTAGAAACATGGAAATAGGGAAGTGAAATACAAGATTAGTGTGTGAAAGGGGTAATGGGAAAAGAGGTCAGGATCCAAACGTGAAAGAGGGAAAAATGATGCGACCTGCAAACTGGGATTCAGAAAATAATACAGAGATAAAGGGAATGAAATCAAGTCGTAGAATGTGCTCTTCTGTCCTGGTCCGGTCTGAACCGTGTGTTCAGGCTGTCGTCTCTAAAAAGATGGTTCCGTTCAAAGTGATGGTGTCGGGTTGCCCAACGGGGACAACGGGGATAAAAACAAGGTTGAATACGGCTCGGGAGATTAACGAGTGTCTTCGAGGTCCCGGTAAAAAGTGTGTGTTTGAAAAGAGTGTCGTGTCGTGTCAAGGGGGCGGTGTGTGTCGTCGTCCCGTTGGTTTCACCCTCCATCCTCGTGGATCGAACGGTTTCTGGCATTACTGAAGCTGCTGCGAGTATAATCCGTCTCCAGATTCGGGACCGACGCAACAACAGGTGATAGTGACTGCGAGAGGGTTGCCAGAGTCGTAGGGTCTCCAGATACGAGTTGTTCGGCTCTCTCCCGGCACGCTGCGGGAGTGAATCCGGTGCCAACTTTGTTGGCGACAATTCTCCATTTCTCGTTCTCGTAGTCCTGGAGCGCGGTTCGAAGCTTTTGGTCCTGTGTCAGAGTTAGCAGGGCTTCTCGGCAAAAAACGAGATCAATGACAAGGTCTACGTACCGTCTCCTCTGTCCAGTTGGTGGTCTTTGCCTTCAGCTTGGTGCAATACCGCACTTGCAACGTCCCTGAAGAGCGTCCGGGGAAGAAATCCGCAATTTGCTTCCATGTCAAGTTCTTGTTCTCCTTGAGCTCGATCAACAGCTGGTCATCCTCGGGTGTGAATTTTAGTTTGGGTCCTCGAGGACGAGGTGCCGGGGCAGGCATCCCTGCCTGGCCCACGACGCTTGGGGCTCCCCCTCCTCCATCGTCGCGACGCATCATCTTTGAAGGCGGTCCCGAGTCTGGGAGATGGTGATGGTGATGTATCGGCGGCGCCTGGGTCACGGCGGCGACGGCAGCTTGGGCGTACGCCGCCCCTAGGGGGGTTTGCTGCATGCCGCTGAGGTCCGAATGCTCCAGGTCGGCCAGGCCTGTAACAGAGAGGTCGAGTTCACTTGGCCGTGGCCGCTTGGTGCTGGTTCCCGGGTGAGTTGGCGGCGTCGGAGTCGACATGGTCTGGTACATGGGCGCCATGACTTGGCCTGGTGCCCCAAACTGCGGTGGCCCAAGACGGTGGTGGCCCATCTGGGACGGGTCCATCACCATCTGGGGTGAAGGGTGCTGCTGATGATGCTGGGCCATGGCTGCGTGCTGGACGTGCGGGTTGGCGTGGTGGGCATCCGAGGCGCCATGAATACCAGCAGCCGGGCCTCCGGGTGATGGATGGAGGCCCGATGCTGCTGGTGTCGGGGACGTTGGTGAATCGACGGATCATATGCGTGCTGCTGGCTTTGATCTCCTGGTTGTGAGTCCTGGCCAGAGTAGTCCACATTGTAGTCCCCTACTCGATACGTGCCCGCCAGCGTGCCTCCGATACATGAGGTCCGCCAGAGCGAACCGCTCTGGACGGCCGCCGGGCTCTGGATGGAAAGAATTTGACAGGATGAAGCCCTTGCGGGCTGCGGCGCAGAGCGAGAAGAATCGTTTACCTGAGGGCAATACGTTGCGGGGTCGGTTCAGGCTCTGGCTTCTCCAACTTGCATCCGGTCGTCAGGCTATTAGTCGACAGCGATATTGGCTGCTGGGCAGCTTGCCACATGCGTCGTCGAGGCCTGGGTGATTGGCACGGGTTGGAGGCTTTCCCGCTTCCGTAGTTGAGCGAGAGGGTGGTGGTGGGCGCTGGAGGGCTGTGTTGGAGGGGTGAGCTCAGGCTCGACTTATAATGTCGTAGTGAAGAGTCCTGGTGAGCCAAACGAGTGTGTTGGAGGCGCATGTAAATCGACGACGCCCTGGGGTTCGGGCCAAGGGCACACAAAGGAACGACGTGTTGAGGACAGAGAGGGCTGTGTCGGTCGAATCCTCACAGGAACCGGTAGAAGAAAACGAGAGAAGGAGAGTGAGTCGAAGTGGTTATGTTAGTCTTTGTATGAGAGCGCTAATGCCACTTGGTAGGGCAGATAGATGTTGGAAGTGTTCCCCTCTTCAAGATCTCTCTTCTAGCTCCCGGGCCCGGGGTCAGACGTATTTAACACAAGGGCTAGCAACCTGGCAGCGCTTGCCAGGGCAAGGGCCGCTCTCTATCGTCTGATGACGGAGTTGCTAAGGCAGGGTAGCAGAGGGAGTGGATCTGAGTCTGCCTCTCTGTTCATGCTGCAGGTTTAAGCACTTCAAGATTTTGTTCAGTCCCGTAGGAGAGCACCCCCCGTCCGGCCTCTGCTGGGTTGCGGAGACTGCCTGCCAACCCAGGCCAGGGTTGGGAGGGTAGTCAATTTCGACGATCTTATGCCATGGGCTCCAGGGTGCCGGATATAGAAACAAGAGTCACCCCTGACATCCATCATGGTTGGCAAGGGTGACAAGGTAATGCGGTAGCAACCCTCTCCCTCCCCCAGCGCAGGCTATCCTGTCCAGATGGTAATTTGCCATGACGGGATCCCTGCACGCAAAAAGATTTGGCAAAAGGTGACCGCGTTGAAGCAGACGACATGGAAGGACTCTAGGCGGCCGCGCTTATTGGGGGACGAGCCAGAGGTGAAACGCGCCTCGCCTTGAGAGCGTGGGACTAGGCCGGACTGAGGTGACTGAGCTGGCCACGAGCAGCAGTGACAACAAAACAGCCAATGCCCGTTTTCCCGCCGCCTTTCCAGGCCAGAGGAGAGCCACAGTGAGCGGGTGCCGAGCTGATGGCGTGGCAACAAGGGAGCGAAAACTTCTGGTGCTCGTTGCAGGACAGGAGAGGTCCACCATTGAACGTTGTGGAGCGGGGGGATATAACACATCCAGGGTCTCCTATATTAGATGGCTCAACCAGGGATCAAGTCCACCACCTGGGCTAGATCGCAACGAGAGCCATCTCCACAAGCCGGGAACTGCCATTTGACAAATCTGGATGCAAAAGCAGGGAAATGCCCATGCGGAACCATGAGAAGTCAGTACGCCGGGTAGCCGGGACTGGTCCAGATTGGTTAAGTGAGCACGCACGCCATGATGTTGCCCTCGACGCAGCAGATCGACAACCCGGTCACCTGTGGCTGAGGCAAGGGAGTTCCCCCCCACCAAGAGGACAAGCACACCGCGCAGAGGTGGCTGTCGCCGCCAGAATCGGGGCTAGACCGCTGAGCTCCTGGACAAGGCACAGCTGGGTGCGTGACCATGGAGACTAGCCGGGGACGGGGACGGGGACGGGAAAATCAACCTTGTGAACCAATCCTCTGGAATCTGAGTAAAAGGGGATCAAGGGCTGAAGGTGGCGGCAGCCGCGTCCGCATCAGAGAGAAAGCCGAGATGAGTCGCTGGCAGCTCCCTTGGCGACACAGAGAAAGGACCTGCTGGCAAAGATGGTTGAGTCCAAAAGGAGGCAGCTCCGAGAAGCTTGCAATGGAGTACCGACTGACAGTGATGGAACAAGCGGACCCAAGACGATGGGAACCCAGAACAGCCAGGGCCAAGCTCAACGGCTCTGAGCGCAACGGCTTTCAGCGCTCCTCGCTTCCGGTCTGCAGACGAGATCACAGCGTCTAGAAGGCACGGGCGCCAATCGCCATCCGCCATCCACGGCCGGCGTGCTCGGAGCAGCCCTACTGAGTAGGCGTTGGCGTTCCGTTCGGGGTCTCCAAGATTGCGCCCGTCAATGCTTAATGCCACTCAGTCAGGCTCCCCCGCGGAATGTGCTTGCCGGTCTCGTCAGCGCACCACCCAACTCAAGCGAGCGTTTCGACGTGCTCCAAACGCATGTCGGCCAGGGATACACGCATAAAGTAGAGGCAGGAAACGGTCTTGTCTCTGGTGAGGCACCTGAAGGATGCGAAGCCTCCAGCAAGAGCGCATTGCTGCTGTCTCGGGTGTGCGACACGTCGAGCGGCACGGGTGCTGCAATCATCGTCATGAGCGTCAACGGGGGAATCGGGTTTCCAGGGCCCTGGCCCAGGAGTTGGGATGGCCTTCTAGAAGCACCTTCTAGCGTGTCCAGGGCCGGGTCGACTAGCGCCAGGACCCCAGCTACCAGTGGGGGGGGGACGCCAATTTCGTAATTCAAGACGGGCATGAGCGGGCGTGAACGGGCGGTCGGTCGGTCCTCTAGAGGGTTTTAGGGAGGATAAGCGATGACGGATGAGGTGAAAGTTGAGTGATTACGGGAAGAGGACAATGCAAAGTGCAAAGAAGGGGGAGTTGAAAGGGGCAGTTGGGCTGGAAGAGCCAGGGAAGGAACGAACCGATGGGGATGGATGGACGAGGTTTGGAAAACAGAAGGAGCAAAGGGCAGACCCCAAAAACAGAAAGGAAAGGAGGGAGGGACGAACAGGCGGTAAGAGGGCAAGATCCTGAGATAACCACACGGCAAGTGCCAGCAAGTGGATGCAAAAACACCATCGTTCACCATCGAGACAGCCTGATCCTAGCAATAACATCGATCAACAATTACAACATCGGCGCCATCACGATAACTACAGTCTATCCAAGACAATATAGCCCGAGATTATCTAGATTAACTTTCTTCCATTACACCCTCATCGCCGATTTCTAGAAGCTCGCGCCGTCGACCCCCACCTGAAAGCTTCCAGCTTCGGCCAACGGCAAGCCCAACATTACGACACGACACGGCAGAACAAAGAAGGCCTTCCGAGGTGCCGTCACCGTTGCGCCTGCTCACTCGTCATAGCCAACGGCCATCCATGCCGTGCGCCGCCAAGAGCAACACCCAACGGCCGGGAGCTAGGAGGCGCGGCACCCAGCTGAGCTTCCCTCACACGAACACCCTCCATCTCAGAGACCAACTCTGGGGCAGGATCGACCATCTTGCCGAGCTCCCCTTTGACGCCATCGGAGAGGGGGGAGGGACACTCGCACCACCGCTTGCGCAGGTACAGACGCCGCGTTGACCAGAGCGCGGCAGATTATCCATTCAACTGCGGGTCATTGCCATGGTCAGGCGTTGGTGACATGGGTGATGAAAATAGCAATCGACGTCAGCACAAATCACCCGCCTGCAGATCTCATCCCCGTTGGACGGGCGGCCGAACCAAAAAAAAATCTCGAGATGGCCCTATCCTATCCTATCCAAAACCTCGGGTTTGCCTCCTTGGTTAGCGTCCATCCCAACGCCAGGCTGCGCCTAGAGGACCAACGTGCATCCAGAATTCCTTCTGCCATGCCGCTCAAGCGGCTCCTGCGTCGATGAAGCCGCTCGCGCACAGTCCCAGTCCACTCTACGCGTTCTTGCTCACATCTCAGCTCGCCTCTTGGGAACGCGACGCATGAATGCATAAACAGCCAATTTCACTCTCCCACGCACATGATCCAACTCACGGCGCGGTTCCACGCCCTCGGTGAAGCCGCCCTCCCAGCAGACCTCTGCTTGTGATCCCCCCTCCCCAGCCTGTCGAGCCTATTCATCCCAGTCGCCTGCCAGGCCCTGGGACCCGTCTCTTCCCAAGGAGTCGGGCAAAGGCCCGGCTAC
Organism: Fusarium virguliforme; assembly: GCA_020883615.1. NCBI lineage: Eukaryota > Fungi > Ascomycota > Sordariomycetes > Hypocreales > Nectriaceae > Fusarium > Fusarium virguliforme. The sequence goes on along the minus strand of JAJHJD010000012.1, from coordinate 791,583 downwards.
CGACGTGGGTCATCCATGCTCCCCTGCTCCTGGAGCCGTTTGTCGGCTGTCCTCACGAATCGCAGAATCTGTCAAGGCCAGATCAGGAAATCATGCCGTCCGGAAACAACTGACGGGATGGATGCGTGCGTCACCTCGGAGCGGAATTGGTTTGATTGGGTCATCTCGGTCTTGATTTCTCCATGAACCATCCGCTCTTTTAGGAGTAGATGCCGATTTTGGCACAAACTCTGGTCCTTGAAAAGCCACAAAGCCCAAGCTGAGGCTACCTACCCAGTCGCATCATCAGCAATCCTCACTAGCATCTCTTGACAATTTTGCTAAAAAGCAGCCGAAAGATAAGAAAAAAAAGGTACAGAGCTAAGTAAAGCCACTTTTAGTCTCAGTATACTCTTTTCTAAGCCTTATCCTAACTGGTAAAATAATATCATAAAAGTGTCAAATAGGTAGCCAAGTAATTATGTCAAAGTATTCCATATTTTACAGCTACAACAACAAAAAGACGCAAAAGTATGCCTATGTAGTTACTACAATCAATTACGACAAGATATCCAGCAACAACAACAGAAACGCCTCCATCATTCCCTCCCACGTTCATCCCAGTTGCTCTTCTCCCCCATGCCCTATATCCATGCTCATCCCCACTAATCTCTCAGCAATTTTTCTGGAAATAATAGTCCGAGCACAGCAAGAAACTTTACGCAAAGTTGTCCGATCGGTCGACCCAGATGTCCTCCAGCTCCGCAAAGCTGTGGAAGTGCACGGGTCTATGCTGGTCGCTGTAGAATGGGATCGGCGTATCCAGCTTGACGTGCACAGGCTTCTTCTCCATCCCGGCAAACGCGCTTCCCATGAAGCTGTAGTTCCACCTTCCGTCGTCCGGCACCAGGAAAAAGCCCCTGAATCGCGGGCTCAGGAGCAGCTTGCGCTTCTCACCCATGGTCGTCGTGAAGCCCTGGGGCTGGTCGCTCTGCAGGTCCTTGTTCTCGGCTCCCCACTTGTAGCCAGCCGGGGTGAGGCCCCAGGCGGAGAGGGAGACACTACCGGGCGTGAACGCTACCGACACCGTCACCGTGTTGGTCTTGTCCCACTCGTTGTGTGCATCGAGGAGCTTTGAGTGCTCCGTCACGTCTGTGGCAGACATGTACGGCAGCTCGTTGCCGGACACGGTGTGGATCACTCCCAGGGGCTCCATACCCTCGATGAACTCGCTCTGGGGGAGCTGCTGTGGCAGCTGCACGTTGCGGAGGCCACCAATCTGAGGGATCATGACGATACACTTGACCTCCTTGACCTGGTCATTGTCCGGTGCTGATGAGCCGTACAGGTAGCCAGCCACTTGGACCCTGAGATCCGCAATGGTGATGAACCGCTTCAGAATGTTGTTGGGCATGACGTAGGTGATGTCGTCCAGGTCATTGTCCACTGATGAGACGTAGATGTTCTTTGCTCGAGTCCGCAGGTTGGACGTGGCGATGGCCCGGGTTCGCCACTCGGTCTTGGAAGCAAACGTCTGCTGCTCAAACTGCGAAGTGGTTGTAACGATAATCTCCTCGCCGTGCACGTTCTGCGTCTTGGTGGTCACGGCCGTCAACTGCGCCTGCTCCTGCTGTTGCTTCTCAATCTCGGCCGCCTGCTGTCGCTGCATAGATGGTGCCGAAATCTCCATACCAAGGATAATGTCTCGCACTTCGCTAGTGGTCAGACTCGACACGTTGACATTGTTCTTTTTGCCATAGTCGTTCAAGATGAGATCTCGGAGCTGCGTCTCAACCTTGATCCACTCCTCATCCGGCAGAGATGGCCAGATGTGATGCTCGTGAGTGATGACCGTCTTGTCAGGTCGGAGGATGAGTTTTGTCTTGTCAGGGTTGACGTGGAGCGCACGCAGGATAAGGACAAGACGGGAGAAGGCAGTGTACGACGAGATGCTCTTGAGCCACTCATCGTACAGGTTGAAGAGAACCATCTGAGGCTCGGTGGCACGGAGAATCATGTCACCAAGCTTCTCCACCTTCATCGCTGCCTGGAAGGGGAGCTGGAGCTCAGATGCTCGGATCGAAATGTTGGGGAAGTCGAGCAGATGGACCTCGAGAGGATCCAAAAGACCCTTGCGAGTCACGATCAGCTGCTTCGGCTGTTCTTCCACAGGCAACGAGCGGATCAGGGCCGCCACTTCTTCAGCAGTCTTCCACTTGGCCAGCTGACCCAGACGCTTCTGTCCAGCCCACACGCTAGTGTGAATAATCTTGAGGAAGAGCTGACCGGTTCGGGGGTTGAAGATGAAGATGGCGCCGTTGATGGGCTTGGTCGTCAAGTTACCCTCGAATGTCTTGTGGATGGTGACACGGTAGACGTTGGTGTCATCGATAAACAGCTGCGTCTGGTTGCTGAAGAGTTCCGAGTAGTTTTGTGAGTTGAGGAACTCTTGGTTGCTCTCCGAGGCGTAGAGCTGCAGACCCTTTCGAATACGCTCCCAGGACGTACAGGGCAGGGTTGGCCTTCATGATCTTGGCCATGGCTTGCTGGACAAGGACCTTCAAGCCAGGGAAGTACATGCCATAGGCAGAGTACAGGTTGTAAGCAAGATCAATACCAACCATGAGACCAGTTGCCGAGGGGTAAATGCTGGCGCTGTCGGTTGTGTAGTCGAGGTACTTGGCGCGGGTATATCGTTCAATGTCGTGAGAGTCGTAGTCACCATATCGAAGCTGCACATCAATCCAGAACTTGTTGGTCGTTGTGGGCTCAATAACATCCTTGGTGTCGTAAAGGAGAGAGGGTCGTGTGACATTCCACTTGTGGTTGGAGAAGAGGAGAATATCGGCACAAGAACTGTTCATCTTGTACGACTTTCGAGGATGAATCGTCTCCTTCTGGACCGTCTCAATGCCAAGTGATTCCAGTTCCTGGTCAAACACCTGGCACAGATCCATGACGACAGACTCGTGGATCTTCTGCCACAGATGGGCTCGGAAGATCTGAATGAGCGAGATCTTCAGAGTAGGGATCTTGCCGTGCAAAAAGATACCTGTCAGGTCGAGCTGGACCTGGAAACCGACGTATACGTTAGCTCGGTTAATTGTCGGAGACCACCAGAGTGTGAATCGTCGGTTGGGAATCTGGTTCAGACCGGAACGCTGGGCGTTGGTCAACTTCTTGAATTTCATCGACTCTGCAAAATAGTTAGCACATTGTTAAATACGTTTTAACGGGGTTGCGCTCCTTCGAAACCACTAGCTTTCTCCCAAAAGAGGCCTTCCCAGGACGGAAAACCTGTTGCTTTGAACAAGGTGTGCTCGAGGATGGTTTCAACACCACCCAGAGCTTGGATAACATCGGTTCGGTAAGCGTTGAGGTTCCACAATTTTCCGTCATGCCGTTGACTAGTCCACCAGAAAGGATTGTTCTTCATGAGCTGGTAAACCTTGAACTCTGCTCGGGCGCGGAAACCCTTGTCGAAGCTGAGGGTGCTGCGGTCCTTTTGGAACAGGGTGTTGATGCGGGGCAAACCCCGGTCCCAGCTATCTTCGAGATCCTCGAGAGTAAGACGACGGTTCTGTTGGTTAGCTTCAAGACGCTTCTGCGAATATTCGGTCCAGACACGCTGAGAGTCGATGAACTCGGCCTCCCAGGGGATGATGTAACGGAAGATGTTGGGAATCAAAGTCTCCTCATCGTGCGTCATACCAGCTCTGTAGTGAGTGACGCCGGTGTCGGTCTGCTTCGACCAGCGCTTATCACTGGCGGGAATGAGGATGTGAGAGCCGGAAATCATACCAAGACCACCCAGCTCCTTGGGAGTGTAGAAGACGGCAGGAGGGAAACGGGACGGCATCTTCGAGTTCAGGCCAATCTTGACTCGGGTCTGGATCTTGGTCTCGCACTTGACAATGGTGTCAAGCAGGTCGACGGTGGACACAGCTGCCTCTCGGTAGTAGGTGAAGAGCGCGATCAGGGCAGTGTTCCACTTGTTGGCGATCTTTGTGAAGGTGGTGGATCCCGAGGACATGAGAATTTGACGAATACGGTTGTTGAACTTTTGGATATCCTCCTCGGTGACCTGCAAGAAGGCGTGGGCTGTTCTCTCCTTGGTGGTGTTGTCGACAAGAGACCAGACACTATCCTTGACCGGGAACTCATCATTCTGGTTCCGAATCTTTGGCAGGATGCGGACCTCGAAGCCACACATGGAAAACAGCAGGTTGGGGTTGTCACGACTGTAGACGCTCACGAAACTATCATCCCACTCAATCGTTGTGACGGATCGAGGCAGACGGTTCTTCATGTCCCAGAAGACAGCGCGGCCGAGGTTCACATCGTGACGCATCAAACGCATACGAGAATCTCGAGGCCAGCACTTCTTGCTCTTGTATCCGATAACGTTCTCAAAGTTGGGGTCAGGCTGCTCGGTAAGGAAACGCTGGATGAGGTCCCTGGACTCTTCGGCAGTGAATCGGAGGAAGATCCAAACCTTGTCAATGTATCGAGTGTAAAGTCGGATTGGGTGGTTGGACTCGGTCTCGCGGTCGCGGAACTGCAAGAAGTCGTTGGGGCTCTGGGCAGGTCCAGCGATCTCGCTGGCTCGCTGAGGTCCGAGGAGGAGAAGATCCAAGACAAGACCATAGTACTGGAACACAAATGCAGAGAACTGCAGACCTCGAATCATGCCGTAGCTGTTGACATGGTTCATGTCCTTGTACGTAAGCTGGACGTTGTTCTTGGCCGTGATGTAATCCGCCAAGTTGTGGTCCATGATCAGTCTGAGTAGAGAGTTGAGCAGCGTAAGCTCCATCTTCTCATACACTTTGGAAAGCTCCGTCTCGATCATGACATTGCACTCGCCGTTTTCAGACTGCCAAACACCACCCAGGTTGTTGATACCTTGCGCCCACTTGTAAACCAGCAAGGGGGGAACCTCGGAGTCCGAGGGCTTGATCCAGGCGGGGAAAAGGTGTCGCTGGTCCGCCTGGTACCAGAGGTACTGGTCCAGATAAGCATCACTGATCTTCTCGATGGGCTCGATGTCATAAACAGGGTTGATAGTGCTGTAGTTGTCGTTCATGTCGATGTTCACCTCCTTGAAGGCACGCTGCGTAAGAAGGAACCGCTTGATGCGCTCCAGTGTGGTGCCAGGGCTGTCGTAAGCCTGCTCAATCAATGCCAACTCTTCTCGCTGGCTTTGGTTGAGACGGCCCTTGACGGAGTAGGCTTCCCTCAGACGCTCGAGAGCAAGAATCAAGATCTTGGTATCGTGTTTGTAGGAGACGCTGGGGAAGGGAATGGGGGAGAACTTGCGCGACTCGAGCCAGTGCACAGTAGTGGTGTAGATGGCGACAGCCTCCTCGGACGAGACATAGGGGCCGTCCTTCATGTGGTTGTGCTGGCGCTCTTGCTCAGCCTTGAGCCACAGACGTGTCAAACGACCGACGTTCTTCTTCGCCACCGTCTTGTCGACTGTGGCGCCTCTTCGAATACGCTCACGGTTGTAGTGAGCGACCGAGATCCACCAATCAGCCTTTGACTTGACATAACGAAGAATGATATTCTCGATAGGCGCAGGCAAGCCGGGCACCTTCCAGGGGATGTTACTCTTCCAACATCTCCACGCCTCGGACAAGTGCTGAAGCACCGTGTTGACCTTGTTCTGCTTGATACCCTCGGGCATCATGTCCATGAGATCAGCCATCACAGAGGCGCGAAGTTCCAGGTCGAAATGGGACTCGACACGCTGCTTGGTGACAGTCTTTGCCACTCCCTTGCTGTGTCGACCCTCGAACTGACGGGACAGGAGGTTGCCCAGCCATCGTTCCAGGAGGGGAATTATACCTCGCATAAAGAAGAGCCAGACTCTCCACGCGGGAGCCCAGAAACCACAACCAGGTCCCTTGCCAACTGGACCAGAGTTGAACCGGTAGTAGATGAGATGCTTCAGATCCTTGCAGGTTCGGATTTGGTGCATCAGCTTGTACTTGTATCGGTACATACCGGTGAGCTGGCCGACATGGTTGAAGGCGTACAGAATACCGTCGGCAAGCTGGAAAGCATCGATGTTTCCGAGTCTGTATTGCACTTGAGCATCGACAATCAGCTTGGTCAGCCTCAGGATCTCACGCATCAAGTGGAATGCGTTTCCAAAGCGAGACTTCTTTCGCTCCTTGGTTGTCAAGGTCTTGACAGGCTTCAAGTTGAAGTTGTAGTCGAGGTGGAGGTATGTCAAGTTCTTGCGGTGGATGAGAAGGTTGAGCATGTTGAAACCCTGACGGCAGACCTGCAGACCAGCCTCAACCCAGTCGATTGTCGTCTGCTGAAAGAACTTGGTTTGCTTGAGAGATCGCAGCAAGTTCTGCTTGTTCTGCGCCTTGGGTGTCTTCTTGTGAAGGTCGTTAAGAACAAAGTTCTTGAGAAGCTTCTGGTACGAAACTCGGACCTTGACTGGGGTCGGTCGGATGGAGGGTGCTCAAGATACCACTGCTTGACCAGGGGCACATCTTGCGCTCGCACCATGTTTCCTGAGCGTCGATCAAAGGGATATGGCGCCCACCAGAGCTCGACCGCTGACGATGTGTCATCATTCTCAAGGTCTTCATCAGCGAGGAATGGCTCCATTCCGACAGGGAGCTCAAAGGCATCTTCCTCAGGCTCCTCGACATTTCCAGGTCCAAAGAGCTCATCCTCAAGTGAAACTTCGACATTCTTGGACGCGACAGTTCGTGAGGAGATGGGGTTGATCCGGCGATCGAAGTGGAAGGTTGGCAGGTCGGGGTCATCCGCTCTGTTGAACACAACCTGAGGGTGAGAGTGCCACGAGAGGTGCACGCTCCTCGGCAGAGAGTTGTAGAGGAAGGGGTAGGCCACTCGGAACTCGGTTCGAATGGGGTTTCGGAAGATGATGCGGTCGATGGCGTTGAATTCGCCAAAGTCCTCGTCATTAGGGTCGATATCCTTGTACAGTGGCTCGAATCGAGGTCCACCCGGCAGAGCGACGTTGAGGGCTTTGGCTGTTAATAAACTCTTGAGATCGAAGAGATAGTAGTAGTTCTTGTCCACGACATCAGAAACGAGGGGCCGGCTGAGACGGAACAGAGTGGCCATCTGGGGCAACGTGAGGTTCCAGGTCTTGTAGCTTGGTCCGTTGACATGGGGCGTGTCCAGAAGGGGCCGGTGGTCGTAGAACCATTCGTAGACAGCCTCATCGTCATCCTCGTCGAGTTCCATCTGGATAGGCTCCAGGGGTTCGACATCCTCCAAGTTCTCGGACCACGACAAGGGGGTTCTTCGTCGTCAAAGGGCGGGAATCGCATGCGCTTGAATAGTCGTCGATCGGCCTTTTCCTTTCGCATGAACGTCCACATCATTGCCCATTGGGCAAAGAAGACGGGTTCGATAACCCGAGGGATCTCGTTGACGAGGGTCAGGCAACCATTGACGTGATATAGAACCTTGACTTCGCGCGCCGACTCCCACGGCATGGGCATGTTCTCGAGGAGTTTCAAGACGGCGTGGGGCATGAACTTGAGAGCGCCCAGGTAGCTGCGCTTGTCGTTGGTGTACTTCTTTTGCGACACATCGCCGATATCCTTCACGATCTTTCGTAGATGCTCAGGGGGCATGTCCGCCTTTTGTGTCTGAACAAAACCGCCCTTCCGCTTCTCGCCGAACCGGTTGCGCTGGCTCCTGATCCATTCCTTCTTCTTCTGCGCAAACTTGGCGATTTGGGGATCGGTCGGGGGGCGATAGCCTGGTGGAGGAGGGGCCGGCGTCGAGGGAGGAGGGGTAGAGAGGACGACGGGGGAGGAGGAGGAGGCGGTCCCCAGCCGGGGTGGTGGCGGAGGAGGTTGCGACATGGTGGTGTCGTGATGCGCTCGAAGTTGGACGTCGGAGAGAAGCTGTCGCAGGCTGCACGCCGTCACGTCTGTTCAGACGCGCTGTCACTCTCGGCTCGCTATACAGGGCTTGATGAGATTGATTTCCTTTTCTCCCGCTACCTTCTGTGGATGGAAGAGATGCCGGTCGCCTCAATTTCAGGCGGCGACGACCAGGGCGGCGATGAAATGAAGCTCTTGGGTGTATGGTCGCCCCCGTCACGACAAATTTCTGGTCGCAGGGAAGACGCGCTAGAAACGGGTGGGTCCGTCACGTGAGTCATGCGGCAAGTTGGCCGGGATAGTCCAGAGCTGCGTTTCAGCAGTATCAACATCAGCAAATTGGAGACACAATGCCATAATCGTATTTAAAAATGCAAATAAGATTGGTATTTTATCCCGATTTAGCCAGATTCCATACCCACGTAATGGGTTATGAAGAATGCTATGACTTCATGTCGTGAAAGTCAGTCACTCACTGCCTGTAAGTTTGTGCACAATGGGTCCATCAATGATATCCTAAAATTCACCCACCTAACACGGCCGTCTTCTCTGTATGTTTTATTCCACCTGATCAAACTATATATAATCCACGATTAAAACCACCTACTCACACGAGCCAGATAACGTGAGATTTGGCGCTATTCAGGTTGTCTATAACCAACCTGATCCCTTGGCAACTCAAGGAGCATGTCATGCAACACACGGAAGTAGCATTATCAGCACAACACTTGCTCTGAATAGCACAATGTTAAGAAGAAAGCTTAAATAGACAAACAATGGCTTCCAAATAAACACCAGGTTATTGGAATAGTCCTAAATGCTTCCGAAATGCAGTGAATGCTTTCCCCAGAGTTGCCGACCTGCGACTACAGGGTATGCTACTTGCCCCGGCTGTGATCCACCAGTTCCAGCCAGCCAATGGCGACTACTGGAATTGCGTTACCTAAGCCTTCAACCTTCAACTTCCGAACATCATCGTCCAAAGATAAACGACCTCCAGCTTGACCACCACGACGGCCAATTCGCCCCCGAACCGCACCAGCAAGACACCCGCTGCCGCCAATCAAAATGGCGCACCTCAGTAGGCCACCCGACAACCCGAATTGCTGTTCATCGCTAACCGCCACGCGACAGACGTCAAGCCGGACCCGGCTTACCTGAAGTATCAGGGTGCGTGACTTCTCCCCGGCCTCGACGACAACCGCCCTCCGCCGAGCCTCTCTAACCCGATGGAACAGCTATGATGAAGTCCCGTCATCACTACTTCCGATGGACGCCCCGAGCAGCCAAGATCACCTTCATCTACGTTGCCGTGATCCCCTCCATCATGGGCTACATTGCCTACAAGACCGACGTGAGTTGGCCCGAGATTCGGCACACGGATGAATCGCTGACAGGACAAGGGCCTTTGGAATTTCCGAGCGAAGCGAAAGGGCGATCTCATCTACGAGAAATAAGTTTACCTGGTGCCGGAGATGTGGGAATTGTACATATAAAGCGTCCAGCTTGGGATAGAACCCATGGTAGGAATTCAATGGAACTCGAGGTCGAAACGATGACATTGGCGAGTCTCGAATGACGTGAAATGACGGATGAATTGTCAAATGGCAATTGGGTATAACTTGGCACGACGCCGACAGCCTAACAACAGCATGATCCCTGGATTTTTACCACCTCCCTCTGCCTCTTGATCTCCCACCTGGAGCGTCTGGCAACTTCTCGCCTCTCCTCCACTCGCCCACGGGGAATCCGCCTCCGACGTCGTCTCTCCATCCGCCGCGCCCTCCCCGAGATCCGCCACGGCCAAAGCCATTCTCACGGTCCCGAAACCCTCCTCGAGAACTACCTCGGCCCTCACGCGGAGCTGGAGCGGCCTCCCTCCGTACGCTAGACGCTGGAGCCACTGACCCATCCGAAAAGGGCGATAGAATGGCGCACGAGATGTAATCCCCCACCACGAACCGAGCGTCGTTGAGCGTCTTCTCGACGTCCTTGGGGCCTCTCATGGGGGCGTCCATGTCGACATCTTCGGGGATTCTGCATCCGACCCTCGCTCCCCAATCACAATGCTGCCAAGGTTCTTCACATCGAACCGCGGAGGTGAGTTGGCGATTGCGGCAGTATTGCGCAGATCCGGAAAGACGAGCTGGAACACAAGGCGAGTTCCAACAGCTGGGGAGGGGAAGGCGGATGGTTTGGCAGAGGCGAGCTCTAGGGCCAGTTCGTGAAGGGTACAGTCAGGCCACGTGTACACGGAAATGTGAGCTGGTTGTGTATGCGACGCGAATTCGTCTGGCCTGATAACATATGGTGAGTCCTTGATCGTGAGAGTAACGATTGGTGGGCCTCCATACCTGTGAAGTGCTCCAGTTCGATAAAAGAGCTTCAAAAGGAACGGGGTTGTGTCCTCGCGCAGCGATTTTTCTTGAGGAGACGTCATGGTTGAGGGACTGGCTGAAAGTGTAAATATTCAGTCAAATGAAATTAAATCACCCAGAGATCTTTGGCATCAACGGTTGCAAAGAGAGAGAAGTGAATAGCCATCACCGAGGCTTGATGAGTCGCCCCATGTTCAGCCGGGGTATAACCGCAATCGATAACCATGTCGCGACAAGGAAACTTTGAGGACCATCAACTTCAACTTGCGACAACTGCGGAAATCATTGACATAAAAGATCCTGGACATCGCGGCTTGCTGGAAAACCGACATATCGTACAATATCCGCCCATATACTTGCCGAAAACCCACCCTCCCGTGCGAAACATCTCCGAAATCACCATGGACTTTGCGGCGTTGATGAACAAGGAGCTCTCCAAGTCCAAGAGCGGCGGCGGCAGCGGCGACAAGAAGTACCTCAAACGCTCAGAAGTCGAAGCCCAGAGGAAAGAAGCATACCTCGCCGAGAAAAAGGCCCTCGAGGCCGAGCGCGAAGCCAAAGTCGCCGCGAAGCGCAAGCGCGAGGAGGACGCCGCCGCCGAGAACGCCGCCCGCGAGGAGAAGCGCCGCAAGCTCGCTGAGGAGTCGCGCCGGAGACGAGAGGAACAAGAGGCCGAGGAGGAGCGCGCGAGGCGGAAGCGCCTCGGCCTGCCGGAGCTGATCAAGGCCACGAGCGAGGATGCCGAGGATGGGCTCCAGGGGAGCTCGGATGTGCCGGAGGAGGAGCTCGTCGAGAAGCTGAGGGCGATCGGGGAGCCTGCGGTGCTGTTTGGGGAGAGCCACACGGCGCGGGTCAGGCGGTATCGCAAGCTGACGACGACGGTGACGAATGGGCCGATACCGACGACCCTGCAGTTGGTGGAGGAGAAGGATATGAAGATTGACAGCGCGGTGCCAAAGGACAAGGAGGGTCGGCTGTGGCTCTTCCGGCAGCTGGCGAGCTACTTTACCATGGTCCTTACCGAGTATGAGCAGGCAATGGAGTCTGAGAAGCGGGATACGAGCGCCAGCAAGACGGCATACAATGCCATGGTGCAGACTCGAGAGAATATGAGACCGGTAAGTCTGGTTTCCATCAGGACTTTGGAACTAGATGCTAACATTCTGTAGCTCTTTCGCAAGTTTGAGCAAGGAGATCTCGACGACGACATCCTTAAGCCCGTCATAGAGATTGTCCAGGCCCTCCAAGAGCGACGATATGTGGATGCCAACGACGGGTACCTTCGTCTGAGTATCGGAAAGGCGGCTTGGCCTATTGGTGTGACCATGGTGGGTATTCACGAGCGAAGTGCTCGAGAGAAGCTGCACAATGGTGAGAAGGGACATGTTATGGGCGACGAGGTTACGCGCAAGTATCTGCAGAGCATCAAGCGCTGCCTTACCTTTGCGCAGGTGCGGTGGCCACCTACTGATCTACGGCAGTTGATGGGCTGAGGCGGAAGAGCTGGAGGCCACAAAAGGAGACGGAACTGGATGCATTTTATACATGATACCCCTGAAGTGAAGACCGAATACGAGGCAAATGCTAGTGATTCCATTTCAACGTATGCTCCTGTACGCCTAATCTAACTCTAACAGGGCTACCTACGCACTCATCGATATGTGATGCCGTGGTGACCGGATCCCTAAACGCCCGGGTCCCAATGGTGTGCAGTTTCGTCTCTCATAGGTACTTCGTGCTCTTCCCGTCACGTGTTTCTTCTTGTCATGGACCGTCCTCGCTTCCCCAAACCTGAAGAGCGAGCGTTGCGCCCCTAAGCTTCAACGCCGCTGGCTTGCTCGGATGCCCTGGACTCGTCGTACCACACCTCCTCGACCCCACGGCCGAGGAGAGGCGGCTGCCTCTTGCCCACGACCTCGAGGCCGGCCGAGATTAGGCTGATGCGGCGGAGCCTCTCCTTGGCCTCGAGCTCGTACTGGCGAGCCACCTCGATTGCATTCTCCTGCATCTGAAGACGGGGGTCAGGTTGGACCGCGATGAGCAGCTAGGCAAGGGTTAATAAACAGACATCGTGTTGTAAATATGGGCTGCTTACCTTGTTCTTTGCATCCAGCCTCGCCTTAAGAGTCCCGTCACGGATCATGGACACGAGCTCGTTCTCAATGGACTGCCCCTCTGGCGCAAAAGCCTGGTTCAGGTTGTCGAGCGTGGCACACGAGAAGGGCACAAAGTACTGAGTAATGCACTTGCTCCGGATCTGCGCGTAGATGGCCGCGACGTGTCGCTGCAGGTAAATGTCCAACATGTAGTCGTTCCGGAATGACTCTAGGATGGACAAGCAGGCCGAGTATCTGCCATTGACAAAGAGGCTGATGGCCTTTCGGATATGAGGCTCATGCTCGAGGAAGGATCGGAAAGCTTGGTTGTCCAGAACGCGAGACTGAAGCTCCTTTCTCTCCATGGTGGCCAGCGCGAGCAGGCCTCCGTACGTCGCAATGTCATTGGGACTGGCGATGTGGTTGTACTGGGCAGCGGGGATGTCAAAGTCGACCTGGAGAAAGTTCTTGGCCGCGTCCGAGTAATGCTTAAGACCGAGCAGGGCGATGCCAGATACGAGCTTGGTGAAGGGCTGGTAGAACTTCTCTTCCTCGCCGCTCTGAACTCCAGTGATCTTGCCGAGACTATTAATGACCATGGACCAATCTCGGCGATAGAGATAGACGTTGACAAGGTGTAGGCCGCAATCGATGATGTGCTTGGTCGTGGTCACATCTTGGCGCATGCGGTTGTAAGCTTCGGCTGCATCGTTAAGCATTCCTGTTTTTTCGAAATGCGCCCCAAGATCCTCGTTGCCCATCTGCACATCTTAGCATTGCCAAACCATGGAACTATACCGAGGGATGAAGCCTACCCGAATGCTTTCCTTAATCAGGTTATGACGGTATTGCTTCAGCTGGGTCTCGAGGCGTGCGGTTTCAGCTCTATTGGCGCGATCGGTCTTGTCAACCCAAGCCTGGTCTTTCTGAGCTTCTGGCTCTCCGGGAGCCGCAAAGCGGATGCAGTCCCAGGCATCGGTATACTGGGTTATGTCTTGGCCAGACTTGGCTTCGGCAATGGCAGCCTTGAGGGCATCGACGCAGAGCGGGACCGAGGACTTTGCGATGTGGAGGAGACGGTCGAATCTCGTTCGGCCTGGGGACGGAAGTCGTTAGCGGTAGGAGGTGGCATCGAGGGGTTACGGCCACGAACCAGAGTAATTCTGAATGTAAAGATCGAGGTCAAGCTTGGGCTGATCTGGGAAGAGCAGTCAGCATTGTGTGCCTACAAGATGGCAGATTCACGAGGCTCATGACAAGAGAGCATCGGTCGGTGGTGGCTGAACGAACCTCTGACGACGGTACCACCCTGGTTGGCCATCAGGGTAAAGAAACCCAGCAGAGAGTTTGACGTCGACATGGCGGATGTGAGTGTCGGCAATCAAGACCCTCGAGCTCGTAGATTCGTGAAGATCAGAGAGCTCCGGAGCTTGACGTTTGGAGGGTCGCACGTGTTGGTGGCCTCGCGGTGCTAGGCTGCGGTGGGGGTGGAGGAGCTGGGGAATTACGTGAGGTGGGGGATCTCGGTGAGCCAAGGTGAAGAGGTGAGCGCGAAACAAGGTGAGCCAGCTGCCAATGCTTGGCGAAAATGTGAGAGCAATTCCATCTCTGCAAATTCTCATTCGAAGTTTCATCAAACAATCTCATTAATATGACGTCTGAAATCATCAATACCGGATATCTTGACAGTCGATAAACACTGTCTGGCTCAATTCGCACCCTTCACGTTGGGCAGAGGAAGTAGAATACAGCCGGCAGAGCACCTTCGACCGCTTCTGCTCTCCGTCCATAGAGGTCCGATGCCGGTTTGCGGAGCCCAATCTCGGTCCCGAAGCGGCAGGCTGCTGCACCGTGAAGCAGATACGGCATGGAGGCGGCCGACCTGACACCGTCTCACTCGATAACCACTGACACTGTGGTCGGACCAAGACGGCACAGGGAGCCTGTATTTCGCAACGTTGGCGGCTGGACGTCATGATATTGACTCAAGACCGTTGCACTCGGCCATTTGCCTTTCTGCAAGAAGCGTCTACGATATCAGCCACGAACCACATGTCATTCGTTAGGGTCGCACAGGAATCCATCCTTTCGGTTCCCCCCAAACTCGGAGTCATCTTTTTGGTGTGGATGGACATCGGCGAGTGGTGGATTTCGCGCCGTTTGCTGGCATCAATGCGCCGCCTCTGTCGTCATCTCACCTTTGACCAAAGAAAGTCGAGACTAACTAGGGTTGTTGAGGCTTGAGGTTATTCCCGCCGTCTTCTAGAAGCAGGGGGAGGAGAGACAACGTTGCAGACGGGCGCGAGGTTATCCACCATCGTGCATCACACGGATGAGCCATGCCACAAAGACATCTCCGGCACTTGATGCAGCCTATCGTGCGAGTGGTATCGCCGCAGGCCCGAAGGACCCTGAATCCCCAGAATCAACCCCCAAAGTTCTGATTTTGCCAAGAATGACGTCGTTGGGGATGTGCCGGCTTGCCGGTGCATTGCTTCTCGAAGCGAGAATGTCCATATTGAGGATATCGTAAAAGGGCAGAATGGCATTAGCTGGACGCTATTGTGAGTAAACTGCTTCGTCAGCACTGCAGGGTGGCATGATGGGAGCACCTCACGACGCGAAAAGAAAATGGCGCGTGTAGTGTAAATATGGCAGGGCATTTATGGCCTGTCTTGGAAACGATCAGCGGCGTCACTTGACGATGGATGAGAGCCGACGGCATGAGTTTATTCTAGCGTGATGAATCAAGTAGACGTGAATGTCAGCAAATGATCCAAAGTGCAGGAGAAGTGAGCCGTAAGGCTGAAAGCGCGTGGTTCTATCCGCCCTTCCAAGAAGCATCGTGGAAGAGGTTGAAACAAAGCTTTAGTGCCAAGACTAAAGCCAAGACCTCGTCTCAGCGCAGTTCTCTGCACAGAACTTGTTCCCTTCCATCTCGTCCGACCCTGCTCCGCCCTTATCGGCCGAGGAGGCCTTGTCGACCCAGAAAAAAAGGCCGACTGTTCTGCATGGGTAGACAAAAGGCTGGGCACCTTTTCAGCCAATGGTTTCACCTCGCGACTTGGAAATCGGGGCGAAGAAGCGAACAAGGTGAGAGTCCTTGCCCTCTTGAGGTTCGTCCCAATTGAGGCCGGCATGGCTTGGCGACCAGCTGAAACCACCCGTGCCCGGAGCAAACCCGGACGAGGGCCGGAATGTGAGAGGGCAGGTGGGAAAAAAAAAGAAGAGGGATGATGTCATGGAACGAGAATCCCTCATCAGAAATGGTCACCGAAAATAGAGGACGCGTATCTTTGGCAGCAGACGCCGCGAATGCCAGGTGGGACGCCGTTTCAAGTCCTTCCTTTACTCGCCCGGTCGTATTGCCTGCGAGACTCATCGTCGCTGCAAATGCGGCATGGCCTCTGTCGAGACCAGGGCTGTGGCATTTCGTGGCTCCCCCTGCTCCTTCGTGTGGCGCCCACCTTCCCAAAAGGCCCCGGCCTTGAGAAGGACCCACAGTGCCGTGTCTTCCAGGCACTGGGGCGGCCGCCATCTTCCGTGTATCCCGGAGCCGACGACATGGTTGCTTCCAGATTAAGCTTGCTCTCAACATTCGACCCTAGGGCTGAGGCTCGCTCGGGAACCAGCGCCAAAGAAAGGGAGCCTGCAGACTCTTGCCTTAGCTTCTCTACTTCTCTGTCGAGTTTGAGGGTTCGGTCGTTGCCCGTACGTCATGATGCAGAACATGCCATCCCCGTGTGGCTTCTTCGGAGCTGCCGTACCAGTTAGAAACGTGGTGTGCTGTGCCAAAAAGAGTCGGCCGCTGTGCGGTCTTGTCTCACCTTATTCCGCAACAATTCGGGGGACTCACTGCTCGCACACGGGCCACTGCTCAGAAAGGTTGTGGGATAAGGTATTAGCAGAGTTGGGCCCGTTTCTGGCTGCTGGGACAATTCATGTAGGTGCCACCGGTCTGTCCGAACCCAAGTGAGCCAGTGATATGGCTACGATGACTTGAATTGACACGTGCAGAATTCGAGATGCCATCGTTTTCTTTCCTGACCGTCATGTCCAAGTCAACTGAAACTCGTCTTTGGGGTTTGATGAATTCGTCTCACACAGCCGCCACAACCCGAGTGACGCTTGACAAAAAGAATTGCTGATGCTCAAGCCATTAAACTCTCGTACGATGTACGCTTTATTTCGGTAGCTGTTCCCATCAAGATCCACCGCCGCAGATAAGACGGGAACACGAACGCTCCCCACAAGTCCTGGCAGTCTCCGTTGCGGACCGTCCTGTTCAACCACTCTCGTGTAGCCCTCCAGATAGAGGCCAGGCCTGCCCATGCAGTCTCATCGTGGTGGATGGGGGATCTCGCTGACAGCATGGTGGTCTAGAGCCTTTGCTGGTTTGCCCATTCGTCCAAGGGGACCCCATAAACCTCCGTTGGACCATCCATGCTTGTCCTCGCCCCCCTGTCTCTATCACAACCCTCGCGTCTCGCGGCTTCAGAGCCCACACCAGCCGCAGCCGCAGCTCACTTATGCAGTGCTGGCAGTACCATCTGTATCCGCTGCGGTACATTTGCTCTGCCGGCCATCCTCATGCTGGTCTAGTTAGCCTGGAGACGCACAGCGGCCGACGCGCAGCTGGCTCTAAATCGTCGGCCGGCAAAGCGTCCGGTGGATGGACGGACGCTCGCTCCCTCGCTCAGCTCAAACGCTCAAAACGGGGTGCGCCCTGAGACTGCGAGTTTATTTTGTGGCCGCGCGGCTTGGGATCATGGGTGTGTTGTCGTCGTCCCTCTGCTCCTTGGTTTCCACTCGCATGCCCTGACTAGTGGAGAGGCCTTGCTCTTTTTTTTTCCTTCGAGGTTACCATCCCGTCATAGCCGCTTTTCCGTCCGCCTGTGCATGCGCTGTAGGTGGTAATGAATGATACGCGTTTCTCATTTGCAGACGACAAGAGACATACAGCAAGCGTCAAAGAGGAACCCCAGCAGGCCAGCCACCGACGCGTTATTCAGAGGGCCAAAGACAGTACAACTGCGAGTCGAGCACAAGGGCTTACCTCTGTAAACTCAAGATGAGAAGGATATCTTTGTTTAGAAAAAAGTTAGCATTAGTAGAGAGTTGGCTTGGATCCATTGACACGTTCCATGGCGCAGTGCGCTCTGCACTGGTTGTCCTGCATCTCGACTCCTGCCGTCACCCCTAAAATGCCCTCCCCCAGGGCCGATCCCACCTGCAGCAGCGTGGAAATCGCTCGGTCAATGCACAGTGCGAGTTGCAAAACACCGAGCTCCCTCCACAATCCCCCCATCCACCCTCCACTCGAAGCCTCCCGTCATGTCTCCTCCCCCCGTTTCTCCAGGTGCCGTGTATCCAGCGCCATCTTCCATTATTCCCGGTCTTGAGCATCATCGCGAACCAGGTGTCCCTTCAGCTTTGGGGACAACGTTCTCTCCTCTCGTCTCAGTGGTTGCTTTGGATCAGCTAATCTAGACTTACCTATTCGGACCAGCTCCGTTGATCGGATTGCAGGACCCTGGCCTCTTGGGCGTCTGTCCATTTAGAGGCCTCATCTCCCGTGTCTTCCACGACTCTTGAAGCCATCGTCGCCTTCAACTCAATTCTGCTCGCCGCCCTCCCCCTTGCTACTTAGCC
This sequence comes from Fusarium virguliforme, assembly GCA_020883615.1. Taxonomy (NCBI): domain Eukaryota; kingdom Fungi; phylum Ascomycota; class Sordariomycetes; order Hypocreales; family Nectriaceae; genus Fusarium; species Fusarium virguliforme. The sequence continues at coordinate 773,589 of JAJHJD010000012.1, read as the reverse complement.
CGCGGTAGCTCACGGAGACACCCTTATCTAATATTGGACTTGCGCGTCTCTCCCCTACCTCCTCACTCCATTCTTGTCCCTCAGCCCTCACCAGTCAATCGCTCGCTGGCGCTTTGATTTTGCTTGGCTCCGGCTCTTGGCTCGAGATATCTTGGCTCTTGGTTCCTCTTGGCACTCGACTTTTCAGGCCTCTTGTCTCAGCATCCCCTTCATTCTTCTTTTTACCGCCTTCCCTCCCTTCCTGTCAATCTGCCGCCGTCCCTCGCCGTCCCTCACCGGCCCCCGGCGTAGGTTCGCTGTACGGCATCTCCCTACGGCGGCTTCATCACCCGCTTCTGGCACTCTCCGTCCGTTCCCCTACCTCGAGTGGTAGGAATACGGCACCACGGCACGGCCGTACTGTGTCGATTACACAGTGCTGATTGGCTCCGACAAGCCCCAAAAGGACCCGATCGAAAGCCCCAAAAGCCTGGCCTGGTCCTTTTGAGAGTCGAGGTCCACTCTCCACTCGCTGACTCCCTCCTCGTTCGTTCGTTCAGTCGTACTCTCGCTCGCTCAGCTGGCTCAACTCAACTTGGTCGCCCGCTTTCCTGGCTGGTGCTGGTGCTGGCCTGCCCCCCCGTCCCCGTCCATCGGTCGCGAATTCCGCTTGCTGGGCTTTCTCTTCCCCATCTCAACTCTCCGCGACTGTACTTGCACAATCGTCTGCTCTTGGCCACCCCTCGCCATCATCGCGATTCCCTCCTCAGCTTCAGTTGCTTGTTCCCCGCCTTCTCGTCTGCGGGCACCTCTATTGGCGCACTCTGCTTCGCGGATGGCCTTGTAGGTCGTGAGTCTTGGGGCGATTGGGACATGGGCTGCCGCTGGCCTCGCTACCTGCGACCCTGCAACTCATCCATCCAGCAGCCCCTTCGACTGCCCGCCTCCGTCTACATTTCTGCCGCACGCCGGCGACGACGACTACAACCTTCTCCTTTTCCAGCACATCGTCGTATCTGATCCGTGGCGTTTGGCTTTCGTGTGGCTATCGAGCCCGACAGCTGGTGAGTGAAAAGTGCTTGCGAATCCGCCTACCCATTCTGCTCAAGTCCCACCGACGCCTGAGCGTTGCACTCCTGAAATCGCCTTTTCTCTGCCTTATAACATACCTTCGCGACGCCCTCGAGGCTGAACCCGCGCGATTTGCTCACAGTGGCCGAATCAATCGGTCATGATCCATTCTGCGCCCTGTTAGGACATTCACGATCCCTTGTCTGCCGCGCCCTGGCCCCTCCTCCCACCTCGAACTCGCTTCATTCGTTGAACCATCAAATGCGTCGCCTTTGCTAATCCAATCAAGCCCAAGATGTCACCCGACGTCGCCGACGACGATGCCGGCCAGTCTTCGACCCATGACTGGCAAGACAACGATGCCCCATCACCATCGGCAAGCATCAAGTCCGATAACGAGGGCGACGATGATATAACCAACGCGCCATCCCAACCCATCCAGAAGCGACGAAGAGTGACGCGCGCCTGCGACGAATGCCGCCGAAAAAAGATCAAGTGCGATGGCAAGCAGCCTTGCACGCACTGCTCTGTCTATAGTTATGGTATGAGCCGGCTCGGTGCCCTCCCTCGCTCAACACTCCCGATCTCGATCCCGATCCCCTGATATTCTCGACCGACAGCGACGTGCAAGCTAACCTTGATTCTCAGAATGCACATACGATAAACCCTCAAACAGAAGAAGGAATCCGGCGCCACAGTATATCGAGGCTCTAGAAAGCCGCCTGCAACGCGCCGAGTCACTACTACACAAATTCATGCCAGACGTCGACCTGGCCGACCCCAATCTCGACCCAGCCATTCAGCAAGAATTCCGCAATCGAGAAAATGCACGCGCACAAGCTACCAAGGCTCGACAGACTCAGCCGCCGCCGCCGCCGCCCTCCCAACCTGACCCGAATGACGCCCACCTCACTTCGATGATCGACTCTGTTGGCCAGCTTGACCTCGACGAGAAGGGCAGCTGGGATTTCCACGGCATCTCATCCGGCGCTGTCTTCTTGAAACGCATGAAAGAGCACTTTAGGGGGATGCTTGGTCCTGCAGGAAAGGCACCCCTTCTGCCACGCGCTGAACGACCACCGGGCCTCGAGTCACCGTCTCTATCCTCTGTCGGGACACCCTTCTCCGCCGTACCAAGCTATCCCGAGCTGCCACCCAAAGATGTCGCTCGGAAATTGTGTTACTACTCCCTCAGCTGCGCGACCTGTCTCGTCCGAATTGTTCACGTTCCCACTTTCTACGATCAGATGGAAAAGATCTATGACCGACCGCTCGACAACTTGACCAAGGAGGAAACGCAATATCTCGGACTACTGTTCTCTGTCATGGCCCTCGGCTGCATGTACAACAATCTTGACGACACCGACCCTGGAAGCATGGCTTATCGAGAAGCGACAGAGGAGGGACTGAAATACTACAACGCGGCACGATCCGTACTACAAGATCTCACCGATTGCCGCGACCTCATCTCATTACAAGCTCTCTTATTCATCATCCTCTTTCTTCAAGCAACATCAAACCTCAGCAGCTGCTACTCGTTCGTCGGCATCGCACTCCGTTCATCGTTGCGGATAGGTCTTCATCGACACCTGCAGCACGAAAAGATCGACACTATCGAGGAGGAGGTCCGCAAGCGCGTTTTCTATGTGATTCGACAGATGGATATCTATGTCTCGACACTACTCGGCTTCCCCCTGCTCCTCAATATCGATGATGTCGATCAGCCATTCCCCACAGAAGTCGACGACGAGTATATTACATCAACTGGGATCTTGCAACCACCTCCTGGATCATCGTCCTTCTTCCAAGCTTTCAACGCCAATTCCGAACTGATGGAAATTCTGTCCAAGGTGACCAAATATGTGTACCCGACCAAAGGACTGGGCCAAAGTCTCTCAAAGGATAACAAACCCGCTTCAACCTATCTCATCAGCTATGGCCGGATCAAGGAAATTGAGACGGACCTTCACTCATGGTTCGAGAGGCTGCCTCAGCACTGGCGACCAAGTGGCGAGGGTCCGATAGAGACGGTTCGGTGAGTATTGAATCTCGGGAACTTGGAACGAAATACTGACCTGGAGAACAGCATCCGGCATCTGCTGAGATTTGCTTATGCGCATGTGCAACTCGTGCTGTACCGACCATTCCTACACTACGTGTCTCCTCGCCTGAGCCAAGGGAGCAAGGTCGATGAGCTGTCTTATGCATGCGCAGCGGCCGCCATCAGCGTGTCTCGCAATATTGTGCACATTGGCCTGGAGATTCGGAAGCAGCGTGTGCTCAGTGGACCTTATTGGTTCATGCTGTACACCGAGTTCTTTGCCGTCCTCTCGCTTGTGTTTTACGCCACAGAAAACCCCGAGAAGCCTGGCTCCGGAGAGGTTCTCGCGGACGCCCGTGCCGGAAGGCAGATGATTGCGGCGCTGGCAGAGAAGAGCATGTCGGCAGAAAGAGTGACGGACGCTCTGAAGGTATGTTGACTTTGCTGGCGTCGATTACTCTCACTAACATGACGGGTTCAGGTCTTGTTTGACCAACTGCCTGAGCAATTGGACGCTGGACGCGTACGACCAACACCCTCCAAGAAGAGGTCGGCGCCCACTGGACGACCATCGTCTGTGTCGTCTCACCACACTCCGATCCCTGCAAGCATGTCGTCACTCGGAACGACCGACTTTACTTGTGCCAGCCAAATCTCGACCAGCTCGTATCCTACCACACTCTCCCAGGGCACCGTGGATCACATGGCGGGCGGGAACATGCCAGGCTTCCAGGACAACGGATTCTCGGCCAACTTTGGCGACTTTATGCCGGTCGACATGCAGCGAGGCACACCCGAGTCGACCAGCAGCACGGCGACAAGCACACAGCGGAACCCCTACATGGGGCAGCCGCTTGGCATCCACAACCCCGTCAACAAGCTCGACTCGCTCATGTTTCCTTCTGAGGATCCCTTTGCGTACCCCAACCAGCCCATGATGGAGCTCGGATTCCCTGGCAAGGCAGATCAGCCTTCCAGCATGGCTGATAACCCGGATATGCAGCTCTTCCTGACCGGGACGTTTGACGACGTGGAGAGCCAAATCTTTGGGCAGCCGCCGCCATATATGATGCACCAACAGGCCCAACCCATGATGGGCATGGCGGGCCAGATGTATAACCCATCGGGCATGATGGCTATGCAGCAGGGCCAGCCAATGATGCAGCGCCGACCGATGTCGCAGACGCACGCGATCCATCAGGGACATTCAATGTCGAACCGGAGAGCGCACACGCAACGCCACCAAGAGAGGCAGATCCAACAGATGTTTACGGAGCAGGGAATGCAAGCGGACTGGGGAGGTTTCTTTGGTTCTGGAAGAGGAGGATTTCAAGGAATGTAACGGTCTCTACATTTGATACCCACTTTACGATACGGGAGGAAGGAAAGCGCGCGACGCGTCGGCCATTGGATTTCACTTTGTTTTTTATTCGGGGGAGAGCGATTATGATTTGAACGACGGGAGGAGGGGGGATAGGACAGGATACCAAGGGAGGATGGGGCAACGCCAACGCCAACGACGCAAGGACAAAAAAAGAGGACCGCATTCTTAGAGAGATGGGCCAGGCACATAGACGGGGCGCGATTGGATGTATATACATGAAAGGTCTTGGAAATGTGTGGGATGGATATACGCAGTAGACCAATATGTGGGGGATTGGATGTAGGATGAGAAAGGCTGCATCTTGTCATGGATATAGATGTAATGATATTTGCCTTGAGGCATGAAGCAATGTGCATGATGCCTCATTTCGACTGACCTGTATCTGAATAGTATACTGAGATATCTAATCAGCTGTGATCCTCTCAAGGAGAATATATACACCCCAAGAAGAGTCACCATGATTAGAGGATTACAGCTAATCGTGATTGTTTTTTCAACGCGGCTGGAACCGGACACATGCTTGTGCAAAGTCTTGGAGCTCCTAAAAACGAACAGAGGCGCTCTACCTACCTAACCAGTCTGAGGCAATGTCTATTTCTCTACGAGAATGAATTGACACGTGAATGTTCTCTACGCACATTCGGATCTGGGGCTGGTTGCGTCATGACCCGAATGCATCAACGTTGGCAGTTGGGGCCGGTTAGAGCTGCCGCGGGCTGGTTTATGGTTGCAGGGCGTTATCGCAGTGACGCGATACGCTGAGCTAAGCCCGTCGCAAGCACCGCAACGGGAACTGCGCAGAGGAGAGCGGCAGGAGAGGAGATACGGGCTGTGCCGGTCGGAGCTTGATATTGCGTCTTTGTCTTGTCCTTGCTCGCACACACAAGGTTTCTCTCTCATACCTCGCTCATTACTTGACAAGCTTACCTGTCATTTTTCCGACATCGCGCCGACTTCTTCTTTTCATTGTCGCCCTTGTTCATCTTGACAGCTCAACACCGACTCAACAATATCGGCCATGGCAGCTCCGACGACGCCGCCCAAGCTCGTCGGCGGGGATGAGCGGCGAGACGCACCGCTAGCACGTGAAAGAAACACCATCAGCTTCGAGCTCGTGCCCGAGGACGAGTTTGACGCGCTGTGAGGATCCTTGCTGGGCGGTTTTGTTCTTGTAGCTAACCTCTGCGGCAGATGCGTCGAGGTCAACAAGGTCAAGGAAGGCCCGAGCAGTCGGAGTAGCGGTAACAAGTATCCCGGTATGCGATTTCATCCTCATTGGTGATGTGTATTCCTTGCTGACCTCTGCAACAGCAAAGCTCCATGCTCGCAAGGTCGCCGCCGAGCTCGGCGCAACAGACGGCCTCATCTATCTTCCCGGTGAACCGACAAGGCTCTACGAGGACTCGGATCAGTCACCTCCTTTCAAGCAGCGCAGATAGTCAGTGACTCAATCCCCTCATCCCACTGAACCACCCTCTAACAAACATGTAGCTTCTATTATCTGAGCGGCGTCGACTTTCCCGACTGCTCCGTCACATACGAGATCGCACAAGATCGCCTCACGCTCTGGATCCCCTACGTTGAGCCGCGCCAGGTGCTATGGTACGGCGCGACTCCCGACGCCGCAGAGGCGATGCGCCGCTTCGACGTGGATGATGTCCGATACACGGCTCAGCTGCCCAAGTTTCTCCACGGCCACCTCCGTCCGGCCACGACTCTCTATGTCCTGCATCCGGACCAGGCTCCCAAGCTGGCTGACCGTCCTCGCGGCCAGACGCAGATCAACTGCTCCAAGCTGCGTCCCGCCATGGACCAGGCTCGTGTGATCAAGACTGATTACGAAGTTGCGCTTATTCGTCGTGCTGCGCGCATCTCGGCCGCGGCGCATCGGGCTGTGGCTGAACGTATCCTCAGTATGCGGAATGAGCAAGACGTCGAGGCTGTCCTCCTCTCGGCCTGCACCTCTCGTGGTGCTCATGCTCAGGCATACCCCATCATTGCGGGAGCTGGCTCCAACGCCTCTACCTTGCATTACGAGGCCAACAACCAGTCTCTGGAAGGTAAGCAGGTTATTGTCGTTGATGCTGGTTGCGAATGGCAGTGCTACGCCAGCGACATCACTCGCACGCTGCCCCTCACGGGCTCATTCAGCAAGGAGGGCGCCGCCATTCATGCTATTGTTCAGCGCATGCAGGACGAGTGTATAGCGCGGATCCGCCCCGGCTGCATCTTCTACGAGCTCCATCTGCACGCCAGCGACGTGGCCATCCAGGGGCTGCGCAAGCTGGGCATCCTTCGAGGCAGCTTTGATGAGATCCAAAAGGCCGGTACTGTCGCCGCCTTCTTCCCCCACGGTCTGGGCCATCACGTCGGTCTCGAGGTTCACGATGTGACGGGCGCCGAGCGTCTGCTGATGCGAGACAACTTTCACATCGAGGGCGGGAAGCGCGAGATGGTCACGGCTACGGCGCTGGTTGCTCTTCAGCGAATGGTGGCTGCGCCGCCGCCTTACAAGGGACGACAGGCTCTCCGACCCAACATGATTGTCACGGTTGAGCCAGGAATGTAAGTATAGCTTCGCTTTCGATGGCTGCTTTGATACTGACCAGGTTCCCCAGTTACTTCTGCCGACCCTTTATTGAGGGATACTTTCTCAACAACTCGGCACACGCCAAGTTTATCGACGGAAAAGCTCTCGAGGCATACTACCCCGTTGGAGGTGTTCGCATCGAGGACGATATCCTTGTTACGGCTGACGGACATGAGAACCTGTCGGCGGGTGCACCCAAGGGTGATGAGCTGCTGGATGTGATAAACGGCAGCTTTGAGAAGGTTTAACGACCGTTAAGGGGGACGTACACGAGAAGGAGGAGATTAATACTGCGGGCTAGGCGTGGGTATATATGGCATACACATTGTCTTTGGCTTGCCTTGGTTTTGACAGTTGAGCGCTCAGGTTGGTTTCAAAGACGAGAATGATATAGGAGGCATGCGGCACAATTGGTATCAATTTATGGAATTTATCATGCTCGTTGCTACCCAAACATAACCTCTCGCATGTGCAGCTCATGCATCTAATATACAAAAAACACAAGGTGACGATCAAGGGAAAAGGCGTGCAGTCGTAATAACCTCACTCTACTAGATACACACAACCGCCCAACCACCGACATGACCATCAGATACACACACCTCTGACAACACCGCTTACAGGTACTTCTTGGGCATGGTGGCTCGCCGCCGCTTGTAAATGACATAGGCGGCAACGAGGGCGAGCTGCGTGCCGAGGAAGAACAGGACCAGGAAGCGGTGGCCGGGTGTGCTCGCCATGACGGCCTGGGAGAGCGAGTTGTGGTGGCTCGAGAGGGAGTCGCGGACGGATCGCTCGGTGGACTGCAGCTTGCGGGTGAGCTCCTTGCGGAGACCCTTGACCTCCTTCTCGAGCTCGATCACGCGCGTCTGCAGCGCCGGGATGTCGTCGAGCTTGCGCATGTCGGCGCGCAGCTGGCCGATGAGGTTGGTCAGCTCCTCGTGGCGCTTGGCGTCCTCTTGCTGGTGGCGCGACGAGGTGCGGTGGAGGGACGAGAGCTGGTGGTTGGTGTTTTGGAGGCGGTTGTGGAGGTCCATGAACTGCGTCTTGGACGTCTGGAAGATGTCCGGGTCCTCGTCGGCGTACTCGCTGTCTGGGGGAGCAGCAGCAGCTTCCTTCTTGGCAGGAGGGGGGGAGCCTCGGCCGGGGGGGTTCTTGTTGGGCGTCTGCTGCTTGGGGGGGTCGTTGTTTCGGACGATGCCCGCGTCAGAGTTGTCGGCCATGACCACCACCTTGAAGACCTCGAACGAGTCCGGGTTGTCGGGGGTCGCAGCCGTGACACCAAACTGGTAGCCGGTGGGGATGCTGAAGCTGCCAGACTCGAAGCACAGCTCGCCGTCGACCTCGACGCGGAACGAGGTCGAGGTCTGGCGGAGCTTGATCTGCGAGGGTCGGCCGAGGTTGCGGTAGTTGTAGCCGCAGTGGCCAAACGACAGCTCGTCGACGTTGCTCTGCCTCGTGTAGTCGATGTTGCCGTCGTTGAGGAAGCCGCGGATCATGCCGCCCGCGCCGCCGTGCGTGTCCACCACCAGGGCCAGGCCGTCAAACTTGCCCACGGTGTAGATGCTGCCGGAGCCGACAGCGGCGGGCCCGTTGCGGACGAGCCATATGTTGAGGTTACCGCGGCCGCGATCGGGCCCGTTGGCTCGGAAGTCGACGTCGGCGATCCATTGGTTGCGGAGCAGAGGCTGCTGGCCCCAGACGGCACCGCGCTGGTTACCGGGGGCGAGGGGCGTAAGGATGATGCGGTTGGAGAGCACCTCTGGCATCTGGGGGTTGCCCTGGAGGACAAAGTTGGGGATCTGCCCGCGGGCTTCGGGGGGACTTATCCTGGACGGAGGTCAGACACACACAAGGAAGCTTGTGCTACAGGAGATTTAAACAAACCTTCCAGCATGACCGAAGCTGAGCTCACTGATGAGGTATTGCGCCTGCGAGAGGCTTGCTGCCAGCAGCGCAGCCAAAGATAGAGAGACACGCATGGCGGAGACGTATGTGGCTCTATGCTGGGGAGGAGGGCCGTTGGGGAAAACAAGGGAGAGGGAGGACGGTCGGTGCCTTGCGAGCGCTCAACCTCGAAAGAAAACAAGGAACGTTTCCGTCTCCGTACCAACCCAAGGAAGGTTTGTCGAAGGGGGTGGGAGGGGAGGGGAGTGGAGAGCAAAGTTGAATGGTACGAGACAAAAAAGGCGGGCAAGGCTGAGGACACTTTGCACTATCAACGAGGTGTGTGGCCCCTGGGGCGGTAGGGGAACCAATAGAAGAATGAAGAGAAGAAAAGGAACAGCCTCTTATAAAAGGACAATGAATAGGCCAGCGAGCTGCGGAGGCACTCTCTATTTTAAGGGGAAACGAAAAGGGGAAAACAATTGCCCAGTCCAGAGGGGAAAAAGGGTCTCATGAGGGGGCGACTGGTGCTGAAGGTTGGAGTGTGGGTTGATGAAGCCACACGCGACAGCCACGGACTTGATCTCAGCCTTGGGAATGCCTTGATATCCATCAGACAAGTTTAACTAATTAGGTTACTACTATGTTCTTGTTTACTATGGTTAATGTCTTGAGATCAAAATAGATATTCAAGTATTTCCTATTCTTCTTGTCATCGGTATTTCTCTCGACTCAATTCCACCGAATCAGTGTGGCTAGTTTGACATGCAGCTGTCTGTCCGTCATTGGTGGGATCGTCCCCAACCCCAGAAGACAAGGCCAGGGGTTCAAGAAGCTCGGGCCATCGCTAGCGGAGGAGCATCGCACGCTTCTAGAAGCACGAATATGGAAGTTTTGGAAAGGCCGCCAGGCACATGACTGAATGGATTCCAGTATCGGTTACTAGGCAGATGAATTACGGTCATCAATACAAGATTCCCTCTATTGTTCATTTCATCCAATACCCTATTATCCTCTAAAGCTGTAACCTCTCACTTCAATCGGACAACGACCGTTTCCTCATTCGGACTAGTGTGGGGACCCTACGCCAAAAAAGAACAACGACCCAATCTCCGCCTCCTGAAGAGAGCTCCTCATCATGATTCCCAAACTCAACTCTGCCAATGTCATGAGGCCGAGTCCACCTCGGCGACAACCCCCATTACCATGACCGAGTCTTACCCGACACTGACGCAGACGGCGCTGGTGGCTGCTGCATTCAAGATTCTCTTGTTCCCAGCATAGTAAGCTTCCTGAAGCTCCTCCCCTCATGGTCTGTAGCTGACCAGATTAGCAAATCCACCGACTTTGAAGTTCACCGCAATTGGCTCGCCATCACAGAGAGCCTCCCCCTGGACAAGTGGTACTTTGAAAAGACGTCGGAGTGGACCCTCGACTACCCGCCCTTCTTTGCCTATTTCGAATATGTCCTCGCCCACGTCGCCCGCCTCGTCGACCCCCTCATGGTCAAGGTCTACAACCTCGACTACGACAGCTGGCAGACGGTCTACTTCCAGCGCGCCACCGTCATAATCACCGAGCTCGTCCTCGTCTGGGCCCTCCAGTGCTTCGTCGACGCGACACCTCTCAAGTCGCGCCGCGCCGCCCACGTCGCCGCCCTGTCCATCGTCCTCTCGCCGGGCCTGCTCGTCATCGACCACATCCACTTCCAGTACAATGGCTTCATGTACGGCATCCTCGTCATGTCGCTCGTCCTCGCCCGCTGCAAGGGCACCCTGCTGCCCAGCGGCCTCGTCTTTGCCGCCCTCCTCTGCTTCAAGCACATCTACCTGTACCTCGCCCTGGCCTACTTTGTCTTTCTCCTGCGCGCCTACTGCCTGTCGTCAAAGTCCATCTTTCGCATCCGGTTCCTCAACTTGATCAAGCTTGGCCTGGGCATCGGGGGTATCTTTGGGGCTGCATTTGGCCCGTTCGCGGCCATGGGCCAGATTCCTCAGCTCTTGAGCCGACTCTTCCCCTTTTCACGGGGTCTCTGCCATGCGTACTGGGCGCCCAATATCTGGGCTCTCTATTCCTTTGCGGACCGTGTTCTGATCCATGGTAGGTCCTTACTTGACCACTGATAATTTTGGTCGCTAATTCATCACAGTTGCTCCGCGACTTGGCTGGGCGGTCAACCAGGGAGCCCTGCAGAGTGTTACTCGCGGCCTTGTCGGTGACACTTCATTTGCAGTGTTGCCCGAGATTAGCCCCAGAATGTGCTTCGTCCTCACATTGGTCTTCCAGGGACTTCCACTTCTCAAGCTCTTCTCGCAGCCCACCTGGGAGAACTTTATCGGCGCTGTCACCCTGTGTGGCTATGCCTCTTTCCTCTTTGGCTGGCACGTTCACGAGAAGGCCATCCTCCTCGTCATTATACCCTTCAGCCTCATCGCTCTGCGTGATAGACGACACCTGGGTGCGTTCCGGCCCCTCGCCGTCGCAGGCCATGTGTCGCTCTTCCCGCTGCTCTTCACACCCGCCGAGTTTCCTGTCAAGACCATCTACACCATCATGTGGCTGGTGGTGTTCCTCATGGCGTTTGACCGTCTCGCTCCGGCGTCCAACAAGCCTAGGATCTTCCTCCTGGACCGGTTTAGCACTCTGTACATTGCGGTGAGCATTCCGCTCATCCTTTACTGCTCGCTCCTCCACCAGATCATATTTGGAAAGAGCTACGAGTTTCTGCCATTGATGTTTACGAGCTCCTACTCTGCGATAGGAGTTGTCGGTAGCTGGGTTGGCTACATGGTGGTTTATTTTACCGCATAACATGGGTGTATATAACTGCGATACCCTAAAATAGATTTCCTATTTCGTATAATTCTATTAAATTCTGAATCTAGAAAAGGGAATAACTGCATTCATCCTCTCTTTAAACCCCTGTCGGATTTGCTCGGGAATGTTTCGAGCCATCAATGGCAGCTGAGTCATCAGGAATTGTGGGGGTCATCCACGTGAAGCGCAAGGCTGAAAGCCCCCTTTGGTCTAAGAACCTCCAGCTTGGTCCCTAGGATCCAGGCATCCCCAGATCGACGCCAAAAGTAAGAACAGCCAAGTATTTCGGGATGCAGAACCGCCATGGCGAGCAAGGGGATTATCAGGAGCTAACATGGCATAATTAAATACATTCTGCCTGGCCGTGATGTCGCTTCTACGACGCGTTCAGGTTGAGTTGTGGAAAACCGCGACGTCCTATATCGCACAGCATCGATACGAGATGATGCCGTGATACACTTTTAGAGCATCTGCAATGAATTCAGCATGGCATATTCCCTGATTGGCGGTTTTGCGTGCTCTCGCGGGACGTGGATGGTCGTCGCGTCAAACCCGCCATCGCGGTCCCGGAGGAGGCGGGCAGGCCAGACGGCCCACCCTGTCTAGAGATGAGATTTGCAAGTCCAGCAATAACGACGATATCTAGTCGAAACTTGACCGAAAAATGATGCTTCAGGATTCATTGGACGCAGCGGGAGAAGGCGGTCCCAACGAGCCTAAGAACGTGGGAAAAAGTCGACGAGGCGCCCGTCTTGTCGGCCGGCGAGGGTCAGTCGCGCCGAGTGGAGGGAGAGGAGAGTGGGTGGTTCCCAAGGCGAGGAGGACGGAGGACGAGGAGGATGTGGTGCCGGCGCGCGGGTGACAGGGGTGCATTGATGCGTGGGTGCCCGGGAAGGCTAAAAAAAATCTGGGACATTTTCTTCTGGGAAAATTGTCTGTTTGAGCAGGCACAAACGGGTCGTCGGCCTGCATCCGGATTAGGTAAATAAATAGATTCAATATTGGTGTTTTAGATAGGCACCTGAAGAAATCTACAGCTTAATCCCAGCTTTCGTGCACATGGTCGAGCTGTCTTGACCCTGGTGTTCAGCACGGTCATGCTAGATGCAGTGCTGGCGGTACCTCCCTGGGACGGCACTGACAAGGAAGTAGATCTACTTTGGCGATACTGCACCGTAGCCCCAGGCCTCGGTGGCACGACAGGTACTCCCAGACTCCCTATCGACCCACTGTACACCCCCCATCTCTCGAGGTACCTTGCGCTGGCGCCCACCCTCGCTCCTTCTTTTCTAGTTCCTCCCCCGGGACCACCTCGCCGTTGCTCCCGTCGCGTCAGCCCGCTTCTTTCCTTTCCTTCCTCCATTCTTTCTTCCTACTCATCATTCTCGAGTCCTCCTCCTCCACCATTGTCTCTCCCCTCACCGCACGCATCTACAGCATCCCCCTACAAAGATACTTGAATATCAAGCATCTTTTCCACCCCACGCCTTCTCGGCCAAGCTGCCCGGCGTGTAAGTCGTTCGTCTTCCCCGGCGCTCGCATCAACCCGCGACGCACCCACCCCCCCCGAATTCCCGCCCGCGCGCGCCCGCGTCCTTTCCTCGATCCGCCCACACGACCGACGAGGCCACCAATTTCGCCTTTTTGCAAACAACAATCACCCTCGCGTCCCGCAACCACGTCTCTTTCCCACCCTCACCCATGCTGCGCCGTCGCGATATCCTGCAACGACATTCTTGTTAGTGGGGGGGAGGCTGCTTCTCAGCCTTGCAGGTGGTTTTCTTGTGCACTTCATTCTCGACCGCTCTACGCTTCCGGGATCGCTAGACCATGGTACGCCGTCTCCTTTGCTTCTCTGGCCCGCCGCGCGCAAACCCGCTAAACCACCATCGCCAGGTTCTCTTCAAGCGAAAGCCCGTCCAATTCCTGCCTCCCGCAGAGATCGAGGATGAGGATGCCGAGGTATGCCCGTCAACGTCGACCGAGTTTCCTGTTTCGCGCAGGAGCTAATTCTGTATAGGTCTGGTATATCCCCAGACGGGGGAGGTATTCGCTTCCTATGAAGACTATTTGAATCGGTGAGTGCCGTTGATGCGCCTTTGCTGGAGACCTGTAGCTTACACCTTTCTAGCATGGACTTTTACAACCAGGTTTGTTCTCATACTCACTTCGCGTCATGAAACCTTTAGCTCACCAAGCTCCCCAGCGTCGGTTCAATGATCAAATTACTGGACACTCAGGCCTGACCTTTTTCGAAGCTTTCAAGAGCGAGGTTAGTCTTTGTTCTCAAGCGGACTGTGCACCAACTGACCAATTTTCTAGCTTGCTGGAGGCAAAGAAGTCGAGGCTTCATTTCCCGAGGCGCTCAAGGGTCCTATCCTGCGTCGGGTGCAGTTTCAGACCGTTTCTCGCCTCGATAACCTCGTTGACCAGATTTACGATGAGTTCAAGCTCGACTACTACCCCGGTGAGGAGGTTACAGTAACCTTGGATGGCGGCGAGCGCGTTCACGGCTTGGTCCGCGACAAGACGACATTTGGCCCTCGTGCTTTACCCGACGGAAGCAAGGCAATGCCTACGACTCGCTATCTTGTGAACCTCAAGGACTCGGAAAAGGAGGCCGTCGTCACTGACGAACACATCTGCCGAGACCGGGGTGTCTTTACAAAGGCCATGCTCAGGTCGTTCATCAAGAAGACAGTGACTCGCGATGCGTGGAACGGCGCGCCTTGGTTGGTCAAGCACGACTATGCGAGCCAGTATCACATTGATACACGCGTGCCGCCTCATCTCCGCTACGACACCAAGGTTTTGGAACGCAAGCAGCTCCAGGCGCAAAAGCGAGCCCACGTCAACCATGATACCAACGGTCACAACATGGTTGCTGCCCTGCATTCAGGTCCTGTGCGATTACCGGAGCTTAAGCCAGCTCCGAAGAGCAAGGTGAAACCTGGTCAGCAGGGTGCCGGATCCAAGGGCCTCAAATGGCCTGTCAACATGCCCGTTCACAGCAACCCATTCAGCTCCCCCTCGGACTATGGCATGCAGACGCCTATCCACCGCGATCCTACACCTCCACCTCCGCCTCCGCCACCTCCTCCCAAGTACCCTATCGAGGACCTGCAGCTGGACCCTCGAACCGACCGAAAACGCCCTGCATTGAAATTCCTCTGCAGAGACCCGCCCGTCAAGGTCGAAAACGGCGATTCTGGCCAGGATGAACTGTACAAGAAGATTGACATGGCTTCCGTGGGCCCATTGCTTGAAACCTGGGACACTCTGAACGTGTACTGCGAGGTCTTCCAGCTCGATTCCTTCACCTTTGATGACTACGTCGAAACTCTATGTGCCGCCTCTGAGCAGGTGCCGATCCAACTTTTCGACGAGATTCATTGCTCAGTCCTCAAAATTCTGGTCGATTCCGAAGCCGATGGCGGTAAAGTCCGAATCACACTTCCGGAGATCGAGGAAGAGGACAGTGACGAGGAGGAAGACGAGGACACGAGTGCCCAGCCTACACCGGAGCCGGAACCCAAGCCGGTCGGACGTGCCACTCGCAGCAGTCTCGCAAAACTGGAGGCCGAGAGATTGGCTGCCGAGGCCGCTGCCGCCGAGAAGGAGACCGAGGAGGAGACGAAACACCGTGCCGAACAACTCTTGAGGGATTACGACTGGATCGAACATCTCCGAAAGCGCGACTTTGTCAACGGAGGTTGGGAACGGATCATGGTTGGTTTGCTTCATCAGCTATCCAAGAACGAGCGCCAACACGACGCTTGCGATGAACTCTTGCTCGAACTAGTCCCCCTGGAGCCGAACCGTCGCAGGAGACAGTGCGACAGCGATATGCAGAGCTCGATGTCAACTTCCGCGTCAAGGCGCTGCAGATCCTCTGCATGTTGACCACGGAGACCAAGGCCATCCGGGGATACATGGAGGATTGCAGTGAGACCATGACCACGTATCGCAAGGAAAAGATTGACTGGCAGCGGCAACGCAAGCAAGCGTAAGTTGAAGATAGCAAGGGCGTGATGATTGTTTGCTGACGAACTGTATAGCCTTGAGGAGCTGCGCCACTTGAACGAACAAAAGAAGCTGCTGTTGCCGGACAACATGCCACCTTCGCCACCAATGAATCCTCGCGAAGAGGAGGAAGATGTCAAGATGACTGACGCGGATGATTCGCACATCTCGCGGGAGGCAGACGGCGAGGAAACAGAAGACGACCCAGTGTCGACCAGAAAGCGACGACGGCCCCTGACTGCCAAGCAGCGAAAACGGGAAGAGGAAAAGGCTCGCAAGGAAAAGCAAAAGGCCGAAAAGACCCCTAAGGGCCCGGCCCAGTCAAAGCAGTTCATCAAACTGCTCAAGGACATCCAGAAGAAGGAGGATGCTGTCAAGAAGTGTGAGGACGAAATCGCCGTGATTGATAACGACCTGCGCGAGGCCGACTGTCCACGAACCAGAGTCCTCGGTAAGGATCGATTTTGGAACCGTTACTACTGGTTTGAGCGCAACGGCATGCCATACGGCGGACTTCCAGACAGCTCAACCGCATCAGCCGACTACGCCAATGGTCTGATCTGGGTTCAGGGACCTGATGAGTTGGAGCGAGAGGGCTACATCGACCTGCCTACCGAGCTTCAGGAAGAGTACAAGACCAAGTTCAATATGACGGTCCCCGAGCGAAAGACCATGGAAGAGGGCGACACCAGCGTCTTCAACGCCTATCAATGGGGCTACATCTCGGAGCCAGAACACATTGATGAGCTCATCAAGTGGCTGGATCCACGCGGATTCAACGAGTTGAAGCTCCGCAAAGAGCTCCTGAGCTACAAGGAAAAGATCGCCAAGAATATGGAGAACCGAAAGGCGTATCTTGCGTCTGAGGAGGACACAGAGAAGAAGGAGGAGTCTCAGAAGCGGATGAGCTCTCGCATTCGAGATAAGACACCGGAGCTGCCTCACTACCGCTGTCTGAAGTGGGAGAACACGACGGCCCTGGAGGAGCTTGGCCATCTACACAGTGATCCCCCACCACCCCGAGATCCCGCAAGCAGAACCGGAAGCGCGAGGCAGCCCATGAGGCGCCAGCGCCAGCAGCAAAGAACCGACGACGATGAGCAGGTGTTGTGATTTAGCAGATTTGAGCACGTGATATTTGGCATGGCACGCAGTGTTTCGGTGCATAGCGAGATGTGTTGAGGAGGCAGCATGCAATGGGATACAGGAAGGGCGGTGGCAGGTTGTCCTTTCAGGTACAGGACGGAGTCTATGAACTTTTTTGGCGTTTGCGTCCCATCTGGCTTCGGGATTGGGGGCTGGCTGCATGAGAGAGGTAAAATAGACAACAGCTAGCTGCAATAAAGTGTAGGAGTCCAGATACTCGGTATATAATCAGTCATGAGAGCCGTTGCGGTGGTTGTTGCACATGTGACAGGGCGGATGATGGCCCGGATGGGAAAACTGCACCGGCGCTCAGGTCGGCATCTCTGCATCCGACCGCCGATCTACAAGTCGGATGTCATCATGATCGGAGAGTTGTTTGGACCGGCCGCATCGGGCAAATCGACCGGGACTAGAATATATAACATGAGACCATTTCCTCGGAATTATTTGCCAGTTTTTGGTTCAGGCAGATTTACACAATTTAAGTGAAACTTGAACACTTTGAACACTTTCAATCTAGTAATTTCGGGACACAATGGCTTCAAACGAGCTGCCCGAGGTCAAGCTCTACTGGTACGTCATGTATTCAGAACCAAGCTCGTCATGATACTAACGTCGGCTCAAGGCTCGAAGAGTCGCGCTCACAACGTATCGTCTGGCTGCTAGAAGAGCTCAAGCTCCCATACACGCTGGAGCTGTTCCGCCGCAACAAGGAGACCAGGCTGGCGCCGCCAGAGCTCGAGAAAGTGCACCCGCTGGGCAAGTCGCCTGTCATCAGCGTGACGCCCGCGGGCGCTGGCGAGGGCGTGGATCCAGTCATGCTGGCAGAGAGCGGCTTCATCACGCAGTACCTCACCGAGCACTGCCCGGAGGGCAAGAGGCTGATGCCGCAGCGGTGGAGGGAGGGCATGGAGGGCAAGATTGGCGGGGAGACGGAGGCTTGGATGAGGTATCAGTATTACCTGCATTACTGCGAGGGGAGTCTGATGCCTGTCCTTGTCATGGCTCTCATCGTCGGCGGCAAGTCTATAGATATTCCTCTTGTCTGGTTCTCAACTAACTCGTCACAGGACTCAAGTCCACCAACGTACCCTTCTTCATCCGACCCATCTCGACCATGCTAGCCAACCGCATCTTTTCCTTCTGGATCTTTCCCAACACGCGTCGCAACCTCTCCATGATCGAGGGCCACCTCGCGACGTCGGGCGGCGACTACCCCTGCGGAACGCACCTGACGACGGCCGACATCCTCATGAGCTTCCCGCTCATCGCGGCAAAGTCGAGGCTGGACGCGTTTGGGAGCTGGGAGGGTGGGTCGTGGAGGGAAGAGTTCCCGGGGGTGGCGGCGTATGTCGAGAGGCTGGAGAAGGAGGAGGGGTATGTGAGGAGTGTGGAGAAGGTCAAGGAGATTGAGGGCGGATTTACGGCTTCTCTGTGAGAGGTTGTTTGGTTTGGTAGGTTACAGTAGAGACGTTATATATGTGGTAGTTGGAATATAATAACGGTACCCAGATGTTTGTCAAATATTGATACAACGGATGGCTTCGGAAGAATTATGATGCAAGTTCTGATGTTGACCACGGAAATATTTCATTGTGAATCTGTCGAGAAATGAGTTGATTCAAAGGATTAATATACACTCAGCCGCTAGAATACCTAATGACTGAGTTAATACCTGAATAACCCGTCTCTAGTTGAGATATTCAACTCGTGTCGACAGAGCTACCCGGTACATGTTACACCGAGGATTACCGAGGTGGTGTGCAACTGCCTGCACCTGATTGGCCACACACCTTAATTCAGACCTCACCTTGAAAATAATTGGACCTTCAGCATGAACTTTCCAACATCCGCAATATTCACCCATTGAGCCCGCAGCGGCCACTCGCCATGTATGCATCTCGAATAGCCTGTTCAAGATGCTTGGCGCAGGCCCGCTTGGCCCCTATAAGGCGGCTGGGGACTGCAGCCTTGTATTCGACAAGGGCTGATGCCTCAGACTCGCCCAGGCCAGCCTCATCCTCACCACACAACCCCGGCAATTGGCCTCTACCGCGGCGTCGGAACTCGCCCAAACACAAGAAAAGAGGCCAAGAAGACTCGGCGGTGGCAATATTCAACGATGTAGTGAGCCCTGCCAGCGGCGGCAAGCCACCCAGCGTCCCCATCATGGGCGAGCTCGAGATCTCATCGAGGCTCAAGGAGCTCCGGGAAAAGGACATGAAGACGCATGAGAAATTCAAGATCTTTGACAAAGAGATCTGGCCCAGCATCCAGGAGCTCCGAGGCCAACTCCCTAAGCCCATCTACATGAACGTCACCCAGCTCCTCAGCGATCAACTGCGCGCGATGCTGCTCCATGGGTTCTTTTCGCGCAGCGTCATGGCATCACAGGTATACAGCACTCTTGGAAAATACGACCTCGACATCCGGAACGACCTCATCCTCAGCATCTGCATCAGGATGACACAGTTCATGAACAAGTCCTACACACGCACTCTGATGAGGGACGAGCTCGTCGGGATGTGGCAGCACGTCTCCCAGCTCAAGCGGCCTGGGGAAGTTGGCCAGGAACTTCGCTTCGCGATGCCCTCGGTGACAGAAGTGTTGAAGGATGCGGAAAAGCATGTCGCTGGGAAGGACGAGCCAGAGGCCTCGACCTGGAACCCAACAGAACGCGCGCTGGCCTCGATGTTCCTCCAATACCCACCGCCGCAAGCTAAAGATATCACCCCGGCTCTTCTGGCTACCTTGGCTGTGACTTCCGATGGTAGGTACGTCGGTCGCGACAACAGGGCTGCTCTGTCCCCTCTGCTGGTGGTTGCTCGGGCTGTGCTGTCCAAGTATGAGCTTACCGCCGACAATATCCTCTCCATCTTCTCTCGCGAGCACACCATGCCTGGTACGCAGATGGAAGCGCTCGGGATCTATGTCCGAGACCAGTGGCCAACCGTCATGACCATGCTCACAACCGAAGCAGAGGTGTGGATGAAGCCGGACAACGAGGAGTGGGCGGAAGATCCTGCCAAGATCGCCGCGTCCCAAGTTGCCACATTCCACAAGCAGCTGAAAGCGGCGTATCGCGCGCGCAATGTCGGTGCGATGAGCGCCATCTGGGTGAACCTGACGAAGAGCATGGAGCAGAACCCCATGGTCAGGGAGCAACTGGCCAACAACACAGAGTTTCTCGACTATTGGATCTTTGTGTGGTGCGCGGTCCGCCGTCCGAAACGGCTGGAGGAGGCGATCAACCTGATGCGCTCACTGCAGACCCCGATGACGCTCAAGTCGTACACGGCCATGATGCACGGGTGGAAGATGTGCAAGGACCTGGGCAAGATTGAGGCGCTATGGGATGAGCTCGTCTCGGCTGGCACCAAGCTGGACACTGTCATCTGGACCGAACGCATCTCGGCTCTCATCGAGCTGGGCAAGACCCAGGCGGGCATCCAGGCTCTCGAATTCCTGGTGAGGAAGTGGAAGAAGGCAGTCAAGAACGGGACCGAGGCGGAGGCAGTGGAGCCTACCATCCAGGTCATCAACGCCGCCTTCAAGGGCATGCTGCATCTGAACCCCGACGCTGCCCACGAGCTGCTCGCGTGGGCTGGCCGGGAAGGCTTCGAGCCCAATGTGCGGACCTACAATATCCTCATCTCTGAGAGTATCCGGGCCGGGCACCCGGACAAGGTCTCTGACCTGCTGCGTGCCATGAGACAGCAAGGGATCGACCCGGACACTGCCACGTTTACCATTCTCCTGGAGGAGGTTGTCAGGCGGATGGACTATGCCAGCTCCGAGGAGCAGGTCGAGGCCGTCCACTCCATCCTCGCCGACATGGAGGACGCCGGGCTCAAGCCCAACCTCGAGACGTACGGCAAGTTGCTGTACGCGGTCGACGGCATCCAGGGCAGCTCGGACGACGCCATGGCGGCGGTGCAGAACCACATGCTCAACAACGGCTTCACCATCACGCCGCACATGGTCACCATCCTCGTCGAGCGCGCCCTCCGCCAGGATCCTCCCAACATCAGAAAGGTGCGGTTGCTGCTCAAGGAGAACAAGCTCTCGGTGGTCAAGCAGGGCGACCAGACCCTCTGGGAGCGCGTCATGAGCGCCCACGCCATCAGCGGCGAGACAAAGCCCGCCATGCGCATCTTTGACGACCTCGCAAAGGCGGGCCGCCCCGTCACCTCGCTGCCCTGCCTGTCGGACCTGGTGGGCGCGCTGCTGCAGAACAAGGAGGTCGAGTCGGCGCAAAAGGTCATTGATACTGTGCTGGCGCACAAGGCAAAGACGACGGACAACTTGGAGGCGAACAAGCGGTACTGGAGGCATCATCTTTGGTTCATGGCCAGGCGGAACGGGTTGATCAAGAACAATGCGATTCCGATGATGCAGCACTGATGATGATGGATGATTCATGTGTCAAGAGAGGGGATGGAAATGTACAATGTAAAAAGACATGTTTGAGTGAGAGGATAAGAGGTAGAATTCCTCGCTGGATGATTGTATTTCTCGTGCTTGAGAGCGCACGCTTGTAACATAGCAAAAAAAGAAGACGTCAAAGGGGTAAACCCGGTTTTCCTATCCTGCGCCAACACGCCGTGAAAAGATGCCAAAAATCCAAATTTATAACGACATGTTGTGCTTTCATGACTCGTCCATTGGGTCCCCATCGTCACCTTTTGACTTATTGTTGCCCAGCATGGAAGCCACTTGCTCGAGACCCTCGACGTCTCCTCGCGTTATCTTGCGCCCCTCACCCTGCCACTCTCCATCGCGGACCTCGCCTTGCGCTCCTAACTCCAGACCCCTGGTCGTCTCGAGATACTTTCGAGATGCCCCCTCGACGTACTCCACCCGCTCGCGCCTCCAGGTCTTTGTAGTAGCGTCCTCATCAGCGGCGGCATCTGCTTCATCACCGTCGGGTCCGAGGTCGGGAAGCAGCGTGCGGAGAGACGTCGATAGAGCGCGGAGGGCCTGTAGCTGCGAGAGCGTAAACTCGGTCGTCGTGGCAATGGGCGTGTCGGCACCTGCGTCCTGCAGACTTGCTTTATCGCGGAGGAAGCCAAATGCTGATCCATCGCCCGGCTGAGCCTGTGCCCCCTCCTCGGCCTTGACGCCGCCTGGCACGACACCCAGCGCTGAGCGAAGCTTGACGAGAAGCGCATCGTTGCGGGCTCGTTCTGCCTCGAGAGCGGCATGGAGCTTCTGACTTGCGTGCAACCTCCTCCGCAGAGCCGTCACCGACTCGCCGGTCGGTCGGTCCTGGGACTCGAGGCCGGCAAAGTCGAGACCCTCGTAGTGCGCCAGGCGCATGTAGGGCTGGTCGTCTGGCCGCACGGTGAGGATGTTGCGCATAGTGTACAGCTCAAACAAGTCAAAGTTCTTGTCGATGGACGCGTTCAGCAGCGTCTCGAGCTGGTGCGTGCCGTGCTCGATCTCGAGCTTGGCGGCTTCATCGGGGGGCAGCGGTGTCTCGCCAGCTGGCGCGTGCTTTTCGGAGAAGCCGAGGGACTGTGGGGGGATGGAGAGGAGGAGACGCTCGACTGAATCGAGGGCGCGGTCGGCGAGGACATTGATCGTGTTGATGATGTCGTCGAGGAGGGACTATGGGGAGTTAGGAGTGGTGTGGAAGAGGTGGTGAGATATGAACGTACGACTGGCGGGTAGCCAAAGTGCTCTGTGAGAAGCTCATAATCTGAAGATACTGGCGCTGCCATTGTAGTTGAGGTTGTAGAAGGTGGCCGAGTCGAGCTGGAGAGTCGTTGGTTGTGGTGGGGATTGTTTAGACGCGTCGGGTCGCGTTAATGGGCGTCGTCGTTCCTATTCACGAGCTTGCGTCACTGCAAAGAAATCCACAAAGTTTCTAGTATAACAATAAAATGAATCTGAGATCTTCAACATGTGCCTAACTAGAGCCTTGAATTGTATATTGCAGAACAGGTATGGTGTTCAACAGTACCTTCATTGACTGCCTCATGATGGACAAAACTCCAAGCCTGAATCGCAAGGCGTCCAAAAACCAGCCTTCCTCATCGAGCAAACACATCCCCGCCAAACCCGGAAGGAACGAACATGTGGCGCACGCTGTGGCTGAAAGTACGTCACTTTCATCCGTGCCGTCCCCCCCTCCACGCGGCGAACTTGGGCTCCCTCTGAGCTAAGCCCAAACGTCGTCCTACTTCTTCTCTCCTCTGACCTTGTTCAAATCTTGACTCTTCCCCCTTGTTACCCTATTCACCTCTTTTTGTAAAGCATTGGATATCGTCGCAATGTCGGGGTCCAAGTATAAAGACATTATGAAGAAGGGGTGGCACCCGGAGAAGCCGGGCACGACTATCAAAGGCCAAGTGGTAAGCCAATTCCTCACCTCCAGCGTCCTCGGTTTGACAAAGACCACCCCAGAATGGCCTCCTCCACAGGAACAAGTCCTCCGACGATGACCGCGCCAACCACGTCTCCGTGCCCCTCTCCAGCTCAAGGACCCTTCATCCTTTGCGCCGCCGCCGAAGCGCACCGGTTCTGGTCTTGCGCCTCCACCGCCCCCTTCAGAGAAGAGAAAGGTCATCACCGCCCCTTCAAAGTACCAGGACCCGCGGGCCCCCGTCGTCGAGGAGCCCCAGTATGCTCAACAACCGGAAGAGGAGGAGGAACCCAAGCCGCGCGGGCCGTACCGTGTGAACACCACAGGCCTTGCGACGAACCATCTCCCAAGCCACCTGGGAGGAGAGACGGTGCTGATGGACGACCCGCGGAGCCGCCGTCATATCAATCCGCCATGGCTGCCGTTGGAGGAAGATCTGCACCTCCCAGCTTACCGCCTCGTCTGCCCCCAAGGACCAATTCGGCCGCCAGTACCGTCTCATCCGGCGCTGCTAGTCCAGCTCCCACGGGCAACATCCTCGTGAACCAAGGGTCTCTGAACCAAGGAGCCATCAGTCGTCTCGGCGCAGCAGGTGTATCGGTCCCTGCCTTTGGTATTGGTCGCTCCAGTCCTGCGGCTGCAGAACCAGCTAGCCCACCCAAGCCTTCGCGTCCTGGAGTTGCCTCACCTCCCGCTACTCCTTCGCATATGAATGAGCTGCAGAACCGCTTCTCTAAGTTTGGAACGTCAAACGCCAACGCGACGGAGCCACCCGCTGAGGGAACGACTTGGGCGCAGAAGCAAGCTGCCCTCAAGACCGCCTCGGCTTTTCAAAAGGATCCCTCTTCAGTCTCCTTTTCAGATGCCCGAGCGGCTGCTGGCACGGCCAACAACTTTCGTCAACGACATGGAGAACAGGTTGCTGCAGGAGCAAAGACAGCCAACAGCTTGAACCAAAAGTACGGACTCATGGACAAGGCAAAGAGCTCGTATGCCAGTGTACAAGGCACTCAGGGCCAGGGAGCCGAGGCCAGGGCCGCTTCTCCATCTGTGTCGGGTCTCATAGGAAAGAAGAAGCCACCTCCGCCCCCGCCAAAGAAGAAGCCGGCCCTCGTGGCCTCGGTAAGTGCCCCCGCCGATGATGATGCACCACCGCCTATTCCCATGGCAACGAGGCCACAATTCTGATCTTTTGGTTGGGATAAACAAACAACTCAGTATCGCCGGGCGTATTCGGAGTTTTGTCGACTATTTTACCATGCCGTCCATACATAGCATCACTCGCGCTCACTAGAATCTTAGAGAGACTGAAAATTGGTGACATCGTGACGATCAGACTGGATTGGAATCTGCAGCCTTCTTTTTTTTCATTTCATCGATAAGTCTCGGGGGATATTCCAAGCGCCGAGAACGAGTTTCGTGTGGCTCGTAATCTTCTAAATAGGTGCTCGCCCGTCCATCATCACGGGTATAGCAGAACTTGCAGCACCACCAACACGCTTCGCCACCTTAGACCTTCATCTCGGTGAGACCGTGCTGCCAGACGGTGATGTAGGGGGTGACACCATCCTCACGGTAGTTGAGGAGGACAACCCTGCGGTGGTGAGTTAGTGACCTGTACGGCATGGCTGGGCATGGAGCGTGAAACGTACATTCCGTCGGGGTTCATGGACTCGCCAGTGAAGAACTCAAAGTCCTTGAACTTGGGGAGGAGGGTTCCCTTGACGTAGGCCTGAGCACCCTTCTCGAATTCACTGATGCGCTCGGCGGAGGCGCCCTTCTCCTGGAGGGCAGCCTTGACAGACTTCATGTAGCCTTGGATCCCCAAGTTAGCAGGACGGATCTTGATTGAGCGGAAGCAGCATCATTACCCTTGAGGTAGGTGAGGAAGCTCTTCTTGTCGAAAGAGGTCTCCTGGAGACGGAAAGAGCTGACGATGTTGTTGACCTTGCTCACCTGGTCATCGAGGGCCTCCTCGGCCTCCTCAGCGGAAGCGTTGGCACCGATGTCTGCGAGAATGTCGTGTCAGCGTGGGACGAGATTCTCAACCACAACCCGCGGGCCGTCGGGGGTGGTGGATGGTGTGAGTGAGGGCTACGTACCGACGTTGACACCACCCTCCTCGATCATGGCACAGTCGGCCTCGAAGACAATGCCATCGATGTTCTTGAGGTCGTACGAGTCGGAGATGAGCTCGTCGCCGGTGAGGATGTCCTATTGTGGTGGTGAATTAGCAAAAAAAGATCATGCCAGCAGCAAAGGCGCGGGGTTCTGGCGGGGTAGTGGCATCTGCGGGGAGGATTGATTGAAGCTGAAGAGGTAACTGGGGAATGTCTTACCTTGTAGATAATCATGATGACGGTTGGGTTCGACTTGGATGGACTTTTGAGGAGGAAGAAGCTTGATGTGACTGGCAAAGAGGAACGAGACCAGAGGAGGAGAGCCTGATGGTGATAAAAATCAAAGTGGGAGAGGGTGGCGGGGTCATTCTGTGGTGGTGGGGCTTTGGGCGCCAGTTTGGTGCAAATATTGCACCCGCCCCGCTCGAGTCTTATCGATAAGGCGTGTTAGTGACGGACTCTCAACTACAAGAAATAACGTGGATTCTATTACTTATTTTCAGTAGCAACGAGGTCGAGCACTAACCCTCAACTAAGCGACGGTACTTACTTTCCATTTTAATCAAGCAGTAAAACAAGTCCCCTTCCCCTCTGCATGTTGATTGGTCAAATACCCCTACAGGTACAAAATTTGGACCAGAGCTCCCAAAAGAGCACCTCGGCGTCGCAAAGCAGACCAAGCGTGGCGCCCACTCATGTTATTCCGCTCCATTTGCGACCCTCTAAATGAGTAGAGCTTGACATGTGCATAAAATGCAGGAAAGCATTGGATCGGCCGATAAGCGAGCTTAGTCATGGCTGCCTGCCCCTGAAGAAACAACACAAGCTCCCCAGATTCAACCCGTCATGCCGTCCAGGTCCGGCGGCCGGAGCCTGCGTGAGCCCGCCCCCGAATGCCGAGTTGGGAAGGAACGCCACTCCGTCCAGGGGGGTTCGGGGCTTATACGCGGGAAGAGTGCAGTATCTCATCGGAAGGGACGGATGAAGGAACGGACCTCGGGTTTGGGGCAGCGAATCTAGGCGAGACGAACTGGCCATATGATGACCTTGAGAGAAATGCCGTGCGCGCGCGCTCGCAAAAAGGGCCAGCCAACGATTGCGAGTGCGAAATCACCATGACCTGTTGGTGACGTTTCCATGGCGCGAGCCACAAGGAGGCTTCGCAGGGGGCGCAGGGGGAGAGGAGGATGCCAAAAAAACAGGCCATGAAATGGTATCAATTGGCGCGTTCAGTCGGCTTGTTCGTACGAGGCTGGAGGTGTTTTGCGCGTGCCAACAGCATAAGGAGAAGGTCAATTGTGCCTGACTTTTTGAATATGAATCGACACCCGGACCGCCCTGAAATGGCGTGGGCTGATGGATCATTGCCCGTGATGCGACTTGCTGGGGACTTGTACATGAGATTGCAGTCAAAAAGTCATGATCAACAAGGTATCATTGACAACCAAAAGACATGGAGACAGATTGATTAGCACATCCTTCCCCTTGCTCAGCTCCCAGGATCTGACCGCGTTTCGCACTCTTGACTTGGTCCGAAGGTGCCGGTCGGGGCTCCGCTCGGTCAATCACTTCCCTCTCTCTCACTCTCTCTCAGTCTCACTCAGTCTCACTGTCAGTCACTAACAAGAATTCTTTTGCTTGGCGCCACAGTGAGAGGACCCAGCGGCGCGCGCGCGGAAAGAGGATTGGCACGCGCCTTAATCTAATCTTTTCCCCCCAACTCCAGTTTAATAAACTTGGCTTTCGACTTCCCATCCCATCGACACTCCCTTTTTCCATAAAACCCTCTAGACCTCCAGCTAGATACCTTCCTTTTTTCTTCCCCCTTTCTCCAGAGGTATCTTGGGTCTTTTTTTCATTGTTTCTTGATTGCTTCATTTTTTGGCGCTGTTTCTGGTGCGTCGCCACCGAGCCTCTCCTTGCTTCAACTACTACCATCACCTATACGCGACGCTCCGACGCCCTCGCAGCAACTCTGACCCGTCATGGGCAACGATAGCTCCATCCTCGCCGACGGTTCGGCCATGGCCGCCCCCGGCTCCCCCCTCAACCAGACGCTCTTCGAGACAGCGCTGCCGCCGCTGCCCAGCTACAGCCTCGAGACGCAGCCCGACCTCCTGTCGTGGCTGTCCGACTTCTGGCTCTCCCTCATCATCCCCGTCGCCGTCTACTGGGCCCTGTCCCTGACCTTTCACGCCATCGACGTCTACGACTACTTCCCCCAGTACCGACTTCACACTCCCGAGGAGATCACCAAGCGCAACCATGTTTCCCGGTACGAGGTGGCCCGCGACGTCATCCTCCAGCAGATCATCCAGGTCATCACCGGCGCCATCCTCGCCGTGACCGAGCCTCCCGAGATGGTCGGCAAGGCCGACTACGACGTGGCCGTCTGGGCCACCCGCATCCGCGTCGCCCAGAGGGTCCTGCCTACTGTCCTCGGCGTCTTTGGCTTCAACGCTACCGCCATCTCCAAGAGCCTCCTCGAATCCCACCCGCTGCTGGCCGGCGCTCTCGCTGGTGGCTACTACCCCTCGCTCACCACCGCCACCAACGAGCCGGCGTTTGCCTCGTGGGAGATGAACGTGGCCAAGGTCATCTACCACTTCCTCATCCCCGCCGTCCAGTTCTTTGTCGCCATCTCCATCATCGACACCTGGCAGTACTTTCTCCACCGCTTGATGCACGTCAACAAGTGGCTGTATGGTGAGTTATTCCCACGGAGACAACCATTGCAGTCTGCTAACTGATTTCACAGCGCACTTTCACTCGCGACACCACCGACTCTACGTCCCTTATGCCTACGGTGCTCTGTACAACCACCCCGTTGAGGGCTTCCTCCTCGACACCCTCGGCGCTGCCGTCTCGTTCAAGGCCACCTTCATGACCATGCGCCAGGGCATGTGGCTCTTTGCCATGTCCACCATCAAGACCGTCGACGACCACTGCGGCTACTCGTTCCCCTGGGACCCCCTCCAGCTCATCACCAGCAACAATGCCGCCTACCACGACATTCACCACCAGCACTGGGGCATCAAGACCAACTTTGCCCAGCCCTTCTTCACCTTCTGGGACACTCTCCTCAACACCAAGTACACGGGCACCCGATCCAACAAGCCCAGTGACCGCAAGAAGACCGCCGCTGAGGCCAAGGACGAGTAAGCCTGTGCACACATACGACTTGATTGATTTTCGGCATATGGGCATATGAATACGACGAACTACAAAACAAAAACAAAATGCTTCAAATGGATATCGCCCGGGTCTGGTTCACTCATCCGGGAGGTGCCCTTTGTCATACAGTGACGGGGCATGACAGCAGCATCATCAGCATCACAATTATCAAGACGGCTCGAAGCTGACGGTAATAATATCAACCTTTAATTCACGGCTCTAATGAGAAACCCGGTGGATGAGCCACCGGGATAATGCATTCAACCTACTTTCGTTATCTTCATAGTACCATTCTTACACCCTCCGCTTCCGGCCTCCCCTCTGTCATGACGGGGAGGGGATTGGCGATCGAGGGGCAGGGGCCGGCGTTCCGAGGATGGTGGTGTCGGGTGGACAAGGAACGTCTGCCCGAATTGTTTCATACATGTTCGTTGTACGATATTTGCTTGGGTTTTGGGATGGAAGTTTGGCGGTGAGAGGGCATACAGATATGCAAACGCCAACGCTGGGCGCGTGTGTTGGGTCTTGTGTAATGCGGAAAGGCTCGGGACAAGAGGAGGACAATGGCATGATGGAAGTCATGGATATCTGGGTGTACAAAGGTTGTATCTAGGGATTGCCTCTCGAGCAAGACTGGAATGAAATCATTATCGTTACCAACAATTGGAAGTGACCTTGAAATTGGAAGTGATCTTGAGCTCGATAGAGAACAAGGAGACCCCAAGCAGCGCGTCAGGTTTGCCGAGGTACGTGATACTCACAACCCAACTTTGGTCATGAGGATGAATACGTGTAAACCTGCGGCCGTCATCTGGCGCGCGCCTGCAAAACTCGTTCCTGAATGGATCTCGACGAGAATGGTGTGATGTTGGCAGAAGAGGGAAGAAATCGGACGAGGGAAGCGTGAACTGGCAATGACATGGACACGGGGTGCGCAGGCTGGTCGATGCACAGAGGGCAAGTCTTGTCATGACCAGATCTCTGGGATCAAGAGGTTCACGACATGAGCGAGAGAGTAATGGTTGTCATGGGCATTGGAGGTGAAATTGATGAGACGCCTAATGTATTGGGGACTCTTGGTATATGAGACGTCAACATCAACGATCCAATATAACTGTCAGACAGCGGCAATCAAACAATGCAGAACACTCATTCATCTCCACAATTCAGCCCTAGTGAAGTCATCTTTTCTTTTCTTGTTA
This sequence comes from Fusarium virguliforme, assembly GCA_020883615.1. Lineage (NCBI taxonomy): Eukaryota > Fungi > Ascomycota > Sordariomycetes > Hypocreales > Nectriaceae > Fusarium > Fusarium virguliforme. Next base: position 743,788 of record JAJHJD010000012.1, on the reverse strand, counting down.
TTGTTTTTGACGTGAGCTGAGGATGCCCACCCAGCTGAAATGCACAGATGCGTGAATGGGAAAGCACAGAAGAAACAAGCAGCGGTGAGTGCGGAAGCTCTCGGATGCCCCGTTCACGGTGTCTTTGTTGTCGGCGTGTCTCCGAAGTTGGGGAGGGGTTTCCCTTGTTGTTGTTGTTGCACGATCCGAAACAGGGACGCTTTGATCAAGTCAATGGGCCTTTTAGACAAGCAAAATTCCATGCAGCTCTTTGTGGTGTTGAAGCGCTAGTAACTAGCCAGCCTTGCGAATCGATCAGAAAAAAAAGAAGAAGGCTGGGAAAAATGAGATGCGGTGGTGCCGTTTGCTTTTTTTTCTAGAATTCGGGGCTGCCGGGTTCCATGGCTGGGACAAGGTGGCTTTGATGGGCGAGGCGAGAGATGAGATGCTCGTCTTCAGGCCTGACTTTACTTTGCGCTACGCTTCACAAACGCATTTCATGCTGATACTTGATGGGTGACAAGCTTGTTTCAGCAAAACAGTAGCACAAGGTATCCGCATGAAGCGAAGCATCAAGGTCATATCCGGGACATGATGCCTCTGACGATGCTCATCGTCTTTTTCCTTCTCGAACGTTTTTTTTTTCAAGCTCCACAGTCCGCCACCTACCGGCGTGCACCGCCGCAGGGGAGAGGCTGGAGATGAAGAGCCTCATTAGAATGGGATGTCTCCAGCGGGTACCTAACTCAAGTCTCGTGAATGTCATGCCAGACAATGGAAGGGCGGTTGCACGACAGACGGGGAGGCGGTCGGCTGCGCGTCCGAGACATTTCCTGCCGTAGTCTATTGAATTCATGCATCTTGACATGCTCGGGAGCTGCACCACGTCCTGAAAGCGGCATGAAAGATGGTGTGGTCGTGGGTGACGTGGGCGACCATGGGCCGCAGGAGCACCAGCAGCATGCGGTGCATTGAAATGATGCTGCACCGCTTGTTCCGGCCTTTTGCTCCAAACTCGCTGTCGGATGCTCAAAGAGGTCTTTACTAAAAACGATCCTGTCCTTTGTTCACCTGTCAGGCAAAGGGTTTCAGATGGGCGGTTCGACGATCCCAAGCGGGCCGTGAGTGGTCAGGTCTGGGGGTCAGGGACCCTGATTTCAGGATGGGTTTTATTAACGTTAGTCGAGGAGGGATCCAAATGCTCTCCTCTCCCACTCGAGTCTTGTCTGCTTGCAATCCATTGGAAAGTCAACTGGAAATGTCGTTCTGCAGCCGGTAACCTATCACATTGCATCGCGTCCGCATCTCTCCAATCCCAAGCGCACCCGCCCCTCCTGACAAGGGGGTGGTTGAAGATGTATTCGGCAAGCTTGCGCACAGAATAAGTCGAGCACCCGACTGAGCGTGCAACGCATTAGTATTTATGTCTTGCCTCTGCCTTGTACAGCTTCTCGACCATCCCTTGCCGCGACCACCCATGATCCCTACGGCCCGCAATGGTCTCAGGCTGATCAGCTAGGCCGCTTTGGGAGCATGTCGAATTCGCTTCGGGAATCATTCCAGGAGACTAGTGGATGCGTAGTAGCCAATCATGTGTGCCACAGGGCCATTTAACACCAGGTTCCCTGTCGCTCATCGCCCATCAAGATGGCGCCCCGTGCTCGCGAACCTGTTCTCCTGAAATGTCGCCAGTTGAGGGCCGTTTCGCATTGTCTCTCTCCTCCGTGTTACAGGTTTTCTTTGGTTCGTGGCGAGGCCTCTCTCGGCGGCACCGCTACTTAGAGTTCAGCAACGGGGGCGGTAGACGATCGGGGATGCAAAGCAACCTGCACATTGTTATCGACGACGATCAAAAGGGCGGGAACCTTTCCACTGGTTGTCTTTGGCCAAGAAGAGAGGCCAATAAGCAAACAACATCATGTCGCTTGCTCAGCCGAATCCAGAAGAGGGCGTCCCCCCTCTCCCCACCCCTCGTGCATGCATGGATGGTTCATGGCCTCTCTCAGCCTCTCACGATCGCCTCCTTCAGCTGGTCCCGTCTCGGGCGACGGACCCCAAAACATTACAATTGGAAGGAGAAACCCAAGCTGAATGCGAACTGGGCTGAGCTGATTTATTTCCTGTTGGCCTGCCTCGCTAGGTTCTTTTCTTTTCTCTGCTTGGCTTTACCTGACCTGCCTTGCTGCCCCGACAAGATTGGCGAGGTAAGACGTAATTAATGTAAGGAAGGAAGGAAGAAGCCAGACTTGGTCCTCCCGCCCCTTCCGCCATCCCATCGCAATTCATTGCAATCTCCTTCCCCATCCAATCTCATTTTCCAATTCATCTTTCTCTCTCTGCTGCATCTCTCCCTTCCTCTCCATTCCTCATCTGAAACCCACCAAAAGCAACGCCAGACTTTCAATAGCAGGATACAGACGCCTCGATTTAGCGGCGACGACGACTTGCGCTGGATCTCTCGTCTTCCTGCTCGAGTCCCGCCGGCCGGCTGGCCCTCTGCAGCTTCGGCCACTCCAGGACCACAACTCTCCCATCTCCGAGCGTCGCTGGCGACACGAGAAAGAACCGAGCGAGACCCAAACCAAAGCAACGTCACTAGCCGCCCGCGACCCTCCGCCCGCGCCTTATTCTTGCTTTTATTATTGTCGCTACTGTACGGCGCATTGCTTCGTCTCCTGGTCTCCTCCCCGGATATCCACGCCTCTTCCTCCGGTCTCGAGGTCTGCGCTTCTTTGTTTGCCCTCCACACTCTGCGCTTAAGCGCCCGTACCCGTGCCGCAATCCCCTTTTTATCCACCCCGTTGTCTGGTACACCATACTCGCGCCGGACATTCGTCAAAGCTCGACCAGACACCCCATCGCGGCGCTTACCGTCCATCCATCTCGGCCTCCCCATTGGTCGGTGCCGGCTTCTCTCCAAATTCGTTGTAATCTGGAAGTCTCAACTCTAGACATCAGCGGCCAGTCTCGAGTCTGAAGCACCACTTCGCGCCTGTCTGAACATGCGACGGGCGCCTTCTGTTGTTTCATCGAGCTGCTATTCTTGATTGATCCCCAGTCTGCCGAGATCCCAACAGAGGTTCGTGTAGGCGCCGTCGTGGGCCGTCGTTGCTGCAGGCAAGATTAGGTCTAAGTTCATCCATCATCCCTACGACGACGTGCCTCTTGCTACATACATATTTACACCGAGGGGGCCCTTTCGTCTGTTGCCCACCATGAATCCGTCGACGACTCTCTTCACTTTCATGTTGTGAGTCGGGACCTTTTCTTTCTTTTGTCCTTTCTTTTCTGTCATCTTGTTTGTCATTGTTTGCTTCTTTCCTCCGCCTCTCGCTGGCCGATCGATCTTGAACCCACTGTCTTGCTTGTCTCGATTCGCCGTTTCCGGACCGCTGCGCCGGGTTAAACGACACAATCCCACGGGAGTCACTCATTATTCTCATCATTTGTCCTCTGGAGGCAATTTCCTTGCGTTCCCTTCTTGTTTCAATTGTCGAACGTTGTCATTCCCTTCTAAGACCGGGATTGGCACTTATCACCCCAAAAGTGTCTTAATTGCCGTGGTATGCTCTCTATCTGTTTTATTTTTACCCTCGCATGAATCTGGTCTGAATTCGGCTCTGACCCCGGCCAACCCCCTGTTGTCTGAGACGGGAATCGGACATGATGATTTCTGAATTGGATGCTTTCTTTTGAGTTGCTTTGAGTTGAGGGCCGAGCTGAAGTCAGCGTCGGTCCCATCGTGGGCAGCATCTGCGTGCAGTTGCATGCATTGGGTCGGGAGAGCTGGCTGGCTGGGCTTGACTGCAGAGGCGGGTTTCCAGCTGCTCCTCTTTGGGGACTATTTGCTGGTTGCAGCAGCTGTTGACCAAGGAATTGATGGAGACTGAGAGACTGCCTGGTCTCCCTGGTCTCCCTCCCCCACGATCCTCAGCTGTCATGCCAGTCAGTGCCGGCTCTCCCTTGGCTTCCCTTGGCTTCCCTTGGCTTCCCTTGGTCTCCCTTCCCTTGGATTGGGCCCCAGCACATGTGGTGGCTGGCTGTTTTATGCAATCTCCCATGGTTTTTCTTTTCTTCCATTCCCCTTCCATGCCGTCACCCGATGCATGGTGCTGGCTCTGAGCGGCGGGCGCTGACATGCATCCCCAGTCAAACACACCCTTCGACCCAGTCCGTGCAGCTTATTGGGTCGTGGGACAATTTCAGCCAATCTTACCCCATGCAGCGCGACGTCCGGCGTGGCCGTGGCCAGTGGAGAGGCTGCTATTCTTTCCGCGACATTGTCTGCGACGACGCTTCGGCTTCTGCGACGTGTGCTGGCACAGGCACAGGCGGCACCGGCACAGGCGCAGGCACAAGCACAGGCTTGAGCTCAGGCTCAGGCTCGTGTCTAAACAAGAGGCACGGTGGTCTCAAGATGGGCCATACATATTACTACTACGTACGTCGTTCCATTCTGTTTTGGCATGTGCCATTGTGTTTCGTCTTTCATTGTCCATCCCCATCACAAACATAAACATCCATTCCACTCCCTTGCATATCAATCAACAACAACAACCACCACCACCACCACCACCACCGACATACATCTACACTCGCTCGCCCAACCCCTCGTAAACATTTAATCAACCTCTTCACTCCTTCTCTCACCCACTTCATTCACTCCTTCACAACTCTATAATAATCCTAACAATGGACTCTCAGTATGAGGTGGATGGTTCCGTCGAGACACACGACTCTACTCTGCCTTCGACAACTGCCTGCCCTTACCTTCCAGGCCAAGCCGTCAACACCTTGATCGTCCCTGTCGAGCAGGCTCTCCGACAGCGAAGTGCATCTCTCACATCTATGCGTGCTGCCGACTTCAAGACAATGAACCCCGAATCAAAATACACCAACCCTCGACCCGCCCCTGCTGCCGCCAACCACATCCCCTACCGCGTTGGCTCCTCTCCCTCACTACACCACAAGGCCTCGTCTCGATCACTGTCTCCCGCCCCGGCAGCATGGAAGCGTTTGTTTAGTCGCAAGTTGAATAGCCGTGACGGCGAGCGTGGTCGATCCCCGGTCCGCAATGACCTTGCTGAGGAGGACTTTGACGATCGATGCACAACCCCATCGGAGGGCACCCGCACCAGGGATATCTCTCCCGAGTCTCTTCGCCGCTTCCTGTCCGACGACCTTCCTCCCCGACCCGACTCGAACCTCAGTGAGAGGCCCTCGTTGGTCATCCCCGAGGACATCATCGATGACAATGACAATGACAATGACGATGATGACAACTTTGCAACGTCGGCAGCGTCCGAGACCCAGTCTTATGTCACCCGCCTCTCGCCTCCTCCCTTCAAGCGCTCTGCATCTTCCGAGTCATTCAATGTCGAGGCGACCAACCCGAGCTCCCTCGCCCTGGTGCCTACCGAGCCATCCAAGCAAAACGTTCACGAGACGGAGGAGGTGCCCGCATCCGCTGTGTTGCCCTCCCGGCCCCGGCTCGAGACACTCTCAGTGCCTCGTGCTCCCTTCAACCCAGCCACGAGTTTCTTCCTCTCGCCTGTCTCGCCCAACTTCCCTGAGGATGAGTGCACCAACTTCTTCGATCTGACCGACGACGAAGACGACGTTGTGTCGAGCAACAACAGCGACATCCTCACCTTCCAACCTACGGGTGGTATGCCATCAACAACCGACTCCTTCGAGTGCTACAGCCTCCCCAAGCCCCACGAGCAGGGAACCATGATGGCTGAGCCCAAGCCGACCTACGGCAAGGCCAATTCGCCTTCTCTTCTCTCCCGCAGCGACTCTGGCTTCACTGTCAGCGGCGGCAACTTCCTTGGTGCTCCCATCGACACTGGCCTCGATGATTTTGCCGCTGAGCTGGGCTGGATGGTGGACGTTATCGGCACCAAGCGTCACTAAATCACAACAACTTTTCAACCTTTCTTCCCACAGAGATATTGGTGAGCCATGTCATCTCTCACAACAGCATCACCATATAGACGGCGTTTGGTCTTGAGTTTCAGCATCTGCTTTTTATCACAACATCTACTGTCCCGACTCTTGTTGGCGACAGACTTTGCATTTTGGCGTTTTACCGGGAGTGGACAAAAAAGACAAGGGATGGCGCAAGTATAGGGGCATTGGGAGCGAATTGAATGTGGGATACTATACAATAACATGATATACCCTTAGTGGTAATGAGGCGGGCAGGCGGGCAGGTACATGGTGGTGTACGAGCAAAATAGACATGGATCAAAATGGGATTCGGGGCATTTGGAGGATGAGGTGGCAGTCATGTCTGCAACGCGATCTTTGTAGGACAAGGATGCAATGTTTGGGTTGAACAACTATGCTCTTTAGCTTTGTGGCGGCACGTTCGTCGGCAAGCGTCTATAGATGAAATGAAGTTGATCTTCGACTCGATTACTCTTGCTCAAAAACTTGGGATTTTGTGAGGTGATACAAATTGCATTCTGTAGGTATGGAAGCGCTGTACGTTCCCACTCTGCTATCCTGCGTCTATCAATACACTGTTATACAGGTAGGCAATACATTGACTCTGTCATGTCATATCACTACTCTTGCCCTCATCCAAGGGCATCAATCAACAAACATGTGCCAAACAACCCAAAGCCATCCATATCCAACACACTCTCATGAAGCAACACCGGCAATTCGCCTCATTTTGTTTCTTGAACTGGAGTCGAGGTAGCTCCGGCTGCCGGCGGCGGGTTTGCTGGAGCTTGAAAGTAAGGTTGGGGAGCAGGAGCAGAAGGGAGGGCGGAGGAGCAAAGGTTGGGCCGGTAGGAACTGATGTCGGGGCCGGAACCGAAGCCGGAGCCGGGGTTGAGGCCGAAGCCGCGGGGGTTGTGCCAAATTGGTGGGCGCAGCTGGATTGACCTGGGCAGTGGCAGCCTTGGTCGTGTCAGGCTGGGGAGTAACAGAAGGCTTTGGCTCCTCCTTTACCGCAGTCATCTTTTGCTCGGGAACCGGAGCGTTGGCCGTCGCCTCGGGACCCTTGGGTACAAGAGCTGCATCCGTAGTCTTTGTGGCCTCTCCCTTGGCCTCCTCGCTGGGCGTCGTCTCCTTCTTCTTCTCCGGACCCTTCGCGTTAGGATTCAAGAAGCGCTCTGGGACTCCCCTGGCCGCGTACGTGCCGCTGCCGACCCAAGCGTTGAGGGCACAACTCCAGCGGTACTCGTTCCGAATGAGACGCTGAATCTCGCGGTACGCGTACGCGTTGTAGTAAGGGAGGCCAGTGCGAGGATCCCGGTAACGGGCAGGGTGGTTTGTGATGACGCAGACTGGAGCAGGTGAAGGTTCTTTGAGGTACAGTGTTAGCAAGGAGAGTGATAAATAGGGGTTAAAAGGGGGAAAGGGGTCGTACTGGGTAGCTTGTTCATCTTGCGGCCAAAGATGATCTGGGTTTGAACGGTACGATCCTTAAGGGCGTTGTTGTCAAAGTTTTGAAAGACCATGGCGTTGCGAGCTCCCGTCGATGGTTGAGGGGGTTGAGGCTCAGCTTCAGGGGGCTTTGAGATGGTTGAAGGGTCGGCATTGGGGGATTTGGAAGGGGGTTCGGAAGGTTTGGAGACGGGTTGGGGGTGGGCATCTGTTGGAGCTGCATTGGCAGTTGAGGGTGAAGTTGCCGGTGCAGGCTGTGGCGGGGGAGAAGCGGAGACTGGAGGGGATAGGGAGGAGGGAAGAGGGGCGACAGCAGACAAGGTGGGAGGGACAACACCTTGAGACGTGTTCGGCGGTGCGAGGACGTTGGACTTGGGGTTGCTAAAGCCCATCATCGGGGCACAGCCCCGTTGACGTTGATGCCCAGAGGGGGGGAGAATAGGGGCTGCGAGAACACCTGAAGGTTTTGGCTCAGGCGGACGGGCTAGGCCTGGTGGAGGAGTCATGATGGACGACCGCTGAGTTGTGTCCGGTGGTGCAGTAGCTGGGAGCGGAGGCGGAGCGGCGAGGCCACTTGTTGGAGGAGCAAGGGAGAGGGTGGTGGCGGTGTTGGTGTTGATGATGACCGAGGTTGAGGGGCGGGAATAGCTAAACCACCGGGAGGAGGTGGTGGTGGCATGGCCATCGACCGAGGAGGCTCTTCGGTCTGGAGAGTGGGAGAGGTCGTCTTTTGCGTAGTTGGAGGTGTATTCACGGGCCCGGTAGCAGTATCATCGGCGTTGGTTGCGGCAGCGGGCGTATCGTCCTTCTTGATCCCTGACGTAGCAGCTGGTTCAAGTGGTGTCGTCGTTGATGGTTGCTGTTTCGTCGGCGGTGGCACTTCACCCTTGGCCTTGGATGAAGCATCATCCGCAGCTGGTGTGCTCTCCTGATTGCCATCCTTCTTCTCCTCGGCAGCAGGTGTCTTGTCCTGGCCCTTGCCCTTATCCTTCTCTTTGCCCTTAGCCTTTTCACCCCTCTTCCTCTTCTCCTTTGCCGGCTCTTCTATCACCATGTGTTTGCCCATCCACTCGCCGATGCCGCTCCAGAAGGTGATGAATGGTCCCTTAAGTGTCCTCTGGTGGAGGGCCGCCAGCTTCGCTCGTCTCTCTCCTCGCGCTGCTTCTCTGCCACCTCCCACCTGTTGAGACTCTTGCTGTTGCGCTTCTCCACGATGGCCGCCTCGCGTAGCCTCTCCTCCTGAGTCATGGGGGGCTTCTTCATCGCCTCGAGACGGGCCGCCTTCTTTTGCATCTGCGCAACCTGCTTCAGCCGACGTGCCTCGCGCTCCACCATCTGCTGGTGGAGCTGCTCCTTGGATAGTCGGGTCGTCTGGCGGGAGGATGCTCGGGTCGGTAGGTCGGCTGGTGAGGGCAGCCACGAGGTTCGCTCGGATTTCTTCTTAGGTCGCGGCGGGGGTCTCGTGGGTGCAGCAGGCGTCTTGGTTGTAGGGTCGATGCGAACTTTCTTGCGAAACTTGGCGGGGATGGCTTCTTGGGCCTTTCGCTTGCGTTGGGCGGTGCGCCGCTCCTTGGCCTGTCTCTCCAGCTCCTTCTCGCCCTCGAGGTCATCGTCGTTGTTGTCATTGTCCTCGTCATCGGAAGAAGAGTCCATGTGGACGTCCGATGCATTCTCGCCGGCGTCGGAGAAGCCCTGGTCGTTCTCGTCCTCTGCGAACAGTAGCTCAAGGTCCGAGTCTGGCTCTTCGTTGGCGAGCATCGACTTCATCCGATTGCCGGCGGTCGAGCGGCGCTTCCGGGTCGTGGCCAGCCATTCGATCTTGTCTTCATTGTTGGTCTGGCTATCCGAGTCGTTGCCGCGGCGCTGCAGGTTCTTTGCCGTCTCGCTATCACTGTCGCTATCACTGAGGCTCGAGAGGGAGGATGACCGGGACCGGGGAGTCCCCATCTCCGAGAGCTTGGATTCCGTCTCCATCGCGCTAGATCATCGGTCAATGAGATGAATCGAGTCTGGCGACATTATATGACGCTGCTCTGGCGGCCTCTGGGTTATTTCGATGGGGTTTCGTGGTGTCGCGGCTTTACGCCAGGAGTTTAGTTGGATGCAAGGAAGACGCGTTTTTTGGTGGGGAGTAGTTGCCCTCCAGGAGCTAAATTTTGGCTGCCCGCTGACATCAACGACGTGACCCATGCATCCGGTCTCATGTATGAAAGGCTTTACCCAGCAGGCAACTACAGTCATGATTCACCGAATAACCAGCCTCATTAACTAGCATCATTAATAGGCCAAGGTCAAGGTCGAGATGACGATTCGTATTCTAATGCTATTGTCTAACGGTCGCTGTCCGTCACTAACTCCCAGGTCAAGTAGAGTTGATCTATCTGTGCTCGTCCAGAGCCTTCAAACTGCCTGTGTGTAACCATCCTGGCCCAGCCAAACGCCCTATCAATTCACAAAAAGACAAAAAGATCCCTTATCACTGTCATGAGTGAGTGCATGCCGAATGTATATCGTGATTCCAAAATCCAAAGCTTCCACTCCAAACCCAAAACTGCGAGCAAAACAAGACTATCACGTCAAACTTGGTACTTTCGCCCTGTGGGGGGATTCATCACCCCTATTACATCTCGTCAGGGGCAAATTCCTCTTCCTCCCCCTCCCACTCTTTACAGAATCCAACCCAGTTGCGGTGAAGGCACTTTTGCTTCTTTTCTGGCGAGGCACTCGAGGGGCCCGTCGAGGTAGCCGTCGGCGCAGCAGTGATGGGTACTTGCGTCGCACTACCAGGCTGGGCGCTCGTCGTCACGCTGACTTCATCCCGGCAGCCCCAGAATCTGCCTGGAGTCTCACAAGTGGTGGTGGTGGTTGGCTCTGTCGTTGTAGTAGTTTCGGTCGTCGTCTTATCCTTGCATCCGAACCAACCAGGTGTATGACAAGTCGACGTTGAAGTCGACGTTGTCGTTGCTGTGGTCGGCCCCGGCGTGGTCCGGTCCAAGCAACCCCACCATCCGGGAGTCTCACAGGCCGATGTCCGAGTCCGGGTCCGGGTAGTTGTAGAGGAAGACGATGTTGTAGTAGTTTCAGTTCCGTTGCTCTCGTACATCTTCCATTGCGCGCAGTCTCGGCATTCAGGGGTGCGTTTGCATTCGGGCACATCGTCGTACTTGACGATGATGTCGTCAATGACGGAGCGGATTCGGTGCGTGCCGATTCCGACTCTCCAACCCTTGTCTGCCACGACATCATACACGCATTCGTAGCCCGTATGGCATGCGCTTTCCATAGCATAGCCGGCAAAGGAGCACGAGGCTGCGGCGCCGTTGCAGGTCCCAATGTAGACCGGGTCTGCCGTGTGACCAAAATGAAAGGTGCCTGTGTTCTCGCGCATTTGGGGAAAGCTTGGGTCGGTGCCGGGGGGAGAGGCAGGCCAAGCCTTGAAGCCGGCAGAGCCTCTGGGACAGCCTCGAAGGTGACGACGGGCAAGCCGTATGTCATACCCAACATGGACGTGACAGCACCGCCAAGGGAGTGGCCGGTAAGCCAGACATTGGCATCGGGATAGAGCTCTGTCACGTTCGAGTATAACTCGCGAGCAGCAGCGTAATATCGATTCTCCTCCCGAAGTGCCTGAACAACACAAGTGTTGTTGCAGCTGTATGTGCCCGTGGCACAATCGCAGACCTGATGCCAGGTCCACTGGCCCTGTTGAGCGCAGCAGCAGCTGAAAAAGAGGTTGTCATTGACCTTGTCGTTGGTCGTGGTCCCTTCTCCATCAAAAACAGCGGTTGTCGTTCCCTTCAGGCCGATGACAATGGTGGAATTCGTGTCGTCGACAAAGACATGACCACGGAGGCCGTCACCCTCCCATCCGAAATCGGCACTTCGATTCCACCGAGGTGTGACATCCTCCCAGTCAGCATCAGACTCGTGCTCAACATACGCGTTGGCAGTCATGCGGGCTAATGTGAGGACAGTATTCTTGTCTTTGACATCCGGGGATGGAACTTGATCCGTGGTCCATGCCGATGCGTCAAGGATGGATACGTAACCTCGCTGCCGAGACTCGGCGACTATGGGGTCAACAACAGATGGTCTTCGATCTACCAAACGTTGGATCGGGGCGGGGTGGCTCTTGGCCGTAAGTCGGGTGATCTCGTATTCCTCAAAACCATCCTCAGCGGCCAAGTACACTTTCGACTCTCCGTGGACGACATCGCGCTTCCGATGGAGGTTGGGATGGAGATAGGTGCCGTGATGATATATATGTCGGAGAGTGAATGTGTGCTCGGCGGGAGCAGGCACGTCGGGGGCTGATGGCAGCGCTGGCCCAGGAGGCAGTAGGATATCGTCATGGAAGCTGCCGCGGTCGCCAGAGCCGGAGGCGGGAGATGGTGTCAAGGCAAGGAACGACAAGAGTAGCGCAGCAGATACTCGAGCTGCCGAGGCGCATCGGAAGCCGGATGACCGGCGGCGATTATTTGTTGTCATGACGGTATGAACCATCCAAGTGATGAAAGATCAATAGGCATAGATGTTGCCTCAAGAGGAGAGGGAGATGGGGATGGGGATGATGATGAAGAAGAGGGGAGAGTCGGAAGAAGGCGACCAGAGATGGATGGCGATAGCCAACGACGTCGTCATTTCCAGCACGCGGGCGCTATCGCTGGTGGAGCAGTGCCAGGAAGGTTCCAGGTTGCAGAAGTACCGAGGTGCTTTGTCGGAGAGTAAGCCACAGATCCAAGATAGGGTAAAAGTACTTCTACACTGGTGATAGTGCGTAAAGGTACTTATTCTTCCTCACAAGCTATCACCCGGCGCCAAGTCAGCAGTCATGGTCCCGTCATGATACCTCAGCAGCATGACCATGTGACCGCACGGGCTGGACAAACGTTGGGGAGGCCGGGCTACGTCGCCCAACGATTGCGGCATGGGGGCTTCCCCAGGCCAGGCGAGCTGACGCCTAGAGCACCCCTAAGCCTTTGTTAAAGTGGGGCCTTTATAGTGGTTCACGGGGAGGCGCGTCGCGCTGACCGCGAAGCTTAGAAGGACGTACCTGCTTCAAATTTCCAAAGGCCGTGCTTTGCATCGCAACATATTATCGCCTTGAAAGGAGAGAAAGAGACGACACTGTCCTCTCACAACCTCATCTCTCGATAACAAAACCTTGCGCAAATTCGTCGCAATGACTGCCATGTACGTTTTGGACCGATTTCCTCGCTCATCGAGGCATCTTTGATGGTCTCGAGGCGCCATCGAGATCCCGATCGCCTCACAAAGGATCTCCATGGCAACAGCTAACCAACTCATCAATTTGCAGCGAGAGCTTCGACAACATCTACTTGGACCTCTCCAAGGAGAGCGGCAAGTGCAGATTTGCCGAAACCGGCTTCGGTTGGAAGCCCGCGAGCGGCGGCGACACCTTTACCCTCGATCACAGCAACATCGCCTCCGCGCAATGGAGTCGCGCCGCCAAGGGCTACGAGATCAAGATCCTGCAACGCGCCAATTCCGGCATCATCCAGCTTGATGGCTTCCAGCAGGAGGATTACGACCGACTCGGCAAGGTCTTCAAGAACTGGTACAGCACCGTTCTCGAGAACAAGGAGCACGCTCTCCGCGGGTGGAACTGGGGCAAGGCCGAGTTCGCCAAATCCGAGCTCACCTTCAGCGTGCAAAATCGACCTGCTTTCGAGCTCGCCTACTCGGAGATCGCAAACACCAACCTCGCGGGTCGAAATGAGGTGGCCGTGGAAATGTCCCTTCCTGCCACTGCCTCCGACTCGGGCGCTAACCCATCGCTTGGCGGAGCCCGGTCAAAGGGTTCCAAGGCTGCCGCTGGTCGCGATCAGCTCGTCGAGATGCGCTTTTACATCCCCGGTGTCACTACTCGAAAGGAGGCCGAGGGCGAGGATGCTGGCAGCGATGCCGGCAACGCGGAGGAGGAGAAGAACGCGGCCACGCTATTCTACGAGACTCTGATCGACAAGGCAGAGATTGGCGAAACGGCTGGCGATACTATTGCTACCTTCCTAGATGTTCTGCATCTCACCCCCAGGTATGAATCAACTACGGCGCTCCGCTGTGCATGCATTAACGTGTCCTTTGCAGAGGTCGTTTCGACATCGACATGTACGAGGCGTCATTCCGCCTCCGTGGCAAGACGTACGACTACAAGATCCAGTACGAGGCTATCAAGAAGTTCATGGTTCTTCCCAAGCCCGACGATGTTCACTACATGCTTGTCGTTGGCCTCGATCCCCCGCTGCGTCAGGGTCAAACCCGCTACCCCTTTGTTGTGATGCAGTTCAAGAAGGACGAGGAGGTCACCATCGACCTCAACCTCAACGAGCAGGAGCTCAAGGACAAGTACCAGGACAAGCTCGAGCCTCACTACGAGGAGCCACTGCACCAGGTTGTGGCCAAGATTTTCCGTGGTCTGGGCAACAAGAAGATTTCATCCCCTGCCAAGGACTTTATCACGCAAGTTCCCTACCCTTTTCCAGTTGACACAGCTGCTAACTTGTGCCCAGACACCGCAACCAGTACGGCATCAAGTGTGCGATCAAGGCCAGCGAGGGATCTCTCTACTGCCTGGAAAAGGCCTTCATGTTTGTGCCCAAGCCTGCTACTTACATCGCCTACGAGCAGACTCAATCTGTCACCTTCTCCCGTGTCAGCGGGGCTGTCTCGGCCTTGTCGACATTCGATATCACTGTTCTCCTGAAGAACGGCGCCGGCTCATCGCAGTTCAGCAACATTAGTCGTGAGGATCTGAAGGCTCTTGAGACGTTTTTCAAGCTCAAGGGTCTCCGCGTTAAGAACGAAATTGACGAGGACGCCAACCTTCTCGCCACAGCACTTGACCAAGAGATGGATGATTCCGAGGACGAGGTGGTTGGCAAGGCCGACCGAGGCTCAGCAGATGAGGACGAGGAGAGCGTGGACGAAGACTTCCAGGCCGACAGCGAAAGTGACGTTGCGGAGGAGTTTGACAGCGATCACGAGAGCTCTGGCTCAGGAAGTGACGAGAGCGGCGTGGATGATGATGACGACAAGGAGCGGCCCAAGAAGAAGACGAAGACGGCCTGAGTATAGTTTTGGGGTTTCGGATCAGAGCGGACATGTACCATGTGCCACTAAGCGGGAGAATTTTAATGGAAACGAGGCTGGGAAAAGCTCTTGGTCTTGGAGATACAGATGTATTGGCGGCGTTCAGGCTAGAAAGACTATCGATATCACACATGGGCTCATGTAGCGGCTGTTAGCATGCCACGGCTATTGAGCAGCCCTTGCCAAATCAACGTTGACAGAGTTACTGCTCAGGCAGCCCTGTCTTTTGGACAAGACGAGGGTTCCTTGACTTGTGACATTCTGATCGTCAACTACTATTCTCAGCCGCAAAGAGCGGTCCCAAAGCTTAGGCGTCTTGTTCAGCTGCCTCATATGAGTGTAATTTTGATATCAGCCACCATTTGATCAACTTGGATTCAGAACAGGTGATATCCATGGATGGTCTATGGAATACCCAATTGTCCAGCAGTTAGTCATCAGCAGGCACACAATTTCCTTTTGAGGGAACTACTGTCGGCTGTCAACCAGAGGACCATTTGTTTCGTGGCAGCGGTTGGTGGAGAAGTGCCTCTTTTCTTTTGGTGGCCGTTTTCGTCTTGGCAGCGACGATCAGGGGCCCCTCGATCGGCGATTTGCAGGTTTTCGAGAAGACAGGCTACTGCAAGGCGATGCGACATGACACAAGGAAGGATTCCCTTTTAGTGACATCTAGAAGGAGTGCGTTGTGTAGATGACGCCTCCCGGCTTATGGAGGAAGGAAGCCGAGTTTTAGTTTCAGCCAAGTGGCTGGCGAGATCTGGTGCTAAAGTATTAAGATCTGGGGAGGGGGGCGTTTGTTAAAATAAAAAAGACGGTGGTTATTGGAGAAGACAGTTTCAATCTTAAACGCGCGCTACTGAGTTGATTAAGGTTTGGACAAAGATCAGATCAGCCAGGGTGTAAGTCAAGACTTTGCTTTTTCTCGCGAATTAGGCCGGGAAAAGAAAGAATGATTTCCAGCTGTGGTCGAGTTTGCCCATTGTGACAGCTCATTATATATCCGGCTCCGAAGTTGGTGTTCTGTCAAGCGTTGATCCGAACGGGGGGGGGGGGGAGGCCCGCTTCTCGCAAAGACGGAGGGTAGGGTCAAGGGGGCATGCGAGGCCCTCGTTGGTTCTGTATTTTTGCAGAAACAATCCCCATCTGAGATTGACGAATCCTTTGGTCTACGGGCGGCTACTCGGCTTGCAAGATGCAACCGCGGCTTGCGGCGGAAGGGGGGAGTGTTTGAGGAGCATCGTCGAGTTCCAAGGTTGCCCTTCATCGAGGGTGCTGGGTTGCGAAATTAGGGCCTCACGGATACATGATCTGATCCTCAGCTTGGTTCAAAAACACCGAGAGCAGCCCGTTCGAGGGATTCGAGTGTTTGAGAAGGCTTCTGTAGACTCAGTGTCAGTGGTGACAAGCAGGAATAACCTCTCCTTGACGAGATGTAACTGTGAGGGTTGTCATCCACCACAAACTATAAATTCATCTCGTCGTCGTCTTTCCCACCGACATCTCCCCAACCTCGTTCCCTCTCCTTTCTTTCCGCTCAAACGGCAGTAAAGCCGGCATCCTCGGCGATCCACCGTCGACACCGATGCGTCCATCGTGTAGCAGCCCGGCAAGGTGCCACGGATACTAGGTAAGGTAGGTGAACCTGCCTGCCCTACAACCTGAGCGGCACCTTCCCAAACACACTCATCCAGGGTTCATCTGCGTCTACGCCTTACGAAGCAGGAAAGAGCGGCTCACATCAGAAAAGGGAAAGGGGTCCCCCCGTTCATTCCGTTTCTCACCATTGGCCAACCTTTACCTCTGCGCCATGCCGCCGCAGCGCTCCCGTTACATCTTCCCTCGGCAAGGCCTCCATCCTCTCTCAAACCCTGGGATGGATACATCCATCCATATCAGCTTTTCCAAAAGTCGATGTGTCACGGCTGAGCAAGCCGCGAATTTCCCATCATGCAGCCCCTACATTGTACTGTTTCACAGAGAAGCCCCAGGTGGGAACCAACAGTGATTCCCCCCCTCTTTCTTCCTCTTCTGATGGATTCGGTTCGAGCTCACTCTTGGTGTTGCAGGTGGGCGGTGGGCGCCTCCTCGATCCCGCATACCCGCCGCCGCCGGGAAACTAAAAGCAAACCATGGCAATGTCAAGAGAATGCCATCTCCCAAAGAGGAACAGAAGGGAGAAGGAAAAAAAAAACCCCCTTCCAAGCGGTGACGTCGAGAAAAATGCACTACTCACACAAGCCTAACCCACAAAAAAACCGTTGTCCCCTTCCTCGTCCCCTGATGCCGCCGCGCCCACCCCCAAAACGACATATCAGCCCAACGGCCAACGACCACACTTGTCTCCATCAGTCTCCAGCCCGCCTCAAAGCGTCCTAGCCCCAGCATCTGACGTGAATCCCCTTCGTCCAGGGGCCCTCTTTTCCCAATCATGGCATACTTTTTCGTTGGCTGCGCTGGCCAAGCTTGCGGCCCCCCTGGCTATAGCCAGCCACCCCCCCCCCCCCCCCCGCTCCTCGGTTGCGAATCTAGGATCAGACCACCACACCACGGGCATCTACACACCCAAATGCTGCGCCATCCGCTTGGTGAGAGCCCCTCTGTACCTCGCAGAAGGGTTCATGTCCCGAGCAACAGATCAATGGGGCCGCTCCGGGCCCGTGTACAGTACAGCGTGGTTTCCGTCCTGCTGGGACTGGAAGAACCGGTTTACATCACAAGATCGTGTTGGGGGGGGACGCATGTGGTGCCATCTAGCGTCATGGTGGCCGTGCTGTTCGTCTCGCAGGCAATTTATACCCAGTATCCCCCGTCGCCTTCTATACGTATTGGGTGGCCCGTCCTCGAACAAGGCCACCAGAACAAACCCAGGCCTGGCTGAGCTGGAAACTTGGCAAGGGCCCTGATGAGATAACAGACGGCGGCTGTCCTTCCTCTCCACCGGGTATCAGAGACAAAAGGACAGCCAGGGGAGGGAGCAGCCTGGCCTCGGAAGATCAAGATTTGACCGCTCACAATGGCCCCCTAGCAATATGATACCGTATCGCGCCAGACTGACGAGGGCCCGGAGACCGGCTCTGACAGGGGAAATCTATACGCCTCCTCATGCACCCTCCCGCGCTTGACATGTGAGCAGTAGGGCTTGTCGGGCCAAGGTATCCAATAAAGACGGGATGGGCAAGGCCTCGAGATGCCGATCGCCCTGAAAGAGAACAAATGCCCAAGTACCAAGTCTCGGTCCCAGACCCCGTCCCGGTCCCAGTCTCCCAGTCACAGTCCCAGTCCCAGTCGCAGCCCAGTCTTTCTCCCCCCGAGCCCACCTACTTACCAGCTCCAGTTCCAGCTCCAGCTCCCCAGGAGCAGTCCTTAAAACCCCTTTGGGGCGGTAAAGGCGGGGACACTGACCAATTCCATTGTCGAGTCATTGCAAAATGCAATCAAGGCGTCAGCTTGAACCCACACAGGGCCTTCCCCATTATCCGGCATTGGGTTTCCCACGGCCACGGGTTCAAACCATTCAACCCCTCCCATTGGAAGCCTTCCCATTCACGTGGGGAGGGAGACCGAGAAGCTTGTCTTGCCTCGACATAAACCGCCCCCTCCGAGCTGCCCTATGTTATTTTTGACACCAGATATCTCACCACATTCGACTCCCGGGGCGGGTTGCAAGAAACACTCGAGACGCCGTGTAGTCAGTCAGTCAGTCAGTCATCAAGGGCCTCGAACCATCATCTGCTCAGGCCTCGGGTTGCCATTGGGTGTCCCCGTGACTAGTCACTCGACTTGAGCGGCCTCAGGAGAGGAGACACGGGAAGCCGGGGGAAGCCGAGGGAAGAAAAAGAAAAAGGGGGCCATCCGTACCCCCCGAGAGACGCGAAGGAAGGGACGCAGCTGAGACCGGGCGACCGATAGCGCGGCAGAAGAGGGAGCTGGTGAGTAAAGATGTGCCGATGGAGAGAAAAGTCACCCTGCCCAGCATGCGCTCTGACGTTGACAACAGCAACCAACAGGCAGACAGAGGGGCAGAGAGGGAGACCTCGATCGCCGTTAGCGAGAATACGGCCATCGTAATTCGCTCATCTGAGAAAAGGAAGCAGGGACTGGGAAGGACATCCGATCGGTCGCTTGACCGATTGTCTCGTGGTGGTGCCGAGAAATCTCTTCAGTGGGGTGACTTTTTGTCCGGTTCGTGGGAGCACGAGACGCGGGCATAGCCTCCCCCGACGGGAATAGGACCATCAATCTCTGGGCTGCTCTGCTGGTCCGATGCGGTTCGCTGCGGGTGGCGTTGGAACTATCGAGCAGGCTCCGGTGACGTCGAATCTGCGGCTTCGCCAGCACCGTATAAGCAGTTCGGCCCCTTGATCACCGGCCTCACGGTGAAGCACGGTGCCGGCCGTAGGCCCAGGCCGAACAGCTCAACCAGAAAGTCGTTTATCAAGACGTTCACGAATCGAAGCCAGCCGACCTTTGCTGCACTAGTCTTTGCATCAAAGACACTTACTTCCTTCTCTCTCTCTTTCTCTCGCTAGAGACACGAACAGACAGCCGCCGCTACCGAACAAGGCAACCCGGCCACGCCTGGTTGCAAGAGGACATACAAACGGATACCCGGCCCACACCATCGATCATCGACAACGCGGGGGGCGGACGAACACCCAGAGGGACCCCCCAAGATCCAAGGATCTCTCTGCATCCTGCCGACTCCCCGATCCCTACCATGGCGGGGGAACATAGCGGGGACCAGTCATTCTATGACTTCCTCATAGAGGAGCCAGAGGTACGTTTTGATGTTGGCGATTGAAGCTGTTGTTATCCCGTCTCTTTTGCGCAATGTGAGATTGAGGTGGTGGTGTTGGGTGGTGGTGAGAGCCAGGAACAGGAACGTCCGGCGCTAGGACGTTCGAGATGTTGCCGTCCATGGTCTCAAGGTTGCTGTGAGCGGCAACTAAGACATGGCTGTCCCAAACATCAGGCCAGTGGCTGAGGCTCGAATCCACCGGCGTCCGTCTCTGCCCCGTCTCTTGCACGCCATGACTCGAATGACAGGTCATGATGTGTGGCCATGGCTTTCTCGTGGCTCTCCGGAGAAGGGGTCGGGAGGGGCCAGATTGGACGGAGCAAAAGCCTCTCTGGGCCAATTCAGTGGCAATGGCGCTCAGGAGAAGAAACAAGATGAAGCGGAGCCGCGACAGGCGAGCAGGTTGGAGCTATAGAGGGCGGGACGAGGCGAGAGCATGAGCCATGAGGCCAGAAAAAAAAAGTATGATGAAGAACGAGTCTAACGTTTGCGGTCCTCGTTGGAACGAACAGATGATGGCGCCGGCGCCACCCGGTCATTTTCAACATCAACAGCCCATTTCGTCGCCGAATCGAACCAGCCGCGATCCGCAGCCGCGGCCAGACCCGACCGAGATCGAGACCCACCATCAAGCCCATCACCCGGTACTCGGGATGCAACTACCGGAACCATCACGTGCGCAATCACGCGGGCACCTTCACCTCGACTTACACGCTCCTCCGAATTCTGTAGCCCACGGAGCCCATCCCCAGGGCCTCCACGGCCTCCATAGGGGTGTTCACCCGGCCGCGCAGGGCCCCGCGGGCTTTGCGAACCAGCTACCAGTCTCTACAGGTCCAATGCCAATAGATTGGGGCCTCTACAGCGTTGGACACGCCGGTCTTCCGCTGAACCCGCCTCAATTCGACTTCCCGGGAGCCATGATCCCTGCCGGAGACGGCGCGATCGGACACCAGAATCATCTCTCACATGCGGCGACAGACCCCGCTTTCGCGTATGGAAGCGAGCTCGTCTCGCCATCCAGCATACATTCATCCAGGGGTCAGTACGATAGTGCCGTTTCGAACCACTGGGAGGACGCTCTCAGCCACGGAGCGAGCACCCCAAAGGTGATGACGCCCGCCGCTCGTGTAGCCGCCAATCCCTGGGCCGAAGTGGACGAGGCTCAAGACGACAACCTCCCCGCACCCGCCTCGAGACCGCGAAGAACACCCAGGCCCAGGCGACAAAAGAAGGACACTCGAAAAGCATCCGAGGCTTCTCAGGGCGGCAGCAGTAGCGCTGGTGGTGGTGCGCCTTCGGTATCTGATGCGGCCAGCCCCAGCTCTGCGTCCCAGAACAGCCGCGCCAGCATCGGCTCGAAAGCGGCATCCATGGTGTCGACGACATCGACAGCTTCCAGCCGCCAGAGCAAGCTTCGCAGTGCCTCACGAACGTCCAAGAATAGCCGTGACAAGCCTAATGATACTCCAGAAGAACGACGGACCCGAGCATCGCACAACCTCGTCGAGAAGCAATATCGCAACCGCCTGAATGCGCAATTCGAATCACTCCTCAGTGCTCTGCCAGAGCAGGCTCGACACGGCGGCAACGTAAACGGAAACGGAAACGCAGACGATAACGAATCTGACGGCGCAAACGATGCGGACCGGCGCGTGAGCAAGGGCGAGGTGCTCGAGATGGCCCGCAAGCACATCCAGGCACTCGAGCAGGAGCGAAACCAGCTCGAACGCGAGAATCTCGAACTACAAGGCAGCCTCCGGCGTCTCAAAGGACCTACCTCGGACGGAACTGGGTCCTCGTCGGGCCAGCAAACGCCGCTCGATTTCAATAGCAACACGGATCAGGACCGGGCCCGTGGCGATCGAGATACGGACTGACAGCAGGAGAGCATCATTCAAGATTGGAGGAGGACATGGCTCGAGGCTGTGACCGAGGGACAGGTCCAGCATGGTGCTCTCGGGAACGACGAGACGGAATTTCCTTGTTGCGAATATCACGTTTCCCCTCCGTCCTCTCATTCACGTTTGATTTTTGCCGCACATGGTTTTGTTTATCTTGCTTGTTTGGCGCGGCGCAGCGCAGTTGCAATATGGCAACGACTGGTCATGGACAAGGGGGGTCCATGCACCATCAGCAACAGGCTCATGAAGCAAATTGTTTGTCGTGTTTTAGATGGTTCATGTGTTGCTCAAGAGTGTTGAATGTCGGTTGATGATGGCCAGAGGGAACTGAATTGTCTGTAACAAAAAGAAACGGTGATGGGATGGGTCGTCGAGTATCAAAAGGGAAAAGGATCATTTGATATCTCGCAGGGTGAGGTTGGCTGGTGGGTGGTTGGTGGACTTTGTCTTTGTGCGACTTCTCTCTGTCTCTTTCTTCCAACTCTTGGGGGTTTGGTTTGTCTTGATGCTCTTCTCTTCTTTCCTATTTCTCGTCCTTCTTTATCACACGTGTATGTACATGTCTCCCCCTTTCCTCTCTTTTATCCCTCTCTTCTTTCTTCCTTTCATTCTTCTCATGATGCTCATGATATTAGAACCTCGACATCAACAAACTCATGTAGACTTGGGCTGGGTTAGGTGGATGTGGTTTTGTCTTTCATCTTCTTCTTTGGCTGCATGGTACATGGAGCATTGGTACTGGGTTACGGGACAAAGAACAAAAAAAAAAAAAAAAAAGAAAAAATAAACAGATACAACGTTGGGGTCGACAAGGAGGAAGAAGGCAAAGGGGAACGGGATAGACATGATGTTGGGACAGGTGTTTACACAGCATTGGTTGGACGAAGGAAGGGTTTGTCTGGTTTGGTTTGCCTGCTTGGAGGGGAAAACAGACACTGAATAGAAAACTCGACTACGGATTCGACATGGTTTGGCTTTATGTTTTCTTTCTCTATATGCTTCTTGATATGATGCTGGTGTTGTGTCTTGTTCATCCCCACTGATCATTGTCATGACCTTCCATGGTAGCAACAGGGTTGATAGTCTACCATGGTCTGTCTACCTCTGCAAGACACTGTTGCTACTGTGTCTCATGTCCCCATTCAAAGCCTGGATATAAGATACATATCCATAAGTGCGTAGGTCATAGGTATGTATATGATATAAGAAATGGAGGAGGTTTATCAAACCATAAAGAGGTATAACTGCTTCAATGATTATCAGTACTGGCACTACTTGTATACCTTTCGTAATTAATACGAGTTCAATTTCATGACATATAATGTTTCAAGCAGTAGTTAAACAAGCATATATATACACATGAACATCAGACAAATACAATACTACGTAGGAGAAAGAAAACACATCACGGGTCAATACGCCCCCCATTAGTAGCTTCAGGAACACACCCACCAGTGATAAGCATGGCTGATTCTAGGTTTCAGAGTCATCATCGACGTCAAGTTGTATGTATCGTTGCGGCTCCCAAGCAAGGGATGTGCTTCGGAATCTCTGGTTGCAGCAAACCTCAAATGACATCAAGACTTGAGAATACGAGTTTAGTGATGGGCTTCGAAGTAACCAGGAGGTGCCAACGCCAAACAAAAAACGGTCCAATTCATCGCGAGGGTGAACGGCCACACCTAGCTTGAGCTCATTCTTTCGGGGCGGGATAGCACGTTCTTGGATAGGTAGTCGGCCCTAGGTAAGGGTTTGCTGAGGGTTTCTAGAGATATCGTAAAGGGCGGATGGTCCTATTGATGAGCCTTTTTTCTTCTTCTTCTCTTCTTATTTCATGCCTGTCTAAAGGACGTCATAGGCAGATAGATGATGGAAGGCAGTCCATCATGAAAAGTACAGTGTTCAACACAATGAGGCCATCATGACACTCAATGCCCATTGACATGCATCACTACCTAATAATCTCTATACACACATATATATATACATCCAGCGTCAGCACCTTACCTTGATGAATGAACCTTGTTTCACCGCAAACACTTTTCTAGTTCGCCACGATAAAAAAAAAAAAAGGTGCCAAGCTGCTCTTCATCCCAGACCAAACACTCACACCCCTGCACGTGAGATGGCTCGAGAGCATGGTGTGGTAGAACAACTCCAATTGCACATATAATGACGTGGTCCTGTTCGCCCCAGCTTCCATGATAAAGTCCTATGATTGCTCCTACTTTATTCTCTCGCGGGTTACCATGATCCATCAATTGGATGCGGAATCACTAGAGGAACATAACTTCGTTGTCGAGCACAGACAAATTATTGCTGGCACTGGCTAGCAGTTAAAAAAGTTGGTGACTAACCGAGCACGCATCATACAGGAAACACAACACAAGAGGGACGTCAGGTTATCTGGTCTTTTCAAGTATTTTTTTTATTTCTTTAGATATATACACGTGTGAACAAGCATCGCTCCAAGCTGGGTAGTAGCCATCAAGGCAATTGTTGAGCAAGGCAGCAGTCGATGCTGGTCTGTCTAGAAGGTCATGAATCCATCACTCGTAAAGGTTGTTTGCACCTCTCGTTGGCCTTGTCTCAGCCAACTCTATGTGGGTGCGGTAAAAAAAAAGAATATGAACAGATAAAAGGAAAAAAGCACACCCAATGCCTTGTTTATCTTTTTTTGAGAAACCCCCCAATGCCCCTCGAATTGCTTTTGTGCAGGACCCGCGCCGCGCGTACGCCTCGGATAGTGTGAATGTAGATGAAAACGTGACAAGACAAATAAAAAAGCAAGCAGGTTAGGTCCTTGGGACCAGGTGGCCAGCCGGGTGTTTGTGGAAGGCCCGGCGTGGAATACAACGCTTTTGAACGAAAGACTCGTTGTCGAACAAAAGAAAACCCATCATGGGTCGACATCCCCAGCTAGGGATGGGGTGTAGTGGTGGTGTAGATGTTGCAGTATAGAACAGTGCGAGGCAGGAGGATCTTGATGCCCGCATGTCGGAGACGGTGAAAGGATCTTCAAGGCCTCAAGCCCTGGTGTATGTATGCAGACGCTGCAGCAGCAATGCAAGGTCACCGAGATGGAGCCGCACGCAACACGGCGGCGCAGCGAAACTCCAGACAAAGCAAACATGGCGCCATCATCATACCAGCCATGCCCGAGAATTCGCGATCTCGTCTAGATGCGGTCGCTGCTCCCCTTGACGTATGCCCGAGGGAACAAGGCGTACTGTCCGACCGGCGGCACCTGCGTGCTGAGGCTCGTCGTCCTTGCGCGCGGCCGTCGGCCCTTGGTCGCCTCGGCCGACTTCATCGGGGGTACCTCGTCACGGACGATCGACTCGCTCGCGTGGCTCTTGTGAAGAGATCGCTTGCCGACTGGGACCGACGGGAAAGGCGCCAGCTCCGGCACCGTATCCTTCTCCGCAGAGGCAAAGGCGGGAGGAGTCGTCTCCTCTTCGTCGCTGTCATTCTGTGGGTCGGCGAGGTGGGACTCGGGGATGCTGTCGTTTGCTTCAGCCCACTTGCTAAGCGATGTGCTGCTCGTCAGGCGCGTCAGGCTGGTCCACGTCGAGTTGGCCGAGACATGGCGCTCTCCCGTCGAGTCCGAGACGGTGGTCGAGTTCGTCGCCGTCGTCGAGACGCTGGCGCGCTGGTGCGACATGCTCAGCGAGGCGTGGCTGGCCGCGTTGCTGACATCCTCATACGGGTGCCCGGAGCTGACAATGCCGTGGGCAATCTCGTCCTCGCCCACATACGCGTGCCTCTCTGCCTCGGAGAGGAGCATCTGCTGGTGGTAGTCGCCGGGGATGAGGAGCGACGGCGAAAGGGTGAAGCCGTGCGACTCCTTGAAGCTCGACGCCCGCGAGTTGGAGCGGCTATGGTTCAGGTTGGCCGGTCGGGGCCCCTTCTCCCCACGAGGGAAGGAAAAGTTGTTCGTCACCGCAGCCGAGCTGGGGGTGAGAGCCTCGTGGCCGATCTGAGGCGAGGCGGCCTGACTGGCTGGGCTTAGAGCCGGCATATCAAAACGGGATGCGGAAAGCATACCGGGAGACGACTCGGCAGTGCCGGCGGTCGGTACCTCCCTCAACTCATCATCCGCCAACGCCACCTGCACCGGCGGCGCAACGTCTCGTCCGACATCCATCGATGGTCGTTCCCACTCGTAGTCAAAGTTGGCATCGGCCTCGTGCTCGTAACAGTAGTCGATATCGTCCTCCCAGCTCTCCCTGATGGATGGCACGTCGGTCTCGCTCCCATCGCCATGTCCGCCCCTACGACCCTCCAGCGGGCCCAGAGTGTCTGAAGCGCCGCTCATGGGCCTCTGGAATGCTCGCAGAACAGGCACCGACTGGCTGGCCCTCAACGATGAGCCGGTGCTGGTGACACTGGCCCTGGAACGCCCAACGTGGACAAAGTGCTCCTCCTCCTCCGGCACATCAGGCAGCGGAGACTCATAAGGCGAAGTGCTGGGGACTCCCAGTGGCCAAGCTGCGTCGTCGGGCGTGGTGATGGCATGAGAGAACCGGTGGTCGTCAACCACCTGTCCTTCTGCTTCCTCGGCAGCCCCAAGGCCGTGCGAGGTTGCTGGAGGGCGATCCAGGGGTTCGTCGGGGCTAAAGGGCTGGGGTCGTCGGAAGCCACCGCTGGTCTGGGGGCGATCAGGGGACTCGCCATCTCGCTGCGTCGACTGGCGACTTGAGACCCGTGGAGGAGGGATGGGGCCCAGGGTTGGAGAGTGTAGTGGCTCCAAGGGAGGCGATCTCGGGGGTCGCACCGGCCGCGGAGGACTGGTCCGGAGCTGATCTTGCGACCGAGCATGCTTGAGCAGTCGACGGGGGCCTGTCTGAACACGAGGTCCGGGCGATGGGTTCTGATATTCGCCCAGATGCTCTGAAGAAAAGTTTCGAAAGTGGAGATCCTGGTTCGTTGGGTCTGCAGTCCGCATGGCCGACATCTCAGACATCAGCTCCATGCGGCTGCCCCGCTGAAGGCTAACGATCTGATCCCGCGGCGTGTGTGTAACATGTTGAAAGTTGAACGGGCCAGATATTTGCAGCTTCTTCTGCAAGGCTGATTCGTCTCGGGATGTTTTTCGACGGGCGAAAATGGTCGGCATGAACGAGTCCTTAAAGGTCGCCAGAGAATTCTCACTGCCCGTCTCGGCAGAGTACAGCGAGCTTCCTGATGAGCTGTGGGCGCTGCTCTCGCGCTTCGACCGACCCGACTTGCTTGACTTGGCACGACGGTGGAAGATGTTCTTTCCCAGCACCTGGACGCTGTCGGGTCGGTCTCGGGAAGGGCTGCCGCTGGTTGTGGATCGCTGCGATGATCGGCGAGTGATGCTCATGTTGTCAAAGGTCTGCTCCCATCCGGCACGTTCAGATGCCAGAAGCGACGAAGACCCGGACGACACAGTTCGGTGCCCCCTGTGGAGGTGAGACGCATGTTTCATCTGCTTGCTTAATTGGCGAATTCTCTCGGGGACGGAGGACCCTCGATGGCTGGCCCCATTAATTCGTTCAGGTCGACGGGTGGCTGTTGGTTGGGAGCCACATCTCGGAAACTATGGTTGCTGCCGTCCATGTTGCTGTCGGTATCCGCGTGCGAGCTTGACCTGGCGGAAGCATTGTGTGGTACGTCGCGTTCGGAACGGTTTGATTGATATTCTGAGTAGTGTGGCATCGTCGTGGCCCACATGTCGGTAGAGGGCCTCGAGGAGGCAGTGGCCGGCGAGGTTGAGGCTTACCCTCCAAGTAAACAACAACAACACCTGGGTCCACGGTTGGTTGTCGAGGCTGTGTCAGCTCCAAATAAGAGCAGATTGATCCGAGCAGGACCCAGGAGAGACACCGGATGAGACAAGGAAGCAAAGACCACAAAAGGATTCAATCCTGTGGCAAAAGGAGGGGCAGGAAAGGGAATTGGGGGACAGCAATGATGAGGGTGCTATGTATCATATAGGATGGCCTGGGCCTGGGAGCAAGCAAGAGATTGATGCAATCTTGGGGCAGGGCAACTTTGTACCCTCCAAGATTAGACAAGCCCTGTGAGCTGGGGCTTGGGAAGACTAGGGCGGTCGTAAGGGGGGAGGACCCTCGACAGGGCTCCGGTTGGGTTGGCCTGGCCCGTCTCGACGGACACAAGCCCCGGGAATCTGGGGGGGTTGCAGCAGGGCCTGGTCCAAGGAGGGATGGATCGATCAGACGGACTGGGCGTCGTACTGTGCGAGCGCATCCGCAGTCTCATGCGATGCTGGACCTGTTGTAAGGCGACCCAAGGTCCGTGGTGGTGCGACTCGACGCCCTGCCCAGGGACCAAGTGGGCGAGACTTGTTTGATAGTGAGTGTCCTAGCAGCAAACAAGACGAGACAGACGAGACAGACGAGACAGACGAGACAGACGAGACAGACGAGACAGACGAGACAGACGAGACAGACAAGACTGAACGAACAGGCAACATCAAGAGAAGAAGTCGGTGACCCCCTCAGGAAAAGAGGGGGGTTGAGAAAAAGCAACAAGAAAACTCTTCACGGCCGAAGAAGCAACGACTACCAAGTGGGTGTTTGATGGCCCAGCCATCAGACCTGCGCCGATCGGCTGGCAACGCTGGTGTGGTTTCTCAACGGCTCGGAAAAAAAGGATCGAGAGCTCAAGACGCCTTCAGCACATTAGGACACTGCAATATAGGGTCAGGATGGGGACGATGACAGCAAGACACACACGCAATGGTGAGCTCTAGTGTGGTGGGCCACGATGCAATGCCCTCCCTACCTCCCCCATCTTGGAGCATTGCGGCAAGCCCAAGGCAAGACGATTCAGGTCAAGACGCACAAACCCGCCAAACAGCGGACACTGGGAGGATCGTCATGTGGGTTCTGTTTCGTCGTTGCGTCGTTGCCCAGTCTAGTCAGGTCCTCCTCAGGAGCCTGTGCTGTGCAGTCGAGTGAAGGCCTCCTTGGTGATACAGGCCGCGTCAAGCCTCCATCCAGGGCCTCCTCAGTGCGCTGCTTCTCAGCAACAAGGGCCTGTTCCCTGTTCAGCTCTCCTCTTAGTCAGTCGTCTGTCTGGCTGGGAACCGGCTCCGTTGAGCAATGCAGGAACGAAGCCGTAGCAACTCCACTCGGCAAGGGTGATGAGGATACATAAACCCACAGAGTACGTACATACACTACGCATGCCCGGGCGGGCTTGCTGACGTCGTAGCCTCGTACAGTGCACAGGCTGGGTGCTGGACCTTGCACAAGCCGGGCCAGGATAGGAACGCTCTGGAGAGCTTAGCAACTGGACCCTCCAGGCGTGGGCACGAGCAGGACGAAACTGAGGAGTCAATCAGCAGACGGCGTGGGATCTGATGAAGGATCAAGGTTACCAACCGAGAGACACTGATGCGGGAGCAGCAGCAGCACCTCAGAGGCAGAGACACAGGGCAGGGCAGGGCAAGACAGGGCAATGGAACCAGAAGGAGAGGGGATCGGTGAAAGGACAAGGATGTTCCTAGCCAACGCTCCCCGCCGCTGCATTCCCACCCGTAGACTCGGAGCCTTTTCCCTCGCGCTGGGCCTTGGAACGCTGCTCGGTTCGTGCTTCCCCCAGCCGTGCCATGCCCAGTTGTGTCCTCTGGCAGCAAAGGCATGCTGTGCCGCCGCTGTGCCCCCGAGAGCATCTGGTCTGGTCCGGAGGAATCCATATGGCAGCTGCGTAGTCTGCGTAGTCTGCGTAGTCAGGCACCTTTCTTCTGTTTTCAGAGCTGATTTACCAGACCAGGCAAGCTCGAATGCAACGCACTGGATGACGCGCTAGCTGAGGTCCCTGTTTGCGGGTCTGGGTCTTGGGAAGAAACGCGTTGCAAGCTTTGGGGTCGCTAAACCAGCTGTGGTTCGTTTTAGTGTCGGGGACGGCGACGATGAGACAAACCGCGACCGAGCCTGAGCAGGGGGCCGCATTTGCAGATTGCTTCATCTGTTCTCCTGGCTCAAGGGGATGAGGTGATTGCCCAACTGTGTTACCCAAACAATGACGCCTCAACTGTGTTATTTGCCCGTAGCGCCGATTTTGAGGACCATGGCGGTTTTGGATCAGATCCAGCTGAGAGCATGGCTAAAACACGGCTATCGTGGATCAGGCCAGAGACGTGGGAGATGCTGGGCAAATGGGCTTTTCTGGTGCGAATCTGGCGCACCTGGCGCATCTTGCTACATCGTGGAGCAGACAGCTGGTGCGCAAGCTGCATCAAACTGGATGCAGCGCTCAGGCTTCGCTCGCTCCCTGGTTGAGCTGCTTGCTTCGACACAGGCGGATGAAAGGGCGAGTGAACGGCCATCAAGTCTTCATGTCTCTCTTCCATGTGCTAGACTCGGGCCTTTGCTTCACGAGGCCCTCAATGGAGTAAGGTGCTGTCCCGTTGAGAAGCACGATGGAACGTCCAATGTCTCTCTTTGCAAGGCGGGCGACCAAGGGGATGGGAGCTCCCCCCAACTAGGCTTCTTCAACCCCACGAGAGAAACAAGCCAGAAGGCTAGAGAAACACGACTCTTGGGGCTAGGGGCTTGGCTGGTCTGCTTCTTGTGCAGCGGCCCAGCGCACAGACGGCACGGCAGCCGGCTTGAGCGTTGTGCTGAGCTCTCGTGCACAACTCAAGGGAGGGGGAGGACAACAAAAAAACAACATGTCGCTCAGACACTTTCCAACGTGACGACCCGCTGCGTTGGGACGGGGCCAGGTGCTAAAATGTGGGACGACGCGCGACTCGTGGATGTCGCAAGGTCGAGCCCCAGAATCAATGCCTGCGTTTGTGTTGTAGGAGAGAGAGGGATCGACTCGTGGATGAAGCGGACGAAAAGCCGGATGAGCCAAGCTGAGGCAAAAGGCCGACGCCGATGACCATCGAAACAGACGCGATGCATCTCTTCTGAGGTCCCGCCGCGACCCTGTTGGTTCTACAGTAGCACGCAAGTTACTGTACCAGTCTCGGAGGGTCAGCGACAGAGGAAAACAAGGACCCTGGAGCCAGTGTGAAAGTACGGATTCCCAGGACCAGGGCTGAAGACTGAGGTCGGCGGCCAGGGGTAGGACGCCCTGTTCGAGAGAGACGTTGAGAAGCGCTTATGAACGCATCAACGGGAGTTTGCACAGTCCGTGTGCGTATGCGTCGAAGAAAAAAAAGAGCTCCTGCCCATGGGGCATTCTTGTCTCCAGGGATCCAGGAACAGACATCACACAGATGGCATCTCGACCCCTGTCCCAATCTCCACCACAAACTGCACCATTTGTCGGAACTAGCACACAGTGGGCGGCGGGATGTTTCCCGCGACTGGGCCAGGCCTGCAGGAGCTGCTTCTGGAGGGTTGTGACCTGGGACGCTAGGCCTTGACTTGGGTCGTTCGGAGGTTGCTGAGTCGGAGACCAGGCGTTCAGACAGACGCCAGAAGCTGTGATGGAACCTTCGATTTGGAACATGGTTGTGACGCAGTCGAATGCGACGACCCGCGATAGGCGCTCGAAATTAATTTGAGCTGTGCTCAACCTTGATTCGAGAGTGTGGATGCTTTTCGAGAGTTGAAGCTGGAGCAGCTAAGTACCTACGCAGGTCCGTACTGTACGACGGAGTAGCTACTTCTTCGGCAGGTAGGAGCCCACGGAGCCCAAGTTGAGCTCAAGCCCGCTCCTTCCTCATTGCCGTCTTTTGCTTTTTTTTTTTTTTCCCTCCCCGGTCCACAGGATCGGAGCCGGGGCTGATAAGAGGTACCTGAGCAGAGCTTGAGAACATACCTAATTGGCTTGCTTGTACGGTACAGTCCAACTTGAGCAAAATCTCCAAGCTCCATTCATCAAAATCTTCTTCTGGATGCTTCCGACGTCAGCACGCACAGCAGACCCATCTCACACATCCACAGGACTGCATCCAAGCATCAGCCGTCAGCAGGTAGCCATTGGCCCTCACAACAATACGAGGATAGATTCTCCATCACCACGCACGCATGTTTATGCGCAGGGTGGACGAGATGACGAAGTAGTCGCCGACTCAAGTCAGGTACTCTACGTGCGAATTCGTGAGCTTGGTATCGCAAGCACTGTGCTCTGTGTTCAGTTTCCGCCGCTCTGGAACACCCGTTCCTTTAGCTCCCGCCCCATTAGAAGGATTGCAACGGCTAACTACCGCCGAAATGACCAAGAAGCTTGTGCAACGTCCTCTCTGAATACGTCATTTACATCCTTGATCTTGGCCAATTACCATTCACTTTAGCCGGTGCTGACGTTTCCACGCACACAACGGTTGGATGTCGCAATATGCACTTTTCAGCAGGGTCAGTTCCCGTTACTTGCCTAACACGGTAGGTACGAACAGCATATGCTTGTCAACCTATCTGATGGGTGCCCGGCTGGGTAAAGGGCCTGGTAGACAGAGTTTAGGTGTGGGAAGCAATTTAGACTTGCAACGCAGGGGACGATGAAGAAGGAAGTAATGAGAAGGTTGAGAGCAACGAAAAGGAAGGTGATGGGACCGCTAGAGGACGGAAGGAGCATCTTCCCAGATGTTCTGGTAGGCACCTAGGTACTAAGCGGGCGGGAAGGAACCTTTTCCCCTCCTCCTTCAGGCAAGAGGTAGCCAACATCCAATTACCCAGCGAACGCGATCTTCGTCTTCCGGCATCCTCGTCACTTCTTGTCGTGTGCGAGCAACCGACCAACCTCTGCCCGGGCCCGGATTCTCCCTCGCCAGGCGTAACAGCTATGGATGCTCAATCACAAGAGCCAATCGGCCTCGTACAGCCGAGATGCGTAGCATGCTCGGGCCAACCCCCTGCGTGCTCTGCTCCAGCGCGCGCTCTTTGCGGCAATTGTCACCACACGCAGTCATCGTCCCCCACAGGAACCTTTCCAGTGCTGCGGATCCTTTCCCCTCCAGCGGGTTGGCGACAGGCTCAGGTGCAGCAGCCGCAGGCACAAACACGGGCAACTCTCTTCTTAACCGCATATCCGAATCCTCCCCCCTCAACTCGGGCAAGCAATGCGCCCATGTACGACGTTGAGTTTCATGCAGCCCCCGGGCAAGAGGACGAGTCGGTGTGACGGCCTCGCTTTGCCTTGCGTTTGAGTCCTCGGTCCTTGCAGCCATCCTCCTGCAGAAACTACATATGCTTCGACACTATTCCCAAGAGGTCTGTGCCATGGCCTTGACAGACGGCACAAGCATATGACGGCCACAGACTTGTCGTCATGTGGGACAATTGAAGGCCTCGAAACAGGAGCAGCAGCCGTGGCAGTTCCATCACCAGACCTGCCTATCCTTGACCCCAGCCCTTACCGATCTCTCCAGCATCTCGCGTCTACCGCGGCATCATGCCCCGTCCCTCGCATCACGCCAACAACCCGACCAGTCCACGATGATCGTTATCGAGACCAGCATTGCCTCGTCGGGTGTTCAGCCTCTCGTGGCTGCACATGCCGTGAGCACGCCCATGCCAGGGCAGCTCACTCTGCACCGCCGCCCCCTCGGTCCTCCCACCCTTACATCCTCCCGCCGCTAACGAGGCCTGTCAGTCCGAGGCTTAGCGCCGGGGAACATGTTCGGCCTTCCGCTCGTGGGCGTGTGCCTCGCTTCATCGGCCTTCATGGGCAGAATGTCGAGATACTGCAGGGTAGGCAAACTTCATGGACTGTCTGGTCAAGGTTGGCTTGCGCAGCGCTTCCGTCATCACAGTGGCTTCATCTTGGCCAGTGGAGGCAGAGTGTTCGTATCCAAGGGGCCGTTTCCAGACTGGCACGAACTTTCCTCTCCGGCGAACAAACTAGACTCGTATACAACTGCCTACGTTACATGGCAGAAGAGCTACCCAACTGCCGGTAAATGAGCAACTGTCACTCCGGTAATGCACTGGTGGACATTCCACAGGGTCCGTACTGTGGTTTACATACAAAGCTAATATTGGAACAATTTCGAGCGAGAAAACGACTGTCCTCGGCCGTCGAACCTTATTCATCCAGATGCCCAACGGTCACTCAGGCACGCCCGGATGATTCCGTCTTGCTCATCATCGCGTTTTTAGGTTCGGAGACCAACAAGAACTAAACTGCCAGTTCACAACCAAGCTGATCGTAACCCCTTTGAGCCGACTCACGCAACGATTCCCCTGCGACGCCAAATGAACGGGAAGGGGGCCGTTTCCCTTTTCGTCCCAGGGTCCTTGTTTGACGTCTGACCTGTGTAGTAGGCTAGGTGGCTTCCCAACGCACCACTCCCAAGGCCTTGAGAACCCTGGGTGTCAACTCGCAGGCAAACTCTTTTGGAGTGAGCCGCATTACCCAACTGTCATACATAGGCTATAACCAGATGATCCAGGCCAGCTGTATCCAGAGGCCAACGGTACCCAGCTCGTTTACCGACGGCAACTCACAAACTAGGTAGCCCATAGAGCATGTGACTGCCTTGCTCCTGATATCTCTCGACAAACGTCCTCCTGCAAGTTCTGTCACCGGAAGAGAAAGACATCCCACAGTGCTAGGTGTTGCAACACGATGTGACACAAGACAAGGCTCAACAACCCAATGTGACGGAAAAGTGCTTAGCCTGACCAATTACGGCACTTCTTTCTCGTTCCTCATCGCGATCGACAGAGGCCATGGACGGCTCTGTTTCAGGGCTGAGCGTTTCCCATTGCTGCGACTGAGGAAACGGCACACGCACGCATATATCATGATTTGAGATTAAAAGGCCACGGCAGATAGAAGCCGCCCTGGTGATCACTATGAGGCTACGCAATCCTTCCATGTCATCCAGAGGTTTCACGCCAAGAGAACTCGGCCACCATCCTAAAAACAGCAGTTCAAAAGTCCAACAGTATCCCAAACCAGGAAAAAGGTCACCAGGTTCATCTCCCATGCCCGCTCTAACAATCTACCGAACCCAAACGCCGACGCTAGAAGCCCGGGTAATGAAATGACTCCGGCGCCGGCCAGAAACAAGATGTGCATGGTAACAAATGCCGAGTCGCGAGAAGATGAAGATGATTATTATGTTGGTAGTGGTAGTAGTAGTTGGTGTTGTTATACGTCGTGGGCCCCATCTCGTCGGTCGCTAAACTGCCCCTCGCGGTCGCGGCGTGGGATGGTCGCTCCGGTCGGCCCATCCTCGATGTCGCTAGCAAAGTAGCCATCTCTGCGCTTCTTTCTCCTCACGCCAAAAAAGTCGCCCAGGGTGTCACTGACACTGCGCGACCGCCGGCGCACCTGATCATCGGTGCCTGCGGGTCCCTCAGCCTCGTCCAAGGCGCTGGCGAGGTGGTCCTCCGAACCCGGGGCCACCGCGTGCGCCGGCAGGGTACTGGCGCGGGGGTTGCCCGCGTCATTGCTGTCCCCAGCGACTTCGCTGTCCTCGTTGAAGAAGAGGCCGGCGCGGATAGTGGAGCGGATGCGACGCATCGAGGACTGGCGCACGCGGGGGTCATCCGACGCACGCAGGAAGGCGTCCTTTACCACGGCCGTGACCGTCGACGAGAGGGGGGACGGCGAGATAAAGGTCCTGGACCGACTGTGCGTACCGGGCTTCGTCGGGCTTGCGCCGGGACGCAGAGGAAGCACCCCGTCACTTGCAATGGCATCTCTCATGGGTGTCGTTGGATGTGATACAGATGCTGTTAAGCCAGCGGTTCCAGATGTTCCTGGGACCGAATCTGTGGAAAAGGCCCTTTTGCCCCTTCCCGGGGCGTGGATGGTCCCCCACGTCATGCCAGGGGAAGCCGGAGGAGGCTGGAGCCTCCTGGCGTGGGGATTGCTGCAAAGCACTTTGATCCATGATCTTAACTGATGGCACGTTGCCGTCATGCTGTGGCGTGATAGCTGCTATCAGTGCCCTCTGCGCATCAGGGTAGCTGAGGGGCGACAGATAACTAGACCGGCGCGATTGCGATTGCGACTTGGGAGTTGAGAAGACTTCATGAATTGGTGAAGCTGGGTTGATGTCCTGATTGGCAAGTCCAATCGTCTCCTCAACGCCTTCGGCATCAGACAGGACCTCCTCGTCGTCATGGCTCTGCTCACGACCACTAGTGATGAGGAAGACGCCGAAAAAGGTGAGCAAGCAGCCGCCCACAAACTTGGCCGCCTGCTCGGCAGTGGTTCGCTCAAAGTCGCGGTAAAGGACGGCGCTTCCTATGATGACGCACAGGGTGAACATGACAAACTGTATAGGGATGACCTGTGTCGAGTCGAAGCGTTGTAGGGCCTTGTTGACATAGCGGATCTGCATGACGGCCGTGGCGAGAAGGACGAAGATGAGTGCGTATGTGACGGGAGTGGTAAATGCGCGCCAGAGGGTCGAGGACAGCATCGACGAGACGCCCTTTGTTGCGAGAGCAGTATAACCGCCTATATCCAAGTTAGCACTGAAGTCATGGGCTCACGACAGAACATGATGTCACATACCAAACAAGCCGACAAGCCCAAGGTCGATGAGGATTGTGCGCCTCCCGTACCTAGGGCTTGCCCACATGAGGACGATGATGAGAGTGACGGTCACGGCCAAGTAGATCTCAAAGGGCAATGCCGTGATGGCGTCCAATACATCATGAGGGTTCAGCTTGGTCTCCTCCTGCTTCGCGCTCAGAACAACAGTGACAACGCCGGCGACGGCAATGACGACGCCCCAAAAGTCGCGCTGGCGGAACCTCTCATGAAACATGGCGGGGGCGATGATGCAGTTGGATATCAGCGCGACGACGCCGAGCGGCGAGACGATGGACGCGGGCGCGAAGCCGTAGGCGAGAAAGTTGCCCATCTCACCGAGCGTGATCAAGACCTGGCCGAGCCACCAGTATGGCGACTTGAGATATGTCGACGCCGCCTTGTCCTCGTTGTTTGATTGACTATCAGAGCTGGCGGTGTCCTCAGAGTGAAATGATCCCGTCAGAGGATCAGTTTCACGGGCCTCGTCGATGTGATGCTCTTGATCCGCGGAGACTCCGTGACCGTTCTGATATCCATTGGCATGGCTGTCCCCTCCAATGGCACCGTAGGATGTACCGTGATCGCCATTATGAGAATGCTTCAGGGCCTCTCTTGCCCTTCTGCGGTTCCTATTCCGCTGCCTGTGAAGCCGGATGTGGGCGTATCGCTGGACGTTGAGGGCCAGGGCTATCAGGATGTTGCCCACGATGGCGGTGATGATGCCAATGAGCGAGGACCATTCCTGCAGGTTATCGCCAACATCGCCTGGGTCGGATGATTCGATGGTGACGGTGGCCCGCACCCACTGGTCGATCAAGAGCGAGGGCCATGGCGGCTCGACAATGGCCGTCGGCATTGTCGGGCGCCCGGAGGAGGAGGAGGAGATGGAGATGGGGGAGGAGGTAGAGATGGACGACGCGGCGGTGGAGGAAAGGAAGGAGGTCAGAGCAGAGACGCGGAAGAGTCGGAGGGATCGGAGGTCAGGTCGCCGGAGACGGGGGACGAGACGGCCGAGCGTGTGTGCGGATGGGCGTAACTGGCGTCGTTTGTGGTTGGAATCGGTAGTATCATGGGGGCAGCGAGTGACCTCTAGAGAGCTGCGTCGCACACAACATGGCCAGCCACCAGCAGCCGGGGAGAGTCTGAGCGTAGGCGGAGAGAGACCGAAGATGGGGGAGAGATAGGTAGAGAGGGAGAGGCCTCTCAGAGATGAGTTATCGCAGCAAGAAGGATCCAAAAGTTGGAGTCGTAGGTAGACGTGGACATGGGAACCAACGGGCTGTATCCGTCCGTAATTTTTGGCGGTTGCCACGGGCTTGGCGGGCTCCATCTGGATGCTGTCATTTCGCAGAAACCCAGAAACCCGAGGCATGCGAAGCGAGGAAGCACTCCACCTCGCTCAAGAACCACGCGGTACGTACCGTTATCGTGGCGTCTGTTTTGTGGCGTGAGAGGGGTTCAAGGGTCCAAGCCACCAGTCGCAGTTGCCCGTTTTCTCTCCTTCCCTTGTCCCCCCACCGGACTTTGCCGTTTCCCGGTTCTTCCGTCATGATAGCCCCACCTCTTCGGCCCCGTCCGTCGTCATATGCGCTTCATTTCACACCCAATTTCTAGAATCATCACGAACCCGCTTCGACTCTAGCGTTTCTTATCTTTAACCCACGTGCCCTCGTGATGGGCCGTGAAGACGACTCGCATTCCAACCGCGATAGCGACGATAGATGTAAACCGTCGTCGGGCTTTGGCTTCAACGGCTCGTTTTCCGCATCAGCTTCGACCTCGGCTTCAACACGAGATTCATGTCACCACCATCCAGATAAAGACTCGACCCCGACGACGAAATTCACAATGTTTGGTCCGTTTGATATTGAGTTTGGCTGGCCGAATGAACGGAGCATGGCATCTGTGGCCTTATCCTCATACTCCCCTCTCGCCCTCCGCGACATGCCTCAACCTCGGCCCAGTGATGCTCCCTCCAATCTGGATGCTTCCATCTTTACTTTCGAGGACGCCTTTGAGGATTTGCTTGCCGTCTCGCAGGGCCAACCTCTACCAGACATCACCAACCGATATGAACAGCGAAAGCTCCTCCGATCCATGTTCCCGACTGGCGAGCCCGCGTGGTTCTGGATTCGCAGGTTGAGATCACAGGGCCTCTTGGAAGATTCAGGACCCAATCAATGGATAAAGTCGGCGAACCAAAACTGGGAGCAATTCCACCGCGAGCTCGACCGAAGGGCTACAAATGTCTGGCGGGCTGCTATGGGCGAGGAAGACCGGGTTGACGATATCCCCCGCCGCGAGCAAAGGAACGACGATGAAGGCTTCCACGGTCACAACCCCCTCCTCGAAGACTCTGAGCAGCGCCGGCAACATCGACCTGAGCCAGACAACTTTGACGAAATCTTCTCCTCAGTCCAGTCATCCTTTTCCGATGCGCAATCCACGTGGGACTCGTTTGTAAAGTCCATAAACGAGGGCCAACCTACGTCGTTTGACAGGAGATACCAGTCTGAAAAGCCCGCCAATCATGAAAAGCGGGTGGTGGCCGAGAACGAGTACGTCGACCGTTTTGGATACCTCCACAGCAAAAGACAGTCAAGACTTTTGACGAGCAAGGGAACGAGATTGGTAGCGAAACACACTACACTATGAGACCCGCCGAGAAGGACGAGAAGACTGCGGAGCCCAACGAGGATGTCAAGGACAGTGAGGGATCTGGTATCAAGGCCTCGGGTAAAGTTGAGACCAAGGCGGGATGGTTCTGGAAGTAAAGAGGGGGATTTCTGGGGCTGTTCTGAAATCTCGACTCAACGACGTATGACTTGTATGAAAGGGAAAAATGTAATTGTATGGCAGGAAAGGGGAATCATGGTTCTCACATTTAAGCAGCTTGATAGCCTCTAATCAGAGTGGCTCATTAACATCTATCATGCCATGTTTGATACCAATCACTTACACACGTCGAATAAGAACTACCTAGCTACAACGCCAAAGACCAACAATTTTTAGGTATCAAATGCCAGCACTTATTTCTTGCCTCGGAACTCGGCCTTCTTCTTCCGCATGAGCCTCGTCCGCGCAATCAACTTTTGCTTCATATCCTCCTTGGCATCACTGGGCTTGCCGCTGCTCTCCTCGACGGCTTCGGCCTCGACAGGCTTTCCGCCCTTTCGCCCACGCGGCTTGCCCTTGTTGTTGTCCTTGGACGCCTGGGCATTCGTCTTCCGGGGGGCAGGTCCATTGGTCTTTGCAGACTTTGCCTGGTCCGGCTGCATCTGCCGGGACCTTTCCTCGTTGGCCCGTCGTCTCTGCACGACCTGGGCGTTCTCGATGGCGAATTCCACGAGGAGCCTCTGCTTCTTGCCGGCGTCGTTCTCGACCTGGAGACCGTTGAGGTACCGGAGTCCCATCAGCGCCCAGTGGTGAGACTGGTACTCGATGAAGCCGTAGCCGCGGCTCTTGCCGCCCTCCTTCTCCTGCAGCTTCTGCCCCTGGGCGCTCTCAAAGACCACCTTTGCCTGTCGTATGATGCCCTTGCCCTTGGCCTTGCGCTGCTGCTCCTTCTCCTTGGCGTCCTTTCCGTCCCGGGCGTTCTCCTCCTTGGACAGTGGTTGACGGCGACCGGCCTTGACATCCTTGGCAAACTCTACGACGGCCTTTCGCGCGAGCTCCTTGAGCTCCTTGGAGCCCACGTTGCGCGGGATGTTGCGTAGAGCCAGACGCGTCAGGCTGACGTGCAGGCTGGGGTTGCCCTGGACGAGCTTCTTGCGCTGGGCGGCGCTGGCCTGGCGCATCCGGATCTCGGGCTCTGTCAGGAGGTTGAAGATGGGCGAGTTGCGGTCGATGGAGCCTTCGGAGAGGAGGAAGAGTCGGCGCTTGTCCTTGAGGTTACGCTTGGCGAGGGCGCTGTCGGCGAGAGTGCTCGCCTCCTCCTTGTTGACGGCCTGGGCGACCTGGAGCAGACGACCGTCGAGGGTGTACTTGCCGTCGGGATCGGCGCTCTCATCTTGGAGGATCGAGTTCTTGTTCGCCGTGACAGCCTGCGTGGGGCGAGGGGCCCCCTTGATGCAGTTCTTTGCGTCCTCGACGTCAAAGAAGCACACGAAGCCAGTTCCGGCGGGCTTCTCGGTCACCTTGTCCATAACGACGCGAGCGTACCGGACTGTGCCAAAGTGCCCAAAGAAGCCCTTGAGCTGCTCATCGGTGGTTGTGAATGGTAGGTTGCGGATGAAGAGGGTGGAAGTATTGTCCGTTGTCCTCTTGGGAGCCTTGCTCTTATCATCTTCCTCCTCCTCGTCCTCCTCGTCTTCGTCTTCGTTATTATCATCCGAGTCTTCTTCCTCGAGGTTCTCCATGTGATTCTTGAAAAAGTTTTCCAAGTCGGCGTCCAATTGATCATCCCGGTTGGTCTTGGCGCCTCCATCTTCGCCCTCATCAGCGCTCTCGGATGCTTCAGCATCGTCATCCTCCTCGTCATCCTCCTCCTCCTTGTCGTCAGCCTCCTCCTCTTGTGGTTGTTGTTGAGCCCAGGTTTCCTTGTCGACAGCCCAATCGACGGCAAGGGTTCTTCCGTCGATCTCCTTGCCATTGATGGCTTCTAGTGCCTTCTCGGCATTCTTCTTTCCCTAATGGTGACGAATCCGAAACCCTTGAGCTTGCCCTTGGACTGTGGAAGATCGGCAAACTTGATCTTGCCAAAGCTTCGGAAGAGATTGGTAAGCTGTTCCGAGGTCTTGATGCTCCAGGGCAGATTGCGAACAATCAGCTTGGGAGGCTTCTGAAGCTCTTCCTTGCGGGCCTTGTTTGCGGAAACCTCGCCGGTTGCCGAGTTTCGGTGTCGCGGCTCAGCAATATCGATTCGGATTCTTCGGCCGTCCCACTCCTGGTTGTTGAGTGCCTTCTTGGCCTCGGTAGCATCGTCGGCGTCGGCAAAGGTGACGAACCCGTAGCCTCTTGACTCCTTGGTCTTTTGATCGGCGACCACAACAGCATGCTTCACCGGGTAGTGTTGGGAGAAGAAATCGGTCAAGGTCTCGCTGGTGGCGCCGGGAGGCAGCGATCGAACAAAGAGTGAACGTCGTTCCTCGACTCGCGCTTTCTTGGACGATTGCACGGCGCCATTGTCGCGGTCTTCGAAAGAAGCAGGATCGAGATCCTCAGCTTCGGCGCGGGAACGCTTACGGTCCTTCTTTGAAGCGCCCATATTGCTTCTAGGTTAACAAAAAAGGTAGAGAAGGAGGTCGAATGTGAGGCTTTGCAATGAGAAGATCGCAAGCGCTCCCTCTGAAAAAAAGATAGTAGTTGACCGATAAGGAAACTTTTTTGGTACGCTGCTCTTATCGCACGTGATGGCGGGGAAGTGCCTGAAGCTAAGCCATATCTGGAAGACTGTTTACGCGCGGAGTGGTTCAACAACAGGCCGCGCCAAGGGGAAACCAATACACAACTTCTAGCAATTACCTTGAGTCTTTTCACGTTGCAACTACATATTAATGGGCTAGCAGTCATCAACACCATGCCCGCACGAACTTCAGCCCGGTCGACGCGAACGTCGGCCGCTAGATCATCGGTCGCATCTCGTGCATCATCAGCGCCTGAGATTGTTGATACTCCTGACAACGCCCTTCGAACAAAGATATGCGCCGTCTTTCGCGATGCGCAGCGAACCACAGCGACTCACCGGAAGCTGGCCGTGAACCTGCGAAAGATCCAGGAGTCATGCTGCTACGAGCCGACAAACCCCAATGCCACACAAACCGACGACTTTGACGAGGATGCCTTCAATCGCGAGTTCATTAGATGTGTCACCAAGATTATGCCCATCAAGAAGTCCGAGAGCGTTGGAGAAAGGTCGATTCGATTTGTCGGCCTCTTTCTGCGTCACGCGAGCGAGAAGGACAACGAGCTTATGGGGGATGTCGAGGACGAGGCGAGCGTAATGCCCGAGACTCCAAGCACACGGCTCATCTCTCAGCTCCTCGAAGCTATTCTCCCGCTCCTGACAGTCAAGGACAAGGTTGTTCGATTCCGATCGACTCAACTCATCTCGCACATCATCAACTCGCTCGATGCCATCGATGACGATCTTTTCCAGAAGCTCCGTCATGGGCTGCTCAAGAGGATTCGCGACAAGGAGGCCATGGTCCGCTCTCAAGCGGTGCTGGGTCTTGGTCGACTTGCAGGGAATCAGGCCGAGGGCTGCACCAACTCTGATGACAGCGAAGATGGCGAGGATACAGGCCTACTTGCGAAGCTGTTGGAGGTTCTCCAGAACGACCCCAATGCCGATGTTCGGAGATCTCTCCTCGTCAACCTTCCTATTCTTCCCGAGACCTTGTCTTTGCTTCTTGAGCGAGCGCGAGATCAAGATGCAGCAACTCGGAGGGCTGTTTACTCCCGACTCCTGCCCGCACTGGGCGATTTCCGACACCTTTCAGTTAAGATGCGAGAGAAGCTCCTCCGATGGGGAATCCGAGATAGAGATGAAAACGTCCGGAAAGCTGCGGGCAGACTATTCCGTGAGCGATGGATCGAGGACTGCGCAGGAGCGGCGCCTCGCGAAGATGGCGCCCCTGCGGAACCGTCGCCTCCGAACTTTGAGGGTCTCTTGGAGCTGCTGGAGCGAATCGACGTGGTCAACACGGGAGTTGAGAACGGGGTTGCTCTAGAGGCTATGAAGGGCTTCTGGGAGGGGCGGCCAGACTATCGTGAGACTGTCGAGTTTGACGACAACTTCTGGGAGACTCTCTCTGCCGAAGCTGTCTTCATGGCGAGGAGCTTCAACGAATTTTGCCGTAACGAAGGCGACGGCAAGTACTTGGCCCTTCTGGAGGAGAAGCTTCCTGAAGTGACAAAACTCGCCTTCTTCCTGGAACGATACCTGCACGTCCTTGTCGAGGCCGTTAAGAGGGTGGCCGAGGGCGATGAGGATGAGGACGAGGAAGAAGACACGGTGGAGCAGGAGTTTATCGTTGAGCAGTTGCTGCAGATCGCTCTGACTCTCGACTACTCTGATGAAGTTGGCCGACGGAAGATGTTTACTCTTCTCCGACAAGCCATATCCATCCCTGAGCTGCCGGATGAAGTCACCAAGCTCGCCGTGGAGGCACTCGAAGGGATCTGCTCTCCTGATGCCGCTGGAGAGCGAGAGTTTATCAGCATTGTCCTCGAGTCTGTAGCGGACGTTCACGACACCATTGTTGACGACCCGCCCGCTGAAGAACCCGAGGATAGCTTCCACTCAGCCAGGTCCGAGGTTAGCGGCCCAAGCACGCCAACTAAGAGCAGCAGGCGAGGCGCTACCCCCGAGATGAGCGAGGAGGAAGCGCACGAC
Organism: Fusarium virguliforme; assembly: GCA_020883615.1. Classification (NCBI taxonomy): domain Eukaryota; kingdom Fungi; phylum Ascomycota; class Sordariomycetes; order Hypocreales; family Nectriaceae; genus Fusarium; species Fusarium virguliforme. The sequence continues at coordinate 700,815 of JAJHJD010000012.1, read as the reverse complement.
AAGGCGGTCAAGGAGATCATCGTCAACATGAAGTGTCTTCACATTGTCCAGTGCATGCTCACGCATGTGGCCATCAACCTCCAGGACAACACAGACCTGGTGTCGATGCTGAACAACCTGGTTGTCCCCGCCGTCCGCAGCCACGAAGCGCCTGTCCGCGAGAGAGGCTTGGTGTGTCTTGGTCTCTGTGCTCTTCTTGATCGCTCGGTTGCAGAGGAGAACCTGACGCTGTTTATGCACTTCTTCAGCAAGGGTCACACGGCTCTTCAGATCACGGCGCTGCACATCTTGACGGATATCCTCAATGTCCACGGCGCAGACCTCCTTTCCTCTACCCCTGGCCTGCTCAAGGTCTACATCAAGGCTGTCAAGGGCGCGGCCAAGTCGCCAGAAGTGCAAGCGGCCGCGACTGTCGCTGCCTCGAAGCTTCTGCTGGGTCGCGTTGTCAGCGATGAAGAGGCCTGCCGGGATCTTCTCAAGTCTCTGGTGGTTGCCTACTTTGACCCCTCGTCAGCATCAAACCAGACAGTTCGGCAGGCCCTGAACTACTTCCTCCCAGTATTCTGCTTTTCACGAGCCGAGAATCAGGATATCATGCGGTCCATTGCGCTCGATGCCATCCACGCCCTCTTCAACGTTCGTGAAGGCCTGGAGGATGACGATGTGGATGTCGAGGAGGACATGGTCAGCATGACGGCCATTGGAGCCTGCCTGGTGGACTGGACAGATCCCAGAAAGTGCTACAGCCCTACAGACTTTTTGGATACTGAAAAGAAGGTTGTGAATGGCGATGTTCATCTGGAGTTTGCCATGGATATTCTGGAGAAGCTGCAAGGCAACATTGCTAGTAAGTTGACGAATCATCTGGTAATAAGGAACAGTATTAACGTCGATGCAGAGGATGAGAAGAAGCTTCTCGCCACGCTCCTCGGAAAGCTTCACGTGTCCCCTGGTTCAACTGAGGAGAAGCTGCGCGAGGCATACACCGAGGTCAGCGTTGCTGTCGAGGACGGTCTGCTGTCTGATGCCACCAGCCGCAACGCCCTCTACAAGATCCACGTCAGCCTGGGAAAGATTGTCAACGCCCTCGACGAGCAGCAGCCTGCCTACCGACGCACTAGCCGCAGCACGTCGGTGACTATGGGCCGGCAGACGCCCGAGGAGGAGAAGACGGTGGTTGAGGAGCCCCGCATCAAGGAGGAGGACGAGGAGAGCGATGGCACCGTCGTGCCCAAGGAAGAGAGGGAGTCATTAGTGGAAGAGCTCTTGTCGGACGGTGAGGACGTCGAGATGACGGACGTCTGAGACCCAAGATGTAATGAAGTAATGACTGGACCTTTGGATGATTTGGCATTGTCACGAGCGGGTTACGGGACGGCTTGAATGGGTAGAGGATCACTGAGGTTTCGGCGATGGGGTTGAGATATCTAGTTGTTTATTATGCGTCTCTTGATTGTACGAGCTGTTGGAGAGGTGAAGATGTTCTCGTGATGTGTAGATTTGAGTCTTAGATTGAGCGTCTCGGTACGGGCTAATATTCTACTGTTTATCCACGCGAGCCGTGCCAAAACAGCTGGCCTCCAAAGGCAATGTTGATAAACAAGTGCTGCCCCAGACTCCAGGCCATGCAGTAGAGGTACTTGGGTGAAAAGACGGTCCAGATAAACAGGTGTGTCCTGAGCGCCGTGCAAGCCGCCATGACAAACGCGACGCTGACGGCGACAAAGAGCGTCTGGAGGGAGATATACTGCACAAAGGCATCCCGGCGGCCCTGGTCATGAAACTTGCGCAGCAGGAGGAGGTTGGCGGCCGAGGACCAAAAGAGGGGGCCGGCCCAGTTGCCGACAAAGGTGAGCACACCGACGGCGACGACGTTGAAGCCGCTGATGCCGTTGTAGGCGCTCGAGAGGTCGACGGACGAGATGGCGTTGGAGCCGCCAAAGGCGAAGAAGGTGGCGTACTGGAGGAGGATGGCCGTGGTGGCGATCTCGGGGACGGAGAGGTCGACGGCCTGGAGGGAGTGGAAGAGGACGTCGGAGAGCAGGAAGAGGGGGATGTTTGTGGCGCGGGACTGGGTCATGCCGAAGAGGGTGCAGAGGTGGTGGAAGAGGTGAGCTGGGTCTTGTTAGAGATGGTTGTGGATGAGAGAGAAAAGGGGGTTACCTGACTGTAGTTGACCATTCCGGCCACCAGTAAAGGAGCGATATGTCCCATACGCCGAAAAGATGACAAGAATAATAAAAGTAGTCCTCGCCCTCCAGAGCAGAGACTGCCCCTGAAACAGCTCATTGAGGCTCTTTGCGAACCCAACCACAAGCTCCGGAGCGTCCTCGCTGGTAAAGTCGAGCTTGAAGCTAAAGGCCGTCATTAGGAGGACAGAAGTGAGGGCGGTGCTCGTCATGGACGGCAGGCTCTTGAGGCGGGCGAGCAGCCGGAACGAGAGGATCATGTACGAAAGGATGAGGAGGGACCAGAGGAGCCGGGGGTGGGTGACGACAAACGTCTTGACAATGTCCGGGCTGCCGGCAAACTTTTGGCCTGTTTGGTTCCAGGCTCTGGTTATCCTCAGGGTTGCGAGGGAGACGAAGAGCCAGCCAATGTCTTGCAAGCTGTTGGTTCTATAACCCGGTTAGCACAATATCAGGGGCGTGTGTGTTGAGTGTAGACATGCCTTCGAATATGACGAACCCCCAGGAACAAAAGCCAGATGGAGCTGGCCCAGTACCAGAAATGCTGCTCCTCCTCGACATAGCTGCTCGCAAACATCATGGCCCCGTACGATAGCGTGAGAAGAGCAAACGGGAAAAGAGGTCCCTGACGATGCGTTCCAAGCTTCCAGACGACCAAGCCGCTTGCGAGAGCAGCAACAGCAGCGATTGCCTGACCAATGTACAGCTTGGGCATCTCATAGTTAGAGGCCATGCTACTCATTAGCTCCTGCGCGCGGCGAAGCCACTCCGACATGGCGTCGAGCCACTCCTGGTCCAGCTTTCCACTGGCAGCGAGGACATGAGCCTCCTTGTTGATCTTGCGCCACTGGCAGGCAAGCTCGTTGATCTCGGTCTTTTCCAGGGAGCACGGGTCAGCAGAGCTGCTGCCGTCAAAGAGCTCGGCGCCAAAGGCGGCGGTGACAATATTCAAGATCTGGCGGGCGTTGCGGACCAGGATCTGGATCTTGTCGCTCGCCTTGGGCCAGAAGGGGAGAAAGTCTGGGATGAAAGCTCCGAGGTTGTTCTTGGACACGGGGAAGCCCAGGAGGGCGGCGATGGTGGGCGCAATGTCGGACTGCTCGACCATGGAGTAGTAGTCAAACTCGTCCTTGGGTTGGGCCGGAGCAGGGAGCTTGGTCGAGATGGTCTTGAGCTTGGGGGACATGAAGACCAAGGCGGGGGACGTCTCGCCAGGTGAAGAAGCGCCGTGGTTTCCGGCGTCGTTCATGCCGTGGTCGCCGCAGAGGACGAGGAGAGTAGAGTCCAGGTGAGGCTTGGACTGCATGGCCTCGAAAAGGGTCTGGACGATGCCATCCATTTCGCGCTGCTTGGGAACCATGTTGGAGCTTGTCAGTGTTAATATGAGAGATTAAGCATTGTTAGAGAAGAGAATATACCTCCTGGGTCCTGCCTTGTGGCCAATGTGGTCTAGGCCAAGGTAATGAAGCACCATGAGGCCCCAATCGTTGTTCTCCAACTCACCAGCAATGTTTCTGGTGACATTGTTGTCCACCTCTGTAAAGTCCTTGTGTGAATGTCAGTCATGCTGTCACGGATGATCTGAGTAAGTGACAAACCGCAACAAAGAAGCTAGAGGTGCCGTCTTCACGGTCAAAGGTGTTCGGGAACAGCTTCAGCCACGTATCATCGCCGTACATGAGGGCCTTGCCCATCTCCCTAGCCTTGATCTGAGCAACCCAAGTGTCCTGCGAAGCGAGCGTCGACGAGGTGTCGGCCTCGTCAAAGTTCAAGATGAGATCAACAAAGGAAGGGATAGAGCCAGTTGTCATGGACTTGATCCTGGGCATGGTGACGGTGGGGGATCTGGCATTGGCCGTGAAGGGCATTGCACTTCCATCTCGAATAAGGCTAGCAGTGTATAAGCATTGAATCCCGCATAAATATGCCATCGTACCTTTGAACATATTCAAAACCCGACACATCCGAGTATACAAAGTCGCTGTACAGAGTTAACCGAGTCCCCATGGTCGAGGGGTGACCTACCTCCTCAGGGCATCGACAACCATGAAAATCAAGCGATCAAAGGGTGCATCAGGCGGCGATCCAATGTCAAGAGGCTCAAACTCGGCCAGGCCAGGAAGAAAGGGCTTGTAAGGGAAGAAGCCCATCGCGAAGACGAGGATGGAGACAGGGATTAGAAGATTGGCCGCAACGAGCAGCAGGCTCCGCGAGAGGGAGCCATTACTTGAGGGCACCATTACTAGAAGGTTATTAAGAGTAAAGGAGTGACTAAGGACACATGAAAAAGATGGACATGTAGACAGAAATATGGTCAAAATGTAGAAGAGAGAAGTGAACGTGTCGTGTTGGAGCTGGGCCAGCCTCGCCAAGATGAACCAAAAGGGTAGGGGGCAAGGGGCTAGTCGTGATTGGCTGGCGAGAATCACCTGGGTGCGCTGCGCCACGCGAGGCTGAGATTTCGGGTATCACAGATATTCAGATTCAGATTTGCTGCTAAAACGACGACGAAAAACAAAGAAATACGGAGCCAAGAGTTGTCCCCTTAGGAGCTTCTCTTCTTCTTTCCCTTTGCCCGACTGGCGTAAGATGCAAAGACAATCTTGGACGTTTTCTGCTTGCGCTTGTCGGACCGCTTCTTCTCAATACGGCCGCCGGAAGGCTTTACAGAGTCCACGTCCATTGCTGGAAGGGTTAGCATTAGAGAGAGCAGATTTCGGGGTTGCACTCACTTGTCACCTCCTCAGCAGCCTCCTTTTCGTTCGAGTCTTCATTGTCTTCCTCAACTGAAGGCGAGTTAATACCATGTCTCACAAGCTCCGGAGGTCAAGCCACTCACTGTTCATCTTGACATCTGAAGACTCGGGCTTTGGCTGCTGGGCCGCTTCAAGCAGCTTTGCAGAGAGACGCTCTGCTCGTGCGGCCTCGGCCGGCCGAACACGTTTGCAACCAAACGGCGGTTGTTGGCCTTTCGGGTGCTTGATCGGGAGCTCTTTGCCATGTTGTCGATGTGAATTATGCGTTTGCGAACAAAGTGAAGAGAGAGAAAGAGAACCAAAATGTCGTTATCGCAGATTGGCGATAAGACAAGAAAAAAAAACTAGTATTGTGGCGGGTGTGGCTTGGTTTCAACTCAGGGACCTGGAACTCAGTTTCTGCCGGTCTCCACCGCCTACCCTTCCAAGACAGAGTCACGTCGAGGATTCCTAGTCGAGCATGACATCAAACCAAGAGCGGACGACGAACCTCTGAAGATCGCGCGCGGTGGTAGAGGAGATAGACTGGATAAGCATCGCCGTCAGTGACAAGACGAAAGAACAGCGCTGCGGCGTGGGTCTACTCCTCCTCCGCCTCTGTTTTTCTCGCGCGCCGTGCTTGCTTTTCCCTTCTTCGCTGTGGCGCAGTTTTCTCTCCTTCCCGAGTCTTCGCAACCCGACCTGCCCGCCCACTGCGCCCACTGCACCCACTGCAACTCGCTCACTGCACTGCTAGGGTCTCTCTTTCCCGACCGACAGGCCCTCATATCGGCCTCCCATGCGCACTTGCCTTGGATGCGGCTGCGCGACCACCACCACCCGACGTCGACTTTTCTCGCCGCGCCAGCCTGACAACTCTATGGCTGCACCTCCCCTCCGCATCCTCGAGCCTCTTTCCTGAATCATTCACTGCCTTAACTTGGCCCGTTTATTCACCTTCCCGTATTCACCCCCCATCATGGCTTCTGCGTCGGGCCTGGGATCGGCCATGAACGCCGTCCTGTCAACACCATCCGGCTCGGTCCCGCGATCCGAGGCCAACGCGCTCGTGCGGCAGGTTAATCGCCTCTTGAATCGGCAGCTCTCGTCTGTGTGCCAGGTCAACGGCGTTAAGAGCACCGGCATAAAGGCGGAACTGCAGAAACGCATCGCCAATCGTAAGTTCTGGTCCTGCCTATCCCATTCACTTGCCTAGGCCGCATTCACTTGCCCCGCATTCAGCGCCCATGACTGTCATCCACTGTCAACATGCGACCCTCTCCTCCTTTCCACCTTTCATTTACATCCGAGAAGACTGGCTGACCATGCTGTTACCTGCCTGGTATCCAGTCATCCAAGAAGCCGTCGACGCCGGCGATCCTGTGCGCTTCCAGCAGATCCGCCAGAGCGTGCACAATACTATATCGAATGCGCCCACCGGAACCTCGCCCGCTCGATCAACCATCCATGGTCACTCGCAGGCCTACTCGATGCAGAGTATGTCGTACTCTAATACCGCGCCTGTATCCAACGGCCATCGCCCCGGCGCTGGCTTCGGCGGGTCGCAATCAATGACACTCAACTTCAAGTCGAGTCCGTTCTACCAAATCGAGGCGCCCATTGGTGAAGTGCGAGCCTGCGATGGTATGTCCCCGCGCCGCCGCTCCCATGTGTCAAGACCTTGTGCGACTAACACGCTCCTGCAGCCATGTCACAGCACCGTAACACGGTGTCTATCCCCATCAAGCTCAACGATCACCCCTCTCTGCAAAAGTGCGTTGACGATGCCTCGTACCGAGTCATGGTCTTTTGCGCCGGCGACACCTCGAGCACACAGGATATCGCGTTCCCTCACCAGTCCGAGCTCAAGGTCAACGGCGGCGAGATCAAGGCAAACCTGCGCGGGTTGAAGAACAAACCTGGCTCTACGAGACCGGTTGACATCACCAAGGCTCTGCGTCTTCGACCTCACTATACTAACAATGTCGAATTCACTTATGCGTTGACGAACAAGGTATGTGGTTACTGAGTCGGGATTTGCTATCAATCTTGACACCTGTTTAGTTGCCCATGAGGACTGACCCTCTGCAGAAATTCTACCTCGTACTCAACCTCTGCCGAGTCACAACTGTAGATGAGCTTGTGACGCGTATCTCTACTGGCAAGAGGATACCGATCGACTCGGTCAAGCAAGAACGTAAGGATGAACTAGAAGTCTGCCAGGAACACCACCTCTGACACTGAACAGTCAACGCAAAGGCACAGGATCCCGACGTGGTAGCAACGTCTCAGGTCCTGTCCCTGAAGTGTCCCCTCTCTTACATGAGACTGAGTCTTCCTTGCCGCGGGCTTAGCTGCTCGCATATCCAGTGTTTTGACGCGACGTCGTATCTACAGCTTCAGGAGCAAGGCCCGCAGTGGCAATGTCCGATCTGCTCCAAAACGGCAACCTTTGATCAGCTGGCCGTAGACGAGTATGTCTCGAAGCAAGTGTCACTTTCCCTTCCGGGTTACTAACAACATGAACAGGTATGTGAGAGACATCCTCACAAGAACCTCGAAAAGTGAAGAGTCGGTTACCATCGAACCGAATGGGGAATGGCACGTCAAGAACTCGGACGATAGTCAGGCCCGACCAACGGCAACTCGTCTTTCCACGACGGCTATGATGACGACGACGACGACGACGTCTTGATTTCAGAGGTCAACCCCATTGGTCATCGTCGTCTAGAAACACCCAAGAACACTACCCCTAGCATCGGGACGCCTGCTACGGCCGGCCGGGACGGTTCCTCTTCTGGGCCCAGAGGAATAGCCTCCACCAGTGCCAAGCGCCCGGTTGCTGCCATCATTGACCTGACACTTTCGGATGACGAGGATGAACCGTCTGTCCAGCCTCCGCCCCCTAAGCGTCAAACACGGCAACGAATGGCTTTTATGGGTCTAACAACCTGCCGAGCAACTCGTCACTGCCTCCTAATGGATATGGATTTCTATAGGAAGAAGCCCAGTCTTCGAGGCACAAAAGATCCAAGTCGCGAAGACGCAAGACTGGATAGGGGCTTTGCGTTGAGAAACTCGCGTTGGCCAGGGATAGGTAACTACTTGCCCGGTCACCTGGCATCGAAGGGAGTTGGTTGGTAATATTTCCTTTCTGCCTGTCATGGCCTGGAGTTGGAGGAGACGGAAAATGATTCCCCTGTCGCCAAAGGATGAGGTGGCATTTCTTTACATGCATTATTGTCCTTTTTTTACTTCTTGAGTTTCGCGAGGTGTACCGGAGTAAATGGGAACCGCCACGATTCTATGACGACTCCATACTTTTGGGGAGGTGGATTGGGAACCATGGGGATGGGTTTTGGGCATGGAAACGGCGAATAGAGAGGGATGAGGTAGCATGATCTCGTCTCATATGGAGGACAGCCTTGATATGAAGCGGCATCCATCAGATCAGATGCGGCAAGCCCAAACGCACCTGTGATTCCGAGCACCCATCATGATCAAGGTTCAATAAACTCGGTGATTCAGAGACCCTCCTCATCTATCCGTAGTTCACTCATGAATGAGGTGATGAGTGTCAAGGACCATTTCGATCGACACACTTCCACACGTAAACAAGACACAAACACCACATCAGAACAAAAACTCATATGCCATTTATGTGAGAGCAGGCGTGGTGACATGCCACTTCAAGCATGCCTTCTATCTCTTCCTTGAACCCTATAAACAACCCCCTTTTTCATATCGTTTCCCATCGTTAACCCATCCTGTATATCAATAGACTCCATAAATCCCATGCTTTTTTTTTATAAGTTGTTTCCCATCATGACTCCATCTCCTTGCGCTTGGTAGGCACCGCCGTCTCGGTACTCCACGAATCGACATTGTGAATCAGGCACGCCTCGCCCTGGTCGCGACGGGCAAGACGACCGATGCGATAGACCTTTTCGCCGCCATCAACAAGGGCCTGGGCGACGGCGTCGGCCTTGGCAGGGTCGACGGCGATGACCATGCCGACGCCAGAGTTGAAGGTGCGGCACATCTCGAGGGGCGCGACGTTGCCGGTCTCGCGGAGCCACTTGAAGACCGGGTTGATCTCCCAGGAGCCAAACTCGATCTCGGCGGCGAGGGACTCGGGGAGCATGCGGGGCACGTTCTCGACGAGGCCGCCGCCCGTGATGTGGGCGAGGCCCTTGATGTGGGGGAGCACGGGGAGGAGGGACTTTACGTAGATGCGGGTCGGGGTGAGGAGGGACTCGCCGACCGTGGTGGACTGGTCCCAGGGGGCAGTGTCGGTGTAGCTGAGGCCGGCGCGGGAGACGATGCGGCGGGCGAGGGAGAAGCCGTTGGAGTGGACGCCCGCGGAGCCGAGGCCGAGGAGGACATCGTCCTGGGCCATGGCGTCCTTCCGGGGCAGCTTGGTCTCGGCGGTGACGGTGCCGACGGCGCAGCCAGCGGCGTCGTAGTCGTCCTTTTGGTACATGCCGGGCATCTCGGCGGTCTCGCCGCCGACCAGAGCGCAGCCGGCCTGACGGCAGCCGTCGGCAACACCCTCGACAAAGGCGGCGGCGGTGGGGAGGTCCAGCTTGCTGCAGCCGTAGTAGTCGAGGAACATGACGGGGGTGGCGCCCTGGACGACGAGGTCGTTGACGTTCATGGCGACCAGATCAATGCCGACGGTGTCGTGCTTCTTCATGGCCTGGGCGATCATGAGCTTGGTGCCGACGCCGTCGATGGCGCCGACGATGATGGGGGCCTGGGGGAAGCCGCACTTGGACAGGTCGACCTCGCCTCCGAAGCCGCCAATCTCGGCGTCGGCGCCGGCCCGCTTGGTGCTGGCGACGGCCTTCTTGATCTTCTCGACAAAGTCGTTGCCGGCCTGGATGTCGACGCCGGCCTGCGCATAGGTCATGGAGGCCTGGGCGGTGGTGCTGCGGAACGCCCGGTGGGCAATGTCCTTGCGGTAAAAGGCACCCTCAAACTCGATCACCTTGGCGTCGAGGGCGGCGTAGGCGGCATCAACAGCGGCCCGGAGAGAGTCGCCGACAGCGTTGATGGCGATGACACGGCCTCCAGACGTCTTCAGCACGTTGCCGTCAAGAGCAGTACCCGCGTGGAAGATGGTGGCCCCGGCAGGGGGGGTCTGAACCGACATGACCTTGCCCTTGGGATAGGAGCCGGGGTAGCCGGCAGAAGCCAGGACGACAGTGGCGCTGAACTTGTTGTCGATGGTCAGCTTGCAGTTGTCCAGGTAGCCATTGGCGCACGCAAGCATGATCTCGGCCAAGTCGGTGTCGGCAGAGAGGAGGGGGAGGACGGTCTGGGTCTCAGGGTCGCCGAAGCGGACATTGTACTCGAGAACCTTGGGTCCGTTGCTGGTGATCATGAGGCCAGTGAAGAGGACGCCGCGGAAGGGCTGCTGCTCTCGTCGCATACCGGAGATGGTGGGCTCGAGAATCTCACGGTCGATCCGCTCGGTGAGCTCCTTGGTGGCGATGTTGGTGGGAGCGTAGCAGCCCATGCCGCCAGTGTTGGGACCTTGGTCGCCGTCAAAGATTCGCTTGTGGTCCTGAGCGAGGGGCAGGGATCGGATGGCATAACCGTCGCAGAAGGTGAGGACACTGAGCTCATCACCGATGAGGAGCTCCTCAACAACAACCTCCTCACCAGCATCACCGAATTCCTTATCAACCATGATCTGCTTCAGGGCTGCCTTGGCCTCATCCTTGGTCTGGGGAAGAATAACACCCTTGCCGGCGGCAAGACCAGTGGCCTTGATAACAACATCGTGGCTGATGCTGTCAATGTAGGCAACGGCCTTGTTGTAGTCGGAAAAGTTCTCGTAGGCGGCAGTAGGGACGTTGTACTTCTTCATAAAGTCCTTGGAGTACGTCTTGCTGCCCTCGAGACGAGCAGCCTCCTTGGAGGGACCGAAGCAGGGGATGCCCGCGTTCCGGAACCACCCCTCGACGCCGTCGACGAGGGGGGCCTCGGGGCCGGGGACAACCAGATTGACCCCGTTCTCCTGGGAGAACTTGACGAGGCCGGCAAAGTCCTCGGCCTTGACGGAGGCGACGTTGGTCACCTTGGGGCAGCCGGCGGTGCCTCCGTTTCCGGGGACTGCAAAGATCTGCTCGACTCGGGACGACTGGCTGAGCTTCCATGCCAGAGCGTGCTCACGGCCACCGTTGCCGATGAGGAGGATTCGGAGGTCCGCCATGTTTTCGTCCGTGTGTATGTATGTGAGAGAGAAAAGATGCGATTCCGAAGGTCGGCGGGATGGTGTCTCGACCAAAATTGTCCTTTCAGATGCTCCCGGACAGATACCGATCTCCAAGATCCCGTCAATTGGGTTCTCACAGGATGCAATTAGCTCGCTGGTGACAAGGAAACCAGCTCCAGGAGGAGAGAAATTTGGCTGCGAGTCTTTTGTTGCTGCTGCAACCAACTTTTTTTTTTTTCTCCCCCGTCCTGCCCCGCGCCGATTCTCGACCTCAAGCCCCGCGTTTGCCAAGACCCCGATAGCCCCCATCGGTTTCTTATCAGCACGTGCAGTCGCAAGCACGGGTGGCCCCTTGGCACCTCCCTCAGCTCGGTGAGCTGTAGGTACCGGGAATGTAGCTTGAAGACAGAGCATTCACAAACACATCTCAACATCACGATCCCTCTCTAATCTACCGTAACATCAGGCGCGCCGAAAATCGACTGTCCCAAACTTGCCTATCATGTCCTTCGAGACCGTCATGCCGCCCTACAACTCGAGCGACCCATCCGCCAACTTCCTCAGCTCCTCCTGCTTAGACTTCCTCCTTATCGAGCTCGTCCCCCTAGCATACCGCGTCACCCACGAGCGGGACACGGCCCTCTCGGACTCGAGCAGCACACCCGCAGACGTCGCATCCACGAGCCATGCCGTAAGCTCCAATGCCGCTGGCGTAGTCGCCGGCACCGCCACAAGGAAGGACCAGGAGGAGGATCTAGATGCAGTGCATCACCGTCTGGAGATGCTGGGCTACAGAGTCGGCCAGGGGCTGGTGGAGAGGTACGAGTTCCAGGTTCGGCGCATGCTGTGTGGCCTGATGGCTTATGCTGCGACAGGTTCTCGAGAGATCGGCCCCGGTTCAACGATACCCTTGACGTTATCAAGTTCCTCTGCAAAGACCTGTGGACACTGGTGTTTGGCAAGAACATTGACAACCTAAAGACGAATCACAGGGTACGGAGTGGTGACACCACCGCATTGAGGGATATCATGCTCATGCACTCATCTAGGGCGTCTACGTCTTGACAGATAACGTCTTCCGACCCTTCTCCCGCATGAGCACAGAAGCAGGCGGCCAAGCCATAGTCCGCGCTCAACCGGTACGCCGCCCCGACCTCTTCCGCGATTCCGTCTGACCGTGCATGCCTCACTCAGTTTCTATGGTTCCCCTGTGGCATCGTTCGAGGCGCCTTGGCCGCCCTGGGCATCAACACCACGGTCCAGGCCGAGATCAACGAGTTACCGGGAGCCGTGTTTCAAATCAAGACTATTCCCAATAAGCCCTAGGAGAGCTGTCTGTCGTCTACCTAGGTACAATATTATGATACCCTTCCTTAATGCAAGTCCAGCCACAAACGCGCCAGATTCCCGACCATCGGCTGTCATGGGCATAAAAGAGCCAACCACCGCCAGGGGCTTGACCAAGCCTTGACCCAAACTCCATCCATGCCTGCAGCTATCCCTGGGACCGAGAGACCGGGGTCTTGAAGAAACCGGACGCGACCAACGCCGAGACATCTCACAGCCTGTAAGAGAGAGCCATTTTATCAGCAATTGTGGTCATGATTCATATTTACTATGCCCTAGCGCCATAGTTGCGGACCTCGGCACGAGTGTCCTTGGCTCCTCTGGAAGCCTCTTACTGGGTATTTGAAAAGATGTTTATAGGGGTATTCACTTTTGGGGAGGGTTGTGGACGAAGCTGACGCCCTTGGTAATGTTGCCCTTGAGACCCTCGATGCACTTGGCCAGAAGGGCCTTCTCCTTCTCGGTGATGCCCTCCAGGGGGTTGATGGCCTTCTCGGCACCGTTGCGCTATGTAATGTTAGCCAATTCAGCATTTCAAGACATTCAACAGTTTCAACTCACGCCGAGCTCAATGGGGACCGAGAAGAAGTCGGCGCCGGTCTCCTTGGCGATGGCCTCGCCTCCGGGAACGCCGGGGAGGTAGACGTAGCTGGGCTCGACGAGGCCAGTCTCGCCCTTGACGGCGCGGAGGACCTTTTCGGCGAATCTATGTCCAAGTCAGCCATTGATGGAAGCGAAGGGAGAAAAGTAACATACCGGAAGCCGGCGTAAGCCATGGACAAGGTGGCGGAACCAGCACCATCCTTGGCCTTGACGACCTCGTCACCGCCAAACTGGACGCGGTTCACGAGGGCATCGTACTTGTCGTCGGGGATAGAGACAGAAGGCGAGGCCTTGCTGAAGAGAGGGACAATGGTCTCACCAGAGTGGCCACCAATGACGGGGATGGTCAGGCTCTGGGGTTGGCCTCGCCGACAATCTCAGCGACAAAGGTCTCTGCTCGCACAATGTCGAGGGTGGTGACACCAAAGAGGCGCTGGGGGTTGAAGACGTTCTTGGACTTGAGAACCTCGGCCGAGATGGGGACGGTGGAGTTGACGGGGTTGGAGATGACGAGGATGAAGGCGTTGGGAGCGACCTCGGCGGCAACCTCGATGAGGCCCTTGACAATGCCAGCATTGATGTTGAAGAGATCGTCGCGAGTCATACCAGGCTTGCCTGTGTGGGGAAGGTGGTCAGTCATGGAACCTAAAACCGGGGGAGGGGCTCCGGGGTCGGACAGCCGGGGGAGGGGGCAAGCGACGGACGTCCGGGGTAAGGGGCTCACGTACGGGGAATGCCAGCGGGGATGACAATAATGTCGGCGTCCTTGAAGGCGGCCTTAGCGCCGTCGTTGGCAGGGAGGTAGCCAGTGGTCTTCTGCAGAGGATGTGAGCAAGCTAGTGCGACTCGGAGGAAGGGAAACATCCCCTGCTGGGGAAATCCGGGGTCGACCTACGGCGCGGGAGGAGATGTGGGAGAGATCGGTGGCAACGCCGGGGGTGTTGACAACATCGTAGAGAGCAAGCTCGTCGACGTGGGGAGAGGTCTTGAGGAGGAGGGAGAGAGGCTGGAAGAAGTGTCAGTATGCGAATTGGTGATTATGGAGTCTAGGACATACCTGGCCAATGCCACCAGCGGCGCCAGCAACCACTAGCAAACACGTCAGTATTTCATTACGGGAGCTCTCGAGTCAGATTGAGGTGTGTATGAGCAGAAAACATCGAGAGAGGGGCGGGGTTTGGGCAGAAGCAGAGCACAGGTCGTACGTACCAGCCTTGACCATCTTGACTGAGTGTGTGAGGAAAGAAGTGGGTATAAGAGATGAAGAGTGAGGAGAGCAAGAGGAGAAGCTCGACAAGAGACAAGTGGGAGAGGAAGTGGAAGAAGATGAAGAATGAAGAGGAGGAGAGGACAAAGTTTTTAGGTTCAGGCAGAGGTGGGAGGAGGGAGATCAAGTACTAAAAGTAGGAACCTAGATATGGGATGGATGGACGGTTGCCCGTGAATGCGACGGACGGCGGCAGGAAGCGAAGACCGGGGGAGCATGCGGCAAGCACGGCGAGGCGGGCGAGACAGTCCAGCTCCATGCCATGCGGGAGCTCTAACTTGTGATACGTACCCTCCTGGGCCTCTGGATGTACCACGGCTTTCAATCTTGCCTGATCCGATCTGGCCGGGGACCTTGCAGCCGTGGGCTTTTACATGTCCGAGACCATCATCACCTCACACACCTCCACAATGTACCTAGCTTTCCTTTGCGACGAGACACGGGGCGGGGAAAGCAACAAGAGAGCGTAGCTCTAGTGGGGGTCTTGCCATTTGCAAAGCAAGCCACGCCGAGCGCGCAGGAGGGGCTTTTCTGTCCATCACAAGGGGGCAAGTCAAGTCAACAACAAGACAGGCGGACCTCGATGAGGGGCATCATCCACTCTTCCAGAACCCACTGCCCACTCCCAGGCGAACCAAGGACGCGGCATCATCATCCTCCCTCTGCTTTCGCCCAGTCGCGGTGATGCTTGCGGTCATGACGAGTTCGGCAGTACGTTATAGCCTAAAGTTATAAATCCACCGCTTTCGAGAAGAAAAGGAAAAAAAATCTCTGTGAAGCGGGGTTAGGAGGGGCACATTTGTTCATGATATCCTCCACCATCATGGACTTTGCATATCCATCCAGCCGCAAAGAACACCTAGGCGCGGGTCTTCTTTTTTTTCCCTCGCCCCCTCTCTCGGCCGCTTGGCGATCCGCTCCAGTTGTGAGCGACCTGGCGCTTTTGCGCCTCGACCCTGCGCGCGCACCTCATTCTCTCAAACGACGACGACTATATGGAGACATGGAAGAAGCACGGAGCCTCTCCAACCCATGTGCACGCGTGTGGATGGACCATGATTCCCGGTCGCCCGTCTCGTCAACCATACGATGGCTAGTAATAGGAAGCCCCCCTCCTCTTCCAATGCGTATCGCCCGGGCCCGCGGGGAAGGGCTGCCCAGGGGCCAAAGCTCCCCTCCCCCCCTCGCTCCATCTCCATCACGACAAGCATTTACATGCATCGTTGGACAATCTTAAAACTGCTGGGTTTCTTCTCAAAGCAAAGGGTTCCTGTCTCCCGCCGGTCCCCCCCCCCCCCCCCCCCAGTCCCAATCAGCTCAGTCACACGTCAGGACGGCTGACCGGCCCCGGCCGCTTCAAGCCCGAGCCCATGGTCGGTCTTTACCCCGAGCCAACTCCGTCCTCTCACACACAAGAGCTACCCTGCCCAAGCTAAGCTCGCTTGTCCGATGAGCCTCCGTAGGGCGGAGAGGAGGGGGCACTGAAACAAAGTCGCTCAACCTACCTTGCCTTTACCCTGACTAACAAGCGGTCGTGTGAAATGATATGGGTTTGTAATGTCATGGGGTAAATCCCACGCGCTTTTTATTGCCCTTTTCATTCGTGGCTGTCCTGCAGGGACTTGACTCTGGTCCGGAACAGCAATGACACCTCATAGCCCATGGTGTCTTCACAACCCCTCCCCAAAACCAACAAGGTGAAGGGGGGTTAAAAAAGGGTCCTCCGCCGTTCCCCCTTCCCAAAACTACCCAAGATGGAAATCCACAGACTGGGTTTGGGGCTTGACCTTCGGTGGTTGGTTGCCTCACCTTGGGCTCACAAACCGAACCATCTTGTGAGACTCGTTTTCAGAAATCCCACGACAGACAGGACCAGACAAGACACGGATGCCGGTACTGGTACATGATCAGCCCCTTGCCAGTACCCGAGAGACGATAGTGTCCGGCGCCCGGACTTTGATTTGCTTCACCTGCGTGCGCGGGAAGTCGGGTCTCCGTGGGCGTTGACATTGTCCGCCATTATCGCGCATTTCTGCTACACCTCGGTCAACACCAAGGAACTTGATCTGCGATACGGATTCCGGCTTACGGCTATGAATCAACTTCCGATATTTTTTCAACTTCATCGCTCGTTCTCCGGGCTTATCCGGGGACGGTGAATGTGGTGACGTCTTATTTTCTTGAGTTGCCGCATTCTCTTCCTCGGCGAAGATTCAAGACTTGGCATGATCCTCGGTATCTCGTGGTCGGCCGATTCACACAATCATGAGCCGAGCCTGCTACCGTTTCACTTACACGTTCCCCATGCGGCGGCAACCCGGGTGGTCTTACGGGAAATAATGCATCAGCTCTTCGCTTGAGAGCCGCTGCTGCGCGGATATTTATGACGACAGCGTCTCTCAGCCGCTCACCTCATGCCACAACGCCTTTCACAACCTTGCAAGCTGACACGTGTGTCACCCTTGGGTAGGTAGATATTCTCACACTCATCAAACACATGCGCACTTGGCGATGGACATAACTTTGGGTTGCCAGCGTTGTTGCTGACCGGATATTCATTCATCTTGAGTACAAATGCCAACTCCAGCCGTGAATGACCCAGAGACCTCGGTTGATGCTCCTTGCCCTCCCTGATAATCCCTTTTTTTTAAACACTCATCAGGATTAGAGCTATGCAGCTTGCCTCCCCGGCTCCATTTCCCAAGTCTTGACCTTCCTCGCTTGTCCTCTTACACCGTTACCATCAGAGATATTGGTCCTCTGAAGCTCGGTGGGCGGGGCCTCTCTTTACCACTTCCTGCGAGTTCTTCTAGTTCTCGTCGGCGGCGGCGGCGGCAGCCTTCTTGGCCTTGTTGCCGCGGAGCTTCTGCTCGGCTCGGGCTTGACGGGCTTGTTGGATCGCTTGATGGCGGAAGCGCGCTCGACGGCAGCGGAGCGGAGGTCAGGGCGGTAGCTGTTCTTGGCGGTCTGGTTGGCAACGGCCTGGTAGGTCCTTTGAGATGACAGTTAGCGCGGTTCTCGGGTCGCGACAGGAGTGCAGGCGCAAAACTTACTTGCGGTTGGACTTGACACCGCTGTAGGAGGTCTGGACGGTGTTCTGGGCGGGCTTGTTGGGCTGAGCCTTCTTGGAGGTGACGACAACAGCACCCTTCTCGCCGGCGGAGATACCAATGGCCTGTAAATTCCTCTTGTTTAGCTTCCCTCGCTCGTGTGTCGACGTGTGCTCATCGTGGTCGTACCTTGTCGTTGACGAAACCAGCGTGCTGCAGCAAGAGTTAGCCCACATGTTCCAATATCGATAACCCTCCAAACTTCAAGGGAGATCAGCGTGTCGTACCTTTCGGGAGCTGATGTTGGTCAGGTTGAGGGGGTCCCGGGAGAACTGGGCACCGCCATTCTTCTTGCTCTTGGCAGAGAAGGAGTTGTTGTTGCCTGTGCAATCGCAAAAAACCGTCAGTAAACCCAATTCCCAACTCTGGCGCATTTTCGTCGGTCGGTCGAGGGGAGTCAAAACTCACGGACGATCTCCCAGACCAGGTCCGAGGAAATGTTGGAGAGCTCCTGAGCGGTAGACATTGTGACTAGAGGTTCTGTCGTGAAGATTGGCCGGGGAGGGTGAGGCTTTCGACAGATGAGGTTGATCTCGAAATGGGTGTCCAAGGGCTTCAAAATTCCAAACTTCGTGCGCTGGGACTCGCTTAACGAGGTGGGTTTAGCGCCGGCCCTCCAGAGGGTGGGCTATCACCCGTGACGTGCTTATCGTCGTTAATTGAATTCAGCGCGGGTGCGGTGTGGCTGTGCAGGATCTTGGCGACGTCAATGGGGATGCGCCGCGTGGCTCGGGTGATTTGAGAAGCCACGGGAGGGAGCCACGGGGCACGTCAGCGTTCCGTCTCCCGAGACAAAGAAGGCCCAGAACTTCATCCCTTCGCTCAACTCAACTTTCGGATCCTGCGGAGGGCGAAAAGAGAACGACGATCAACGACCGCCCCTTTCGGTACCTTGCGATCTCGACGCTCCTGAAGAGGGCACGAGGGTCTATCATGCGACTGTGATAGATCTCCCCTTGTCTCACCATCTACTTTACGCCTGCGACTTCTGCGGTTCCTCTCGTTTCAACCCAATCAGTCACTTTCCTCCACGCTACTTTGCTCTTCTATAACTTTAATTAATTCAACAAATACCCGACTCTACTACACCGAGAAAGTATCTATTTATCAACTCGCCCACCATGTCGTACCTCCTCTACTCCATCTCCGTCTTCGCCCTGATCCTGGGACGGTCCTCTTCTTCACCCGCGCCCACTGGCTCCCCCACGTCCAGCAAATACGGCCTCCCCGTCTCCCGGCGCCGACTACCTCTACTCTCGGCTCCCCAACAGCTTCGCCGGCGACATCGAGGCGGGTCTGTCGAGCAGCACCTTTGACCTGTCGGGCAACGTCGAGGCGGGCGACTCGCGCGCCGGGCTAGACGACGCGGCCAAGGCCGAGGTTCTGGCCATCATGAAGAAGAGGAGGATGAACTTTGACCAGGCGAGGAAGGTGTACATGGAGAACAGGTTTAAGGCCAACGGCATCGGGGCTGATGGACGGCCGAGGGATCCCAAGTTTGTGAGCTTCTCATGAGCGACGGCCGCGGAGATGGGCCTATTACTACAACTTTCGACTTTTCTACTATCAAAACGACGCGGCTAAACTCGATTATCATTCGAGAGCAGCACGTTGCTCGGCTTTTTCCCTACCACTATTACGACGAAATGCGCCTTGTTCAAACCTGAACTTGGCCTGACCTCTACGTTGGCACACCAGATGCAGTTTCTTATACCTGTCGATTTTCTTTATTTGCCGTTTAGGATTTCTTGGTTTCAGAAAGAGAGGGATCGGTGGTTCTCTGCAATCGGCCCCAGCAGTCACTTGCAAGTCTGCGCGGCGAGGAGTTTGGAGGAATTATTATTAAAACACCAGGTCAGAGTAGACCTTTTTCTCAGTCAGATCTTGGACTTTTTTCACTTTTTTTTTTCTAGTGTTGAGTATCAAATATGCAATCAATCAGTCGTCAAGAATCATACCATCCTCCCAACGCCGTGAACGAATGTGGACCAATATGTGCAGGCCGGAAACTATGTACAGGGTGTTCACCAGGTTGCTCTGGTGCTTTTGAGATGCCACCAAGGCTGCACGCTCATGTGTGCTTTGGATGAGGTCTTCTAGAGACAAGGTTATCTTGTTAAAGTGCCGTGGATTCACCAGGATCTCGGATCTGGCTTATCCGTAAGCAGATCTGGAGCTACCAGGGGGTTGAACGAAATGACCAGGTCCAGGTCATCTATTGCGTCTTCTTGGTATCGGACGGGCCGTAGATACGGCTGTCATCGCCCTCAATCTCCTCGATGAGTTCGTCCACCTTTTCAATCTCGGACCTCCACTTGTTCTCCGACATTTTCATGTCGCGCTCAAACATCCACTGCTCCGGCATGCGGTAGGTGCCGCCGAGGCGGTCAAAGGCTGTAAAGAACTGGCCGTAGTTGACCTCGAAGCGGGAGTGGTGCAGCGAGTGGCAGGCGGCGCCGTTGACGACGGGGTTGTTGGTGAGGTACTCGCCGTCGTGGATCATGACGGACCAGAGGTTGACAAACACAAACAGGGCGACGTAGGCCATCTTTTGCAGGGGGAAGATGAAGGGGAAGATGTGGTAGGGGAGGGACTGGGTGAAGCCGTCGAGGGGGTGGAAGGCGTGGCTAGCGAAAGGCGTGGGCATGATCCACTTGTGGTGAGCCTTGTGAAGGTGCTTGTAGACCCAGGGGTGGTGAAGCCAGCGGTGAGCCCAGTAGATGCAAAAGTCCGTGAAGAGGAGGAAGAGCGGGAACTGGAAGAAGTCGTACCAGCGGCCGGGCCCTTCCTCGGTGGTGTCGTAGAGCTTGCCGTAGCCGCGGACCTCGAGGAGGAACAGGGGCGCCGTGATGATGGCCATGACGGGCATGGCCTTGTTGGCCTGGATCATCTCGAGGCGGATCTGGTTCTTGATGAAGCGGGGGTGGTTGAAGGTGCGCTTGTCAAAGATGAAGATGTAGGAGAGGGTGGCGACGATGAAGTAGACGGCCAGTCCAAAGATCCTGCCGAGTTTGTTAGTTGGGTCTTGATCCATTGGTCGTTATGAGCACCCACCATGTGATGAGATATAGAGTGAGAGCTTGGCGGAGAGGGTTATCGCGGTCCCATGCGCTCAGGTACGCGGCCTGGGGAGGCTCAAGAGTTATGAACTGTGTAGCCGGCTTATAAGTCCAAGCGGAAAAGGCCTGGGCGGACGTTTCGGTCGAGTTGGGCGAGGCAGGGAAGTCGTAAGGAGTCGGCTGCTTCGGGTGGAAGTAGGCATAGCCGTAGTCGGCGATGAAGGTGTCGACGACCTCGAGGACGACGTCCATGGTTGGAAACTGGGGAGGCGACCTGCCAAGCTGCGTAGGTGGATGATGTGATGGTTGCTGATAAAGGAGTACAAGCAAGGCGTGTGTGTTGACGGCGTATAAGTCAGTGATTGAGGTTGCTGTTACCCCAGAAGCAGAGAAACAATTGGAACAGAGCGAGCGCCGAAA
This sequence comes from Fusarium virguliforme, assembly GCA_020883615.1. NCBI lineage: Eukaryota > Fungi > Ascomycota > Sordariomycetes > Hypocreales > Nectriaceae > Fusarium > Fusarium virguliforme. The sequence goes on along the minus strand of JAJHJD010000012.1, from coordinate 679,862 downwards.
AAGACAACCACGAGTCCCCAACGAGAACTAAAGATCAAGAGCTAAAGGGAGAGAGGGACCTTGGCTTCTTTTATCTACAAAAGCCCATCAGTGCAACTCGCATTGCCCGATACTGGGGTCCCTTCGGCGGCTCGCGGCGCGGGGCGGACGTTGGGTCCAGGGGTGCTTGAATGAGGTGTGTGGGGGGACCTTTGAGCATGTAAAGCTCAATTAAGCCAATTGGATCGTTTAAAAGAGGGAGCTTCTGAAGCTGGAGCTCATGATGGAGCTGTTCATGCTGCGATTGATCCATTGTCTTGTTGTTTCCTCAAGCAAAGAAGCAGCAGCACCAGAGCCAAAAAGTGAAGCAAATTTCATCATCTTTTCGGATGCCAAATACGAATACAGGAACGAAGACATTCCTATTGGCGAATTCCTCGTTGGTCTGTGAGCGAGGGGGGATGAGATGAGATGCGCCAAGTGCCGGTGCAAGCAACGGCCGTCTTTGGAGCAGAATGGCATGATGGACTCCGAGTTGTCCTCGTTCGAGAAGAGAAAAAAAAAGACCAGCCTGCTGGGTGGATTCGCAAATGGAACATTATTTCAAGGGTTCAGAAGCGGTGCGTGCCTGTTTTGTTGTGGTGGCCTGTTTCGGTTGGAACGGGCCCGAGCATTCGTCTGCCAATCATTGTCAAGGGGGCCGTGTTATTCCCCAGCATCCCGAGAACGAGATATCGAACGACTTCTGTTGGAGGCTCGTTCTGTGCCGCAGCAGTTGACATTGCCAGTAAATGCTGTTCTTTCACGTATATTGACTCAATTGGCATACATTGGTGGGATAGACCAGAGTGCTCATCTTCAGTCAAGTGGCAAAGAACAACCTGGTATGCTTAAAACACAGATTGATTACACAACTGAGTAGGAAGGCTGAAGCAGGTCTGGAGAGCTTACACTGACATCAACAAGCGGTAAACAGCCAGCTGTGGACCCGGGATTAACTCCAACAAACTTCTATTCCCCTGTCCAGGCACAACAAAACCGGCACAGCATGTGAAGAGCCGGTGGCCGATTATGCTATTCCTGTGCCGGAGGAGAGCATAATTGACAGAGAGGGTGGGGATACGGAAACGAATACGTCGGGGAGATGTTGGGCTGGATAGGTACGTACCCATCGCTTGGTGTTGAGCTCAAAACACCCCTAACCCACGGGCGGTTTGTGTGTGGTGGTGTGCCCGCCTGGTCGGCTCTTGACGGGAGAAAATGCCGGTCGGTCTATGGTTGAGCCCGCCCGGGGATAATCACGACATCATTGAGCCCGACGTGGACTCGCAGCGAATCAGAGTCATCCCGGCGACTGTCAGAGCCGCCAGTTCTCTGTAATTCCGACACGGTGATTCACTGAGCACCGTTGACACCTCATCTCTCCGGGTACCTGTCTCGTCCGTGAAGCGCCCCCGTCTCATGGCACTTCACCGTGGCCCCTCGCAGCGGTCTTGAAAAGGACGGACCGGGCGAGGCCGGCCTTGACCGACGCTGCTTGGCTCTCTGTAGGTTGGCACCCCGGATTATCAGTCGGAAAAATACTCGATATTCTCCTTGGCCATCCATCTTCTTTCCCCAGACTAACAGTGGACCGAGTCAGCAAATTCCTTTGTTTCCCTCTTTGAGCAGTGTCTTTGAGTCGTGCACATTTGGATCATCGCCATCAATATTGATTCATTCATGTCCATGTGTCGAAATTCCAACCCGGACAACAATAACCTTGATAGTCCCGTAATCGTGGCGTCTGCGCTGCTTGGCCTGGACGCCGCCCAGCTACGCTGGAGACTCGTCTAATCGAGAATCCAACTTTGTCCTCGTCACCATTGGAAATGTGGCACCAGTCACCTCTCGTCAGCCGGCGCACAGGCGTTACACCGAGTTGCCAGAGGATATACATGTCCACCCTATCACGGCCTGCCGTCAGAATACATGTGTCTCGGTGGCGGCGCGGCCCTTTGACATGCAAGCAATTCGCCAGGGTGTCTGCGCGGCCGTGGGTATAGGCCACCTCTGAGGAACACACACCCTCGCGCTCCCGTCTCCCACGCGGGTCTCTGTTGTCGGCCGGTGAGGAACGGGTGGGTTGGGTACGTCGAGGCTTCATGATCCTTGGCGGCATCACACCCCAGGCATTGGGTTGGTTGGGGCTTCCAACGTGTGTTCTTGGCTTGTCATTTTCAACCTCTGTCGAGTGGAATACCCCCGCATGCCATCGCGATGGTGCTCAACTGCAGAGGCCTGCAGTCCCACACACGTAAGACTGCATGGTGCGTCGAGGACACGCAGAGAGGGTGGCACCAGAGAGAACGTTGTCGTGGCTGGAATATCCCACGAGCCCTCCAGGGTATGTTGCGCAGCATGAATGGATGCCATCACTGGACAGGGGGATATGTGCTGCGGCGCTGGTTAGCTTGTCAAACCCCATGGCCGCTAGTGTTGACGGGCACATGGAGACTGGGCCCAACAGCGATGTCTTCATCGTGCCGTGGGTGGGTGTCGCAACATTGGAGTTGAGAATCGCGCCTCTCACGAGCTTCGAGGACGACGTAGCTGCAATCCCAGCCTAATACCGCGATGAATACCGCACAGGATAGTCTTTATCTTGGTTGGGTAATCGAGAAAACGCGCAGAATATTCTGCCGCAAGGGCGCTCGCTCCTCGAGGGTGTACCAGGGATGGAGCTTCGGGCAGCCCTCCGATGACGCTGAAACCACCCCTCGCGCTCACACTTTGTTTCCTCATCTCGATATCTCGGCCGGGGGCTCCTGTGAGAGCTCAGTGGCTGATGATAGTGGCGACTCTTCCCGCCTCGACAAGCACCTGGGTGCTGGGCCACCCCAGGATCTGTCGCAGTGTTGCATCCTGGGCGGAAGGAGTGTCTTCCAAGGAAGGGGGCGTGAATCGAGGAAGAGTCCCCAGTTATTAGGCGAAAGAGGCTCTTTGGAAGACCGCAACCCATTTGGGCGAACCAGAGACGACATGTCTGAGAGACCAGGATCTCTTCAGCCACATGGAGACGATTTCGAAAGTCAGCGGCTGACCCGCAGCAACCCCCCGGTCGCCCTTCCTTCCCAGGATCCGCTGCATGCCCGGCGCCAGGTCAAGCTGGAGGGTGTGTGCGCTTCCGTCGGGACGGCAGGTACATACGTTGGCTGCAAGTACCCTGCGCCGTGGGCATGTGCCTTGACCCCACCGACCGTGCCCGGCCCCCGCTCAACCCCGGCCCAGGCCCACATCCGCAAATGGGTCCCCACTCCGGGTCACCAAGATATCGCTAGGATCGCAGGGGGTGCGGAAGCCCTGGGAGCACTAGAGGGATGCGCGCAGCAGGCTGACAAGGGAACTCGAATCCCGTTCCAAGGCCCGCTGAAACGTGATGAGGCACATGACGGAGGTGAGGGCTGGAGCTCTTTCTGCCCCTGTTCCCTCCCCCGATTTGGCCCCGTACAGCCGCCCCACTTGCGCTGCAGTCGCCGCTTAAAGTACCGCTACCTAGCCTTGCTGCATGTGCCCTGCGACCACCCGGCAACCTAACCTCTCCCCATATCACAGCCCCTAGGTAGCCCACCCCCTCAGCGGCTCCCGCCCACATTTTGAGAGCTCGTGGCTTCTCTCAATCTAGCATCCAACACACATGCGCATGTCCTCCCCTGTACACAGTCTCTTGCGCGCACACACACAGAATTCTGCATACCTGCTTTCAAGACGTGTGCCGGGATTCCTCAACTGGCGGCGCCCTCGCTCACCTTGGCAAGAAGCGAGGCTTGCTCTTCCTGGTCTCCGTTCGGCGTAGTTCCAGCCGCCCCACTTATTCCTGCGGCACCCACACCTCCCCCCTGCACCTTCCGTGCACGAGCCTGTTAGCACAGCGCTGTACCACGCTGCTTGGCCTTAGCACCTCCAGCACCTCCATCGGGTGCTGCCTTTTTTTTCTTGAAGAGCCCTTTTCCTCCCCCTTCCACCTTCCAACAACACCATCGCGCCTAACCCACCCGTTCCCAACCATCCGACTTGGGGCATCGCGATCAACTCTCCATCTCTAGTCGCATATCCGCTACGACGCTCACCGGCCCTTGTCCACCTTGGGCTTATTGAGTACAGTTTTCTTACCGGCGCCTCCCGTCAACGTCCCGCCGCGTTCGCGTTCGCGTCGTCGTTGGTTGTCGTGGTCATCAACCACCTTGGCACCCAGCCTCGTGCTGTCCACCCATCGGCGCGCGCCAAAACTCGATTATTCGCGCCGCACGCGAAAAAAAAAAAGACATCGAACCACGATTCGAATCTCGTCCGTCCCGATCTCCCAGCGCGTTATTGGTTCATCCCGGCCTCGCGGCAAGCGTCGTTTTCGAACTCGTCGCTGAGACCCGCCTTGCGCAATGTCGATGTACCAGCACAGGGGAATGGGGGCTGCCCCCCCAGGCAGCTCGAATCGTCTCAATGACTTGCTCAACGAGATAAGGCAGGAGTTTGAGAACCAGTCGCGCCAGACGGAGGGCTTTGAGCATCAGAGTATGTCTATTTTGTCCAGCTGGGCAGCAGCCGCAGCGCATTTTCATTTGGATGTGGCTGACTTGTCACTACAGTCGCAGCGCAAGTTAGCGAGATGCAGCTCGTTAGAGAAAAGGTTTATCAGATGGAGCAAACCCACATGACCCTCAAGGCAAAGTGAGTCTATTGCGCAGACAGAAAAGTCTGCCCAGGTGTCTGACAAGGTATTAACCTCTCAATCTATAGGTACGAGGAAGAGATCAGTATGCTCCGACACCAGCTCGAGGCGGCCAGAAAAGGCGCTCCCCAGCCCGGCCTCCCCGGACCACCGCAGCACGCTGCTCCTTCTCAGCAGCCCCCGTCTATCGCACCCGGTAACGGTCTTTTCAGCGGCATAATGGCCGGTGGTAGCCAGGCCGGTCTTGCACCTCCTCAGCAAGGTCAGCAGCAAGGTCAGCCTCAGGGCGGACAACAGCAACAGCCATCGCAGCAGGGCCACGCTCCTCAGGAGCAGCAAATGGGACCTCAGCACCAGATGGGCCAAGGACCTCCTGGCCTTCCTGTCCCTCCCCCTCATCCTAACGCCCAGCAAGCTCCTTACTCGCAGAGCTACCCCCCCGGCCCAGTCTCCAACGGTATGGCCCCTCAGCCTCCCCAGAGCACTGCCTCGCCCGGCCCTGGTCGACGAGGTATCGGCCGACCTCCCAATGCCGTCGGACCCGCGACCCCTCAGATCAACACTCCAGTTCCGTACCCCGGAAATGCGGCGTCGCCTCAGGTCAGCCATCCGACTCCCGACCACTCTCGCATGGGTGGCCCCCGCGCCCTCCCGTGGGAAACGCCCTGGGCGACCTCGAAGTTGATGCCGTGGCTCCCCACAATAAGAAGACGGGTCAGGACTGGTATGCCATCTTCAACCCTCAGGTGCAACGCGTTCTCGACGTCGACCTTGTTCACTCCCTTAACCACGAAAGTGTCGTGTGCTGCGTGAGGTTCAGTCACGACGGGAAATATGTTGCGACCGGTTGCAACCGATCTGCTCAGATCTTTGACGTGCAGACTGGTGAGAAGGTTTGCGTTCTCGAGGACCATAATGCTTCCGACATGAGCGCCGATCTCTATATCCGAAGCGTCTGCTTCAGTCCCGATGGTCGTTACCTGGCTACCGGTGCCGAAGACAAGCTGATTCGCGTAAGTGCTTTATCAATACCTGCCACCGCCGTGAGAACGGGCACTGACATTCTGAACAGGTTTGGGACATCCAAAGCCGAACGATTCGTAACCACTTCTCGGGCCACGAGCAAGATATCTACTCGCTCGACTTTGCCCGTGACGGACGAACGATTGCCTCAGGCAGTGGAGATAGAACTGTCCGCCTGTGGGATATCGAGCAGGGTAGCAACACTCTCACGCTCACGATAGAGGACGGAGTGACGACTGTTGCCATCTCCCCCGACACCCAGTTTGTGGCCGCAGGCTCCCTCGACAAGAGCGTGCGTGTGTGGGATATCCACACGGGCTTCCTTGTCGAGCGCCTTGAGGGACCTGACGGCCATAAAGATAGCGTGTACTCTGTCGCCTTCTCCCCCAACGGGAAGGACCTCGTGTCCGGCAGTCTGGACCGCACCATCAAGATGTGGGAGCTCAGCGCTCCTCGTCAAGGAAACCAGCCTGGCCCCAAGGGTGGCAAGTGCGTCAAGACGTTTGAGGGCCACCGCGACTTTGTCCTTTCTGTTGCGCTCACACCCGACTCCAACTGGGTGCTTTCCGGATCCAAGGACCGTGGCGTGCAGTTCTGGGATCCCCGAACGGGTACAACGCAGCTCATGCTGCAGGGACACAAGAACTCGGTCATCTCTGTTGCGCCGAGCCCCCAGGGCGGCTACTTTGCTACGGGATCAGGCGATATGAAGGCTCGCATTTGGTCGTATCGTCCGTACGCTTAGCCGCCCACTCAGCGGCTCGTCGTGTAGACGGCGAGCTAGAGGGGGGATGTGGTTACGAAAAGCGATCTCTGAAGATTACGAAAAATAAATGCGCGTTTGGGAGCAGCTGCACTGGGAAGACATTATCGGGAGCCTTTATTGACGAGAAGCGGCCAGTAGGTGCTTGTGACGGGAGTGGGCGACGACTATTCTTGTTTCTTGGGACTTGGACACGGCAAAGACGCTCGACATGTTCAGCTCAACGGCGCGAAGGAGGATCTTGCGAAAGAGGCGCAATAGGAAACTGGAGGAAATGAGGATCAATCAAGCCTCTCTTTGCACTGGGCGGAACGAAAGAAGGGAGGGAGTGGAGGCCTTGTATGGATACTCGCCGGTTCGATGCTTTTCTACTTGTGCGCCTTGTGTTTATAATGAATGATACTTTTTTTCTACTCTGAAGGGCGTGTCCAGATCGTCATGGGGTATTTGTGCAACTGAGGCAGCTTGATGGTTTTGTTTTGAGCAAGGCATCAGAGTGAGCCAAAGAGACTCGAGAGTGCGTCGCCGCCCTTTTTCTTCTTTTTCTTGGGTCTATCTTTGACTGCGTCTTTTGACAAGCTCTTTTTGGTGTCTTTGGTTAGGCTTTTAGGCTTGCGCTCCTTGGTAGGAGGTTCCGTCAGGGGGTCTATCTTGGCTCGTGGCTGTGATGTGGTCGTTTTCCGAGTGGGCAGCAGTTCATGGCGCGAAATGGTAACACCCATGTCTACATCTGGGCCACTTGCCTCGGCGGGCTTTGGAGTTTGAGAAGCGGAGGAGGGAGCTGGGTCGGAGGTGGTTGGCTTCGTGGAGGCCGTGGTCGAAGGTGTAAGGGTGTGGTCGACAGGCACGAGATCGGTGAGGATACGGTTGATGCGGCCGAGTATGGAGAGGAGGAGAAGGCCGAGGGGGGCGTATTGGTTGTCGGCGGCGAGTTGGGAGAAGGCGCTGTTGAAGAGAAGGGTAGTTAGTTACATGTCAAGAATAGAACTAGATGATATTGCGATTGAGCGCATAAGATATGGCCGTATCCCAGTGATTCTGCAAGAGACTTACACGTATGCGCGGGGGACTACATGGCGGACCATCCACTTTGCGCGCGCAAGAGCTGGATGGTTGTCGCCATCGGCACGTCCGGGTTTATTCTTAGTCTTGGTCGCACGCGGTCGGGAGGCGAGGTCGGTCGAGAGGTTGCGCGCCGCGCGACGGACGAGGGCGAAGGAAGACCACCAGTGCGACGAGTGGTGCTGGTTTCTATGGCGGTGGGCAAAGGCGCTGAGGATGGGGAGGACGGGGGCGAGGGACTCGTTTGAAGTGGTGAGGAGGGCGGATGGGGTCGTCATGATGGAGGTGGCATTGTAGATAAGGCGTGGGATATGTTGGATATACGAATTGGGCGGATACGCAATGTTCGTTGGGGTAGAAATGAGGTTGGTGTTGATGTGACGTGCACTTGGGGACTTTTTCGTGGTGGAGCGATAAGATAAGGCTGATGCGCGCACCATGCAGGTTGAGTTGAGCGGAGAATGGGTGATAAGAGATTGGATGATAACTATCACGGGTTTAGTCAAGCATAAGTTCTATCTAATCATGTTGATGGTTCGTGGGTAAGGTAAGAATGCTAAAAGTGTTTAGCAGTGGGATCATGAAAGGAACACCAAGTGTACCTCAAGCTCCCGTCCCTTTGACATTGCATGTCTGCTTCTGCATCATCTCTCTCGTTGCACGACATTTTAACATTTTCCGCCCTTCTCAAACAAGTCTGTCAAGTTTTGGTCTCGTGAACACTCTCTGGTCTCCACCGGGCCCCATAGCGAAAAAAAACTCTCAATGCCTGGCCATCTCGCAAGGGTGCCAGAGTTTAGTAGTGGAGATTGGGGCGGGACAAGACAGCTGCAGCAAGGGGGGTTGTTATGCGCGTCGCCCGGGCGAGCGTTCAATGTCCTTGTCTTGTGTCTAGACGTCACTTCATGCTTGCTCGTGTCTGCTGTCTCGGACGGTTGGGCTGCCGTTCACGCCACAGCGCTGGTGTTTAGCCAGTTGCCTCTCTGTCTCGCTGCCTCTTCGCGTGGGGAATCGTGTGCAGCCGACATGGAGCGTTACCATGCTCGCTTTGGCAGGTGTGTGTGTGTGTGTGTGTGTGTGTGTGTGTGTGTGTGTATCGGCATCGACGATCCCTGCTGGTCCCCTACGGTCCCTATGTACCTACCTACGGCTATCGCGTGCACTGGTCGCGGGCGTTCTCGAGCCAATTCTTGGCTGGCGATAAGCGTCATGTCCCTGCTTGAGTGAAGGAGGGACGGATGGGACCTGTTTGGGTGTTGGCGCCAAACCAAACCCGACCATCGTCTTGTTCTTGTGCCGATGCTGTCCTGCTCGGCTTCTGTCTCTTTTCAATCTTCCTTTTACATCTCCCTCATCATTGTCTTTTGTTTGTTCCCAAACGTACTGGTTCACTCGGTACCTGTATCCCCTCCCCCGTCCGCCGTTGCATCGCTGCCTTCCTCCAACGTTTTTTTTTTCCCTTTTACCTTTTGCCACCTCGGCGCTTCGTCTGTGCGAGCGACAGGACTCGGCAGACAAAGGACGGGTGTGTGAAAATTCTTGCTGGGCAGAAGGAAATAGACGAGACGAAAAAGGACGCGAGGCAGACGGCAGACAATGGCTCCAGCGCGAAACCCAACCAGCTGGGACGACTACGATGGGAGACCTTCACCCACGGGTAGTGTGACGTCGAGCGTCCTTGCGCAGGAACAAGCTCTTGTCGACGACGACGATGACGATGCCAGCGAGCATGATCATGACATGGGATTCATGGCGCGAAGACGGTACAGCTGCCAATGCTACCCTTGTATCATGGACTATGTCTAACTAAACTTGTCTAGGTCTTCAGTTACAAACCACCTCGCCGCGATAGCAGACATTGGCGGTGTCAATAGCTTCCGATCCTTTGCCAGGAGCTGGCAGCGAGCCGCAGGATTCCCCGAAGTCATCCCCCGTCGACCGAGCTTCGTTCTCGCGGGAGACCAAGACGGAGAGCAGCAGCACATCCAATACGGACGGAGCCATGTCGAGGGCACATCGCACTCGCAGACAGGACTCTTGCGCCAGCACCTGGAAGCGTCGTCGTCGGCGCAGCCCAATGGCGAGCCCAGCTCGAGTCTCGGGTCGTCGCCCAGACTCATCAGAGATGCGTCGCATGACGGGGAGAGCAAGCCGCTTCTCGACGTCGAGGCCGCCGGCGCTTTGCATGTTGGGTCCTTTTCCAGCAGATCCAGCATCTTTGCTGTCCCCCCTCACCTCGCGGCGCCAGACATTGTGGGCAGCTATGGCTCGTTCCGGAGCACGTCGCCGTACGGCGCCGTGGACGGGACCATGCGGCACCGGATATCGTTTAGCGAAGGGAGCGGATGGGGGGTCGCGGGCGAGGAGGAGACGAGCGAGGATGCGGCGCATGGCGAGCACCAGCCGATCCTCGTCAAGGAGGTCAAGCAGGGTGACAAGGTCGTGCTCGCCGTCGAGGGCCAGAGCACCCTCCCGCAGTCCATCTTCAACTCGATCAACGCCATCATCGGCGTGGGCCTGCTCAGCCTGCCCCTGGCCCTCCAGATGACGGGGTGGATTCCGGGACTCATCATCCTCTCGCTGACAGCGGCCGTCACGTCGCACACGGGCAAGCTGCTGGCAAAGTGCATGGACTACGACGCCACGCTCATCACCTACTCGGACCTGGCGTACGTCTCGTTTGGCCCACGGGCCCGCGTCGTCGTCTCGGCGCTCTTCACTCTGGAGCTGGTGGGCGCCTGCGTCGCCCTCGTGATCCTCTTTGCCGACTCGCTGGCCCTCTTGCTGCCGGGTCTCGCTTCTGTTAATGCCTGGAAGGTTGTGGCGGCTGGTCTGGTCCTGGTTCTCAATGCGTTGCCGCTGCGCCTCCTGAGCTACACTAGCATCGTAGGCATTGTGTCGACCTTTTGCAGTGCGTCTGAAACTCCATCCCCTGTGTTTTCTGTTACTCATATACAATAGTCGTCTTGATCGTCATTGTTGATGGCATCTACAAGCCCAACTACCCGGGCTCTCTGCGGGAACCGGCCACGACGTACCTGTTCCCTTCGAATTGGCTTGCGCTGCCTCTTGCGTATGGCCTCTTGGCAAGCCCATGGGGTGCTCACTCGGTCTTTCCATCGGTATGGTGTGCTCTTCGTCTTACCGAGCCTCGAGCTAAACGTTTTAGATCTATCGCGATATGCGTCACCCCTATAAATGGGGCAAAGCCGTCAACGTGACGTTTTCCTTTTCTGTGAGTTGTTAGCCCTACTACAATCTCGGACTCTTGTTCTAACTCGGTTCAGTACGCCTTGGATACTTGCCTGGCCGTCATCGGCCTGCTCATGTTTGGTGATGGCATCAAGGACGCCATCACGTCCAACATCCTCAAGACGAAGGGATACCCCGAGGGCCTGAGCATCGTCATGTGCATCTTCATCGCCATCATTCCCCTGACAAAGATTCCCCTCAACGCCCGGCCCATCATCACGACAATGGACGTCCTCTGCGGTGTCCACGAGCAGCATCACCACCACCACCACCATCACGAGCACACCCATAGCCAGCCCTCCCGGACCTCACCCTTTGTCACCCAGGGCATCCGGGCCCTCGTGCGCGTCTTTGTCGTGCTCCTGCTCCTCTTCATCTCCATCGTGTTCCCGGCCTTTGACTCGGTGTGCGCCTTTCTCGGCGCGGCGCTGTGCACCCTCATCTCCATCATCCTGCCCATCTCGTTCCACCTCAAGCTGTTCTGGGACGAGGTGCCGGTGCGGGAGAGGGTCGTCTCCGGCGTGCTGCTGGTTGTCTTTGCCGTGCTGGGCCTATTGGGGACCATCTGGACCTTTTTGCCCAAGCATCTCATCGGCGCTGATTAGATGTCGGCTTCGCAAGTACATACATAGCCTGTCTCATCTTGGACATTTGATATTGATATCCCCAAAACCATATACTTGGTAGCTTCTTTCTGCCACTTGACCAAACATTGATACCAACAAGACTTGGCAGACATGCTTTCAATACCTGTTTTGCATACTCAGCCCGTCACTTGTTTACCCGCAGGACATGAAGGCCTTGGTGTGGTAACGTCTTTCATACTTACCATAGTCATCATGAAAAAGATCTGCAGCGAAGGTATCCAAGCGATGACACTTGGAGAGTAGCTGCTCAATAAGACGTTCTGATAATACTCCTGGAACACGCCAACACCTATATTAAGCAAGTATGTGAGAGACGAACTAGACTTCGGATTGTTTCGTAACTCACTGTTTAGCCAGCCAAAGCTCCAAAACGAAGTGCACCAAGCACCCAGAACCACCAGCCAAGCTGTAGCTCCGCCGTCAGGGGCTTCGGAGGTGAGGTATGGGCTCGAGTCTGCCCTGGTGTTGGCTATTTCAGTTTCAGGTATCTCGGTCGAGTCGGAGGAGAGATGCGTTGGCCCGTTACTCCCATACGGCCCCTCCGCGGGCTCGGAAGTTGCATGGGGGTCGTGTTGCGTTGTAGTGGACATGATGATCTTAATAGGACGGTAGCTTGCGGTTGTTCAAGTAATGAGTGTTGCCGGGTGCAAACGTGAAGGGTGGTCAGGGGTAAAAAATACCGCCTGGACGCGTGCGTGACTCGGGCCGGACAACCTCGGGAGCCGATACAAGGTAACTTGTATGCCGACCTTTACGTAGCCGGCACTGGGCAAGACTCCTTGGTTGGGCATTGCAAGCCCCGAGTCCGTACCGGCCGAGCCGTCCAATCCGACCGGGCCAAATCTCGGCCGAGGCTCGCGGGTCCGCGGACCCTGATGGCTCCACCCCGGCCCCGAAGTCTCGGTCGAGCCGCAAAGGCGAAATTGAGCGAGCTGGCTTTCTAAGTATCTCATTGGCAGTGGCGTCCTGGCTTCATAAAAACTCATCCAATTCCGCAACTACCTCATCTGCGGTCTCGTACGCTTCCTTCCAACAATTATGAATAGTGCTGCCAATGTCTATACTGTCGAGACAGGGAAATTCTTCCCTAGCATATCGTTCTTCCACCTCGTCATCTTGTAAGTCTGGGAATGGTCTTGCCCACGCTAGAATCTCGTAAATAGCTGACCCAAGAGCAAAGAGTTCTGTCTTGGCAACGGGTCGCTCATCAAGGCCTCGTCCTCTGCAAGGCAGTGCGTAACGTGCTTCCTCATATACTGTCGGGATAAACTCATCTCCTTCGACGACTGAATCACCAAAGTCCCCAAACTTGACTCGAAGGCCGTCAAAGAGGAATAGGTTCCGACAGCTCAGGTCGGCATGCTGCACCTTGCGCGAATGGATGTAGCTGAGGCCGACGGCGGCGTCCAGCGCCATCTGGACACGGGAGCATTTGGGGGGTGGTTCGTGGTCCTCAATATATTGCCGAACATTGCCCAGAGGTGCCAGCTCGAGTCGAAGGGAGTAGACCAATGGGCGGACTTGCACGAGACCGTAGTAGTGGAGGATCCGGGGGTGTATGCCGAGGTGTTCATACACGTGATGCTCCTGGCGTATTGCATCCTCGCAAGTTTGATACTTGGATGAACGCAACTTTCCGTCAACCCATATCTCATACCCCTTGAGGACGGTCCAGCTGTCATAGGTAGAGACAAAGCATGAGGCTCCTATGCCGAGGATCGAGCCTGGTTGTGAAGCATCTTCAACACCGACCCGCGTAGCATCGGGTCGCTGGGATGGAGAACCTGGCGTATGGGTCTATTGTACGAGATTGCACGATCAATATTTAACCTCGTTGGTTTCATGCAGGAATACAAACTTCGGGAGAGTCTTTCTGATCGGCATCGCAAGGGACGTAGGAGAGCATTGCAGAAAGTGTATAAAAACGGCGCCCAACGACCATCAACGGGTGCTGAAATCGTTTTATTTCGTGGTTGGCCGTAGTATCGCGACCTGGGAAGGTGTTTTACAATGCAGGATGAACGAGGTCACAAAAGTGTTGATTCAATAACTGGCGGTCGACAAGACTGAGGACCTGGGTTATCTCATCATAGGTAGCATGGCCAATCAAAAGGCGCAAAAGGGAGAGAGAAACCACTGAGACCTCAATTGAGGCTCTCTCCGTCGCATCGCATCGCTCAACGCAGTACGTTCTCCGTGCCCTTCTCAACACCGAGCGATCATCGCCAACCCTATGTATGCGACTGCACAATCTGGTCGCTATGCCTGCTTTGCGCAATGAACTCGGTCATCAGAAAGCAGAGAGGCCGGAAGAGAAGCTTAGTAGGTAGGAAGAGGTTCCTTCTTCGAGCTCAGTTATCCCATCAAGGGCCGGGCCGCAACTATAATAAAGAACACATTTGGGGAGTCTACCGTGTCGGAAAATCTCTACCTTCAGGCCAGGCCTTCTCCTTCCACAAACCCCCTTTAAACCGACTCTTTTCCGTTGAACGGCACCTGGTGTGGACTGTACCTCGCTTTAGAGATTGACCTGAACAACCTGGCCGCCACACCCTCCACCCCGTGGCCCGTCGTAACGACATAAAGACTTTTACCATCCTTGCTGAACGTGGTGCTGGTCGCTCCGGCAAGTGCCCCGTTGATGAGAACAGTCTGCTGGCCGTCCGGGGCAATCTTGATCAGCAAGTCAGGAAAGCAACCGATAAAGGCATTCCCATGACCATCAAACGAAAAGTCATCAGGGGCGATCTTCGTGCCAGCCGGGGCCTGAGATATAATCTCAATGTCGCCAATCTTGTTGCCATATTCATCGATCTTGACACGCCCGAAAGACTGACGGCCAGTGTTGGTAAAGTAGAGATGGCCTTTGAAGACCTTGATCCCGTTGATGCCTAGGGGATGAGGTCCGGATGGGATAGCTGCGAAGAGATCGTCTCGCATGACGACTTCCGAGGTGCGCGTCTTTGTATTGATACGCCAGATCTCCCCTGTCCAAGAAGCTGCACCGAGAACAATGTGTTGGTGATCCGGCAGGGCCGTCAAGCCGTTGATAACACCAGCTTCTTCGCCTTCGAGAATCGCTTCAACCGATGGGCTACCATCATCCGATTCTCGAAAGTCGACGAGCAAGATCTTCATAGATCCTTCCTCAAAGTAAGTCCCTCCATCGTAGATACCGCCAGATACGACAAAGAGATCCCTCTCGACCTCTACGATGCCAGTCAAGGCGTCAATGTCTTTAACTTTGACAACAACATGGGCCTCTGGGACTGATGGATCCACAGAGTAGATGTCGCCGTTGCCAAAGGTTGTCAGGAGAAGATTTCCGTTGGAGCGCAGGATGACGTTTTCTATCCAGACGTTGGGGAGCTCCAGGAGCTGTCTGGAGGTGACTTGGCGAGTGTCGGGGGATAGAGGGGATGGGTTGGTGGCGTTGAGAAGGCCAAACACCCAAGAGCCGAACGTGACTCGCATGACTGCTGTGCTTGTATACAGATGTTTAAAAAGATAGAATAACTATGCTCAAGCCTGTCGATTGTTAAAGAACAGAACATTATTCAATGTCCCAGGAGTCTGGTCGTCTTTATAGTCATGTTGCTGCTCGACCTTTCGGAGACTTTGGGCACATCTTTGGCTCCCAATTCTCAAATCCGTTGTCAGCCTAGTAGCCCGGCATAACATTTCTCAAAAGATCCTTCTTATCCTTTGGGCTCAGAAATCGTGTGTCTCAAGTGCAAGCGATGTCATGATACGAGCCGAAGGGTAGGCGGGTCTCACGGAACGGCACCGTCGATTTCATGCTGACACCCTGACCTCGCTCTGTTGAGCCTATTAATAAGCTGCATCGTTTAAAGAACCTCGGGTGCCGTTCCATGGCTGATTCCATCCCTGTTTTCGTCATCATCGCCATGGCACCGTCTCCTCAGAAACTGCTGCAATATCACCCCGAGTACCGGGTGCTTGTATGCACACAGTGTCAATATGCCATACAGCCCCGGGCCGTCAATCGTCACCTCAAGGAGATACACAAGGTCTATCGATCTGCTCGGCATCCGTACACGACATACACCGCCAAGTACAGTCTATGCGAGCCGGGTGAAGTTATCAAGGTCCCAGTAACTGACTTTCCGGTCCCTTTCTTGCCGGTCTTTGAGGGCTTGAGGTGTCTTGACGCCGAGTGCGAGTACTTGTGTATTTCTATCAAACGAATGCAAAAGCATTGGCTCTCGGAACATGGGCGCCACGGGTATGCTGGTATCGACTGGGCGTCTGCACCGCTGCAGACTTTCTTCCGAGGAAACCTGCTTCATTACTTTACGGAGAAAGGAGGTCATCTGACAAGAGTGAGTTTTCCAATCGATTGTTGCTTGTAACAGAAATAGCTCACAGTTCACAGGACAAAGACGGCTTAAGATGTCTGACAGCCACATTGGGAACCTCAGATCAGAACCTGCTCCGACACTTTCAATCAGAGACTTGCAAAACGCTACCCAGTCAGCACGAGCAGATATGGCATCTCGCCGTCCCAAACATTGCCAAGCACAACCCTTTCCTTATGCACGCAATGCTAGCCTGCTCATCGCTCCACCTGGCAACAAAGTACCCCTCGGATCGAGTATATCTCACATTAGCGCACAAACACCAGAACAGGGCCATGACCCTATTCCGAGAAGCCATTGCTGGTGTGACCGAGACAAACTGCGAAGCAATCGCCGCCTTTTCGCATCTCCTAGTCGTATTCGCTTTCGGGGCTGAGAGGGAGGAAAACACCCTCCTCCTCACTCGATCCTCCAGCTCGGATCCAGATGGTCTGTGTAGCTGGCTGTACTTTATCAGGAACGGCTGCTCTTTGGTGGATGGCTTCCACCATATCATCGCCGCTGGTCCGCTTGGAAAGCTTATCCGGATATGGGGAGTGTCGAGCGTAGAGATCAACCAGCAAACGGCATCCGACATGACGGAAAAGATAATGTCAATCATTCAAGATGGACAAGGTATATGCTCCACCGTCGACTGGGAGATTCTTCTGGATGCAGCACACAAGCTAGGACACGCTTTTGCTTCCGCGGACGCCTTGGGCGATGGCTTCGATACCTGGTCTGCGGTCCGCAACTGGCCAACCATGGTCTCAATCGAGTACACTCGGCTCCTCGCACAGGAAAACCCAGCTGCCTTGATACTTCTCGGGTACTACTGCCTCCTTTTGAAGAATCTGCAGTCGGCCTGGTACATTTCGACGTATCCACTTCAACTACTTTACATCCTCAGGGGCAAACTTGGTGAGGGGTGGCATCAGTATCTTGACCCGCTGATCACGGAATGGCAGCAAACCCCTTCAGGCACCCGAGAAGCTTCATAATGAAGAGCAAGGAAATATCACGATACATAAACAGGACTTGGTTACCCTCCATCCGACACTACGGCTTGCAAAAACACAAGGCATCCATCCCCGACATCAGTCCCTCCAGCCGCTCATCCCAGGGCGGCCTCCCCTCAGAACCCTTATCCCGCGAAAGCATATAAACGACACTTTCCAGATGGGCACGGATGGTCCTTTCCTCATCCGACTCAACAGCATAGTACATATAATCCTCTATGATTCGTAGCTGACGCAGCTCGGCCCGCGTAAGCCTCCTCAACCTCAGCGGCCCCCTCTTGGGGATGCGAACAATCGCATAAATTCCAATTGTCCCGGACGTCTTTGGGTAGACGATGGAGAGTTGCTGCAGCCCGGACATCAAGGGCAGCATGTGGTAGTTATTCTTGGCGACGTCAAAGGCAAAGGCCACGTGATGGATCGAGCTCCAATCATACTTCTCCATCCAGTCTCTGCGGCAGCGAAAGGTCGTGTTGTGGATGTAGAGGATGTCGACCAGGGGGTCGTAGTCGCGCCGCCCGGGGAGGGCCCCGAGGGCCGCAGACGGCCTGGAGCGCCGAGTGGTGCTCCTTGACTGTGAGCCTGCCGATGCCCCCTTTATCCGTGGCCCCTTCCGTGAAGTCGCAAACGCCTGGTCTTTGATAGGCCAAGGGGGGGAACTGCCAGATTATCCGGCGGATTTCAGGAGGGAGGTCGGGGAACTGCGGGAATGTTGGGGTTGAAAGAGTCTCAGCGACATTGTCTTTGGTCGTAGGAATTGTGTTGGCGGTTTGAAGAGTGATGCTATAGATGAGAAGAGAAGCATTCTGTCGAGGTTTGGAGACGTCGATTGCTGCGAGTTTTATCAGACGGGCCCTCGCACAGCCATCGCAAGAATCCAACGCTCGATATCCAATCAATACCAGCAAGGGTAGTCTCCTGATTATTGTACCTAATAGTACGAGACGAAAGCGTTGCCAGACATTTGCGAGCAGATTGCCGCCCAGACCATGATGAACAGACGTCTGCGGTTTCCGAGGGTGCTTCCCAGGTCCTTGAGGAAGGTCAACATGTTGCTCTGGTGGGATGCTTCAGCGCCCGGCGTCTCGAGGATCTCGCTAATACTCGAGCTGGACCACTGGGTCGGACGCATCGCCCTCGCCGTGATACTTGGCAAGCATGGCCAGAGCCTCCTCGTTGCGGCCCTTGCTGACGAGCCACCCAGATGACTCGGGGACGAACCAGACAAAGACGAGCTGGATAATAGACGGGAGACCCTGCAAGGCCGAGGGGATACGCCAAGAAGCCGTGCTATCGATGCGAAAGGTGCCAAAGGTGCACCAGTCCACGACGATAGAACCGACAGAGTAGAATATGAGGAAGAGAGCAGTAGCCGTGCTCCTCTGCGCAGGATGGGCAATCTCTGTGATCCATGGGGCACCACCACCCGCCCCCCTCTTCTGCTACATTCGAGCGAACCCGGAGTATGAAAGAACGTCGCCCCCCTGCAGACTTCGTCATCTCCCTGTCCTCGCTCTACCTCTGCCACATCCACCCATGGTTCCCCTTCCTCGACGTGCAGCGCGTGTGCGCCGACATGGGGTCCCAGGAGGAGCCGTCCCTGCTGTGCTACGCCCTCTTTGGCGCCGCCCTGCCGTTTTCCTACGACTCGCGCCTCGACCAGGTCTCGAGCGACTCGTTCTAGAAGTGCTCCAAGAGAAGCATCTTTGTTGATGTCCTTGAGGAGCCTCAAATAGCTCGCTGGAGGAGCTGACTGTGCTCGTGCTCGACCTCTCGGGCATGACACACGGTCCTCAGGTCTGGGTCCGCTGGCAGTGGCGACGAGGTTGGCTGTTCAGCTTAGTAACATGGACTAGTTGGTGTTTCGGACGTCGGCAGAGAGTAACGAAAGGACGGCGGCGCTGAGCAAGAGTGATGGCGTCTTTCGGCGGCGGCCGTTCTGGGCCATCTACGCCCTCGACTGTAGCATCCGCAACACCACCAGCCACGCCTCGACCCTAAGCGACAGCCACGTCCAGCATTTTCTGCCCGCTCGACATCAGGTTTGGCGGGAGCCAGATGAGACGGCAGTCATGTCTACTGTCATCTTTAGCTACAAGTTGGAGCTATTTGAGCTATCTCGCAAAGTCCACCGAGTTGGCATCGAGTATTCCGTCCTCGGTGATGACCAAGAGTCCTGGCTAGACGCTCCCGCGACATCTGCGCTCAGCCGAGTGCCTGGTTCGAGACCCTACCACCTCGGTTTCTCCTCGACGCTGTCCTGGACCGCGCCCCAAAAGCGGTCCCGCCTGCGCTCCTCATGCTGCGCGGCTACTTTCACGCCCTGGTGATGTACGCAAACGGCTTCATGGCCATCTCTGCTCTTCAGACCGAGGCCCACTGCGAGCTGCGCCAACAAAGTCTCGAGCGCTGTCTGCGTAGCTCGGAAACCCTGGCTCAGATGCTCACCAAGGCCGCCGGCCAGGTGACCGACAAGCTCGGCTGGCCATTTGCCTGGTCCGTATGGGTAGCCGCACGCTTCCTGGTCGCGCGGAGATATGCCACGGGAGAGAATGAACCTGAAAGTCTATCGCTCTACCTCAAGTTCCTCGGAAGCATGGGCCGCTACTGGCAGATCAGCTCAACCTACGCTCGGCTCCTCCGCCAGGCCATCTCCAACCTGAACACGGGCGGAGGTCAAGACACCATCTTCCAGCTCACGGCAGACTTGAGAGTCGCTACATCTCACAATAAAGGCCAGTTCCAGCCAGATCCCATGCTGCATGGCATGATCCATCCAGGCGGCGTGTCTTCGAACCGAGGTCCAGCTGGTGGGTGGTGCCCGCGGGGAGGAGGATGTCGGAAAGGGGAGTCGTCACCATCTCCTTCCAGGGATCGGGGCCCAGGGAGGTTTCCACATTGTGAATATTCTTGAACTGGCACCTCTCACTCTCCATAGGTGGGGTCAGACGAGGCGATAGCTTCTAGGGCGCCGTGATGCCCGTGGTGTTCTGATACCGGTGCAACACGGCCGAAAGCCAGTCCAAGTTGACACCTGTATTTGAAACCTTTTCGTACACGTGTAGAAAGTCACCCTCTGCTTCATCAATGCGTAGATTCACGCATGGATCTATTGCCGTCTGCCAGAGGGTGCTGCTTCGGATCTGCGGCGACCACACAGCGTCGTCGACGGCCGTGGCAATCCTGACACCCCCGACCCCAGCCGGGGAAGCTGGTACCATACGAAGTCCCTTAAAAGAGCCTCAGACCATGGATTGCGATGCGGTTCTCGCCCGGGCGCAGATACGGACCGATGTCGACCTCATCGTAGAACCAGAGGTTGGCGTCGCCTTGACGGGCCCAAAAGCGACGAGTCGTCTATTGACGTAAAGCTTATACCGGGTATCGGCGGTGATCTGAACTTGAAGGGACGACAGAATCTCGTCATAGATAAAGATGGTCTTGCGGAAATGAACAAAGCGGCCGGCGGTGGACGTGGAATCCTGGCGGAAAGCGGGATTCCACATCCAGGACGTGTCGACGGTGTTTTCAGCCACTGGAACCGCAGAACAAGGAGAAACAAGGTTGGTTCAAGGAAAGATCTGCTTTGGTGAATCGAGGATTCTTACTTGCTGGGCTCAAGTTTATTTGTGCTCGTCGTGAGCTCGACCGAGGGTGGACAAGGGGGCAGCCAGTTCGGAGTTTGTTGGGCCGAACCGCAAAGAACGGGGGCATGCACCGCCCCCGCCCCGTCTTTGGAAGTTTCTTAGAGGTGGTGCCACAGCTATAGGAGGTTACTGGTGAGGTTCAATGGCGTGTTTGTTCTTCGTTTCTTACCATTCCCTACCGATCCCACCCCAGTGTCTGATGCAGCAACAACGGGGACATTCTTGACGCACACCACAATGTACACAACTCGGCTTATTGGCGACGGGCCGAGCACGAGGCCAGTCCAGATGACTCTAGTAAGGGGTTCAGGGCTGTGGGGATCTGGAGATCGTGGAGAACGGCATAGTGGGTTGAGACGGGGCGTCTTGTGCCGGCCGGAATTCTGTCGGTTTAGGTCAACTCACGAGATTCAGGGTCGCGCATCACGATCATGTGTTGACATCTCTCAGAGAACAGGCTGGAGCCAATGATGCTACTTGATCTGCAACCAGGTTGATGTTTCCAGCGTCTCCCCTCCTTTTCAAATGTGCCCATCCCTCACTTGGCCGTCGAGTAACTCCCAGCCGCCACCAGCCGCTCAAGCCCTTGGACGCATCTTGACCTCGAGCTTCTCCATCGGAACAGCCGCAACCCATTCTCGCCGCTTCGGCAAGGGGACCGGGATCCAGTCGGTTGCTTCGTCCTTCCCCACTGTTGAAAGCTGCGCAGGGTTGCAAATCTCGAGATGAAAGTTGCGGACGACCTGAGACACCGAGATGTACAGTTCGAGGTACGCAAAGCTAGAAATGGTGAGTTTGATGAAAGGGAGTGTCTGGCGGTGACTCACTGTGCTCCCATGCAGATGTTGGCGCCTCTTGAGAACGGAATATAGAAGCGATCACGAAGCTTATCCTCGCTCATACCTTGGCAGTCGCTCGTCAACCATCGATAGGGGTTATACAGCTTGGGATTCGGAAACGCAGTCTTGCCGTGCTGGTACCAGATGGGAGACGAAGTGAGGACCGTCTGCACACAACGTCAGTCTCCAGCTTTCATTCTTAAGAGCAAACAGGAGACTCTTTACTCACCCCCTCTGGAATAAACTTTCCATGCAGCTCGATACCCCCTGGAGGCACAATCCTCGGAAGCATCGCCGCCGCGGCGCCAGCCCATCTGATACCTTCCTTCACGCAGGCCTGAAGGCGAGGCACATTCTCCAGGGTTGTCATGTCAGTCGAGAAGGAGACAGCCGCCAGGTCTTTGTATAAAGCCTGTTGATAACTGGGATTTTGGGCGAGAGCCCATAGAATGTGAGCAAGCGTTGCAGACGTCGTGTCAGTCCCTGGCCCGAGGTTCTCTTTGGCTTCGGAGAGGGCAGTTTCTTCGTGTAGACCGGACTTGCACAGGGAATTGATCAGGTTGGGAGAGCTAGTCGCAGATTCAAAGTCTTCCGAGAGAGCCATTTTCCACGAATCTCGGCACCACTGAGGCGGACTTGGTCAGCACTGCATTACTTCTTTTCAGTCTCATCTCACCTGTTGAAAACCTGCCAATCCTTCCGTATAAGCAGTTCTGACGCCAACGACACGGAAAATCACATCCTCGAGTTGTTCCACCAGTTCGCAAAGAAGGGGAAAGTTTGTAAACTAGACAAAGGGTCAAAGTTAACATCAAGTTGAACAGAGTCATGGATAACTTACGACTGGCATCCAGGTTGCCTTTTTGTCGTTCTTAGCCACCATAGCCAGCTCTTTACCATTGGCCCAGGAGTCAATCGCTTTGATAGGCTTTCCAAATGAAAATGCAGCTAAATCAAACAGTGAGCTCGTTTTGACAGCTGAACTCGGCAAGCGTTCTACTCACACATAATGTCCGCCTCGAGGGCTCTGGATGCCACAGCCAAGTCAACGTCTGGGCCATTATCCCGAATCGTCTCGATGAATCGATCGACGTGAGACGAGATGAGCTTCTCCAGCTGTGGTACCTTGGTCCTGCTGAACAGCTGACCCATGATCCTTCTCCGCTTTGCATGTTGCTCCGGGTCTCTACTGGGTGTAAGTTGGCGAAGTCATGTAACGAGGAAGGGGGACTTGCGTTATGGAAAAGAGGGCAGGATGGCCGCCCTGGACAAACTCTCCATATACCCTGGGGTCCTTTCTAAACTTGCTCCCGACCTTGTGTACGGTCTCGTATGTTTCGCGAGAGTAAAAGGACACTTCATTGGGGCCAATCCGAACCAGGGGTCCTTTTCAGTTGTAAGTATATCGCATGTTTGTCTGATGAGGCTGTTCACCTAGTTTCTCGTGAAGCTTGGGTAGGTCAATGGTCACGGTTCCTTTGTACTCCTGCGGAAAGGCCCAGGCGAGCCTGGAGTAAGCAGCACCAAAGCCCGCATTCGGAATCTTAGATAGCGGTGAGGTGAATGCTCGAAGCAAGTTCTATTGGAAATTTAGCTCAGCTTGGAGAGAGTATTGCCATTGGGACATACATGAGCAACGATGGCTGCGAGGGCCGCTGCCGCCAGAGCAAGTACGGGACCACTGAGTAGAACCATTTCCAAGTCCGAAAAGGATTTCAGTAGTCACAAGAGGAAGACAGGGACCCGGATCTGATCTTATCATGTCAGAGACGCAGGCACATTTGGGTCCCGCTAGGGACAGTGACAAGGTCAGCGCGGAAGTGCTTTGCCAGCTAATTAATCGACTAGCAGAATCAGTCTAATTCCAGATGGGATTTTGAGCCGTTATTCTACCCTTTTATGGATCTTTCAAGGGATTCGATCCCCGGTTCCTCGGCCAAACGCCCCATTCTAGGGTCCTCAATTACATGTCACCATCAACTCGCCTATGACGTGCTTGGCACCCGCCTACCACGGACGAATCGGCGGCTGAGGACCATGATCAAGACCCATAAGATTCACCCAGGAGATGCTCAAGGAGAGCGCGGAACGGTGCCGAATATGCTGACTCGTGTTACGAGGTGTCGATGGCGACTTCCCAGTTCGCCGAATTTGACGGGGGGCCAAACTTTTGGTGTTTTTATAAACTGCTGTGGCTAGGACTTGCCTCCCAAACTCAAACCCTCCACCCAAACTCAACACCATCATATATCTATCCGACAGCCTCATCCCTTGGCATCAAACATGTCCAAGACTTTACAACCAGACACTCAGGACCATGTGCCTGAAGAGGAAGTGGAGACACCAGAGTTGGAAGGCAACGCGTCCGATAATACCGTGCTGGTGCGTGTGTCGCCCCCCTTGCCTGCATGAGCCCCCAGCTGACGCCATACAAAGAAAAACCTAGGATACAAGCCTGTGAGACACTGATCAGCATGCTCAAGGCTGGGTCGTGAAGCTGACCCTGATAGGTGCTGCATCGAAGCTTCAACCAGTTCCACAACTTTGCAACCACCTTTGGTTAGTTCTCTCCGTCTCTACAGTTGAGGCAATCCGCTAACTATCTACAGCTGCCCTGTACTTTATCGGAGGTGTTCGTGTCACCTTCTCAACGGGCATCGCTGCCGGCGGCAACCTGGCATACTGGTCAGCAACCCTCACCTACAAGTCCCAGCTCTGCTAACATCCCATCAGGACAAGTTATATCGTAACATGTGTCTTTACATTCATCACCGCCGCTGTCATCGCGGAAATATGCTCTTCTCTGCCCCTGGCTGGGTCCATCTACCTCTGGGCAGCCGAGGCTGGCGGTCCCCGGTTCGGTCGACTCTTTGGCTTTGTCGTTGCTTGGTGGAGTACCACCGCGTGGACTACGTTCTGTGCGAGTATGCAGATATCACACACATGTCGATGAACCGAGCTAACGAACCTCCAGGCAACACGCAAGCTGCTGTTAACTACATGCTCTCGGTGGGATCAACCTATCCAACATCATCCCCCTCGCTTCACTAACACGGTAACCCAGGAAATTGTCGTCTTCAACACAGACTTTCCATCAGACTCCACCAGCGTCAAGTTCCGCGCCGTGCAATGGATCTGCACTGAAGTGATGCTCGCCCTCGCAGCCATCTGGAATCTTCTTCCTCGTAAGCTCAACGCATCCACAGTTGATCCTCAAACTAACCTCTCCAAGCCCGATACTTCAAGTGGATCTTTACGCTCTCCAGCAGCGTCGTCGTCCTAGACTTTGTGCTCAACCTCATCTGGCTGCCCATCGCCACGAGCAAGACGATTGGCTTCCGTTCCACCCACGACGCCTTCATGACGACGTACAACGGGACGGGTGCCCCTCCTGCGTGGAACTGGTGTCTCTCCTACCTAGCTACTGCGGGAATCTTGATCGGCTTCGATGCCTCGGGCCATGTGGCTGAAGAGACTAAGAACGCCTCTATCGCCGCAGCCAGGGGTATCTTTTGGAGTACGGTTGTCAGCGGTCTTGGAGGCTTTGTCGTTGTCATACTTTTTCTCTTCTGCGTTGTGGGTTCCCTTTAACTAGCATGACACTTTGTGGGAGACTGACCAAGTTCAACAGCCCGACGCGGAAACCCTCTTCTCATTCGGCGGCGCCCAACCCTTTGTGTCTGTTTACGCCGCCATCCTTGGAGAGGGCGGACATGTTGTGATGAACATTGTGTGCGTTCTAGCACTCTGGTTTGTAAGTTCTATCCCACCGAGGCCCCTACAAACGACACCCTAACCGAGGAACAGAACACTGCAATTGCCGTCCTCGCCGCCTCTCGACTGGTCTTTGCCGTTGCCCGTGATGGCGTCCTCCCCTGGTCAAGCTGGGTCTCACGAGTCGTCGCAGGCCAGCCCCGAAACGCCGTTCTCGTCGTCTGGGGTGTTGCCGCTGTCATAACTTGCACGATCCTCCCCTCATCGGTCGCCTTCACATCTCTCGTTTCCGCTGCGGGCGTGCCCTCGGCGGCCGCTTACGGCCTGATCTGCCTCGCACGGCTATTCCTGACCCCCAAGAACTTTCCCAAGCCGGCGTGGAGCCTTGGCCGGCTGAGCAAGCCGTTCCAGGTGATTGCCATCTTCTGGAACGGCTGGGTGGTTGCGGTGCTCTACTCCCCGTACATCTTTCCCGTGTCTGGAGAGACTCTCAACTATGCCCCCGTCATCATGGGCTGCACGACCATCCTGGCCTTGTTGTCTTGGTGGTTTGTCCCTGCGGAACGGTGGTTGCCAAGTCAGAGGATCCAGCAGACATTGGACGCCGACAAGCATGCAAGAGAGCCAGTAGAGGGTCTGGTTGAAACATAGTCTGTTCATGGGACCCGAGTTGGCGAAATTCATGTTCTCGAGAAGAAGGATTCCTTGGGAGAATGGTATTGGGGTGGTTGAGGCAAATTGCTGCCTATATCTCTAATCAATAGCCGGTTGTTGAGTAAGGAATAAGAATACCGACACTAATTCCTCTTGGAGATCCTTTCTTAAATGTCGCCAAAATATTGCTTCTGCGATCCACGAGCAGCATGCAGGGTGATTCGTTGCACTTTGAAGCCGGGATAGGGTATGTGACTGGTCATGTCTGAGTTGAAGCTCATATGCATCAAAGGGCCCCTCTACAGCGGCTCTCAGTGCAAGAAAGTTGAAATCTTGAATCAATTTCTCTAAATTATTCTCCCGTGTGAAATCTCGAGTGGCACTCAACACCAAAGTAACGTTGTGTAACGCAATCACGTGATTTTCCATACAATTCCGGCGACGCCTCAACTTCCGGAACGCCGCCAACCTCACCCACGCCTGTCATCAACCCGGTCTATCCCATTAGCTCTTATAACTCCCTTATAATCATGTCTCGGGTAGTCCTGACGCAAGAGCTCATCTCAAAACTCACATGGCACGATGAAGACGACAAAGAAGACGACAGGGTCGAGATGATCCGAGACCTCCACATGCCCAAGATGAAGCCCATCAAGCCAAAATCCCCAATGGCATCCTTCGGACTCTTGGGATCTCTACCCGCAGAGATCCTCCTCTTCATCCTCGACTACCTCGACTTCCAATCCCTCTCCCGCCTCTCACGGGTCTCCATGCGGGGGAGGCTAGCCGTGCATGAGATGCCGGCGTTCCGAGAGATGATGATCCACGCACCAGACGTCCTCGTCGCGCTGGGAAAGACCCGGCTGCTGCGGTACCACTCTGCTGCCCTCCTCCGGCAGACGCTCCGGTCGAGCAAGTGCGCCTCGTGCTTCGACTTTGGCGGATGCCTGTTCCTGCCGACGTGCGAGAGGGCCTGCATCGAGTGCCTGCACCAGAACCACGCCCTCCACATGACGACGCTGAGCACGGCAAAGAAGTGCTTCGACCTCACCGACAAGCAGCTCAGGACGGTTCCCATACTCTTTAGCATCCCGGGCTCCTACAACGTCAGGAACACCATCCACCGTCGCCGCGTGTTTCGCCTCGTCTGCGTGAAGCAGGTCAAGCGCCTCGCGCTCGAGGTCCACGGTAGTGCTGAGAGCGTTGCCAAGATCATACCCAAGGCCCCGCCACGGGGCATAGAGACGAATGTGTCTGAGACCAAGGAGTACTGGACGCTCAGACGCTTCCACGAAGCTTCGCTGGAACCCCCCGGGTGTGACCTGTCAATGGTGGTGCCGATCCAGGACGTCTTGAACGACGACTATGGCGGCATGGCGTCCATACGGATACCCTACCTGAGCAAGACGGGGCCGGACCATGGCCGCTTCTGCCGGGGATGCCAGCGTCTCCTACCGCTCTTCGACAAAGGTGAGATCCCTCCGGCCGTCATGCGGACGCTGGTCCCGCAGGGCGTCGCGCCGGATGCTCCGCTCTTCGCGCTGACAAACCGGCTGCGCTCCAGGGAGGGCTTTGTAGAGCACATCAAGAGGTGCTGGGGCGTGCGTGACCTGCTCAAGACGTGGGGGATGTGGCCGGAGTCGCAGGCTGCTTCCAAGGAACCGTGATTAGACTGCCCCCCTATCCGGATTCTAGTCTTTTGCTTTCTCTTCTTGACGGCATAGACTCCAGGCACGAGTCGCCTGGCGGAAATCCGTAGACAAGTGCATTCGCATGTCGCATTTCGGAAGAGAAAGGGGCATCTGTATGCTGGAGGACTCGCACAGTGTTGCAATGTTCAGGCGAGCTGGCTATTGAAGGCCAAACTTGGCCCGAGACCTTGGCCCCTCAAGCCACCATGGTTGCCCTCTCAGGCCGAGGCAAGACATGGTCACCGGATAGGGAGAGGGAGGACCAGGACATTCGATCCTGGTTGAGTCAATTCCACGCCTAATCCTACGACTGTCGGGCCACCGGTAATGGTTGTTTATCGAGTGCAACGACCAGCCTGCAAACATTAAATCTACATCTAATAACATATAATCAACTCGTCATACAATCCCGTCATATCCATTCCCATCATCACCATGCCCATATCCATGCCATGCCCCCTTCGCCTCGTAAATAAACAACCACCTTGGTCCAGCCATTACCGTTTCAACAGCATCATTCAAAGACTAACCCACAACGGCGGTTTGCCGTCGCGCTTGGCTGTTCCCTCCCGTCCTCTTCTGGACGCCTGGCCGTGCCAGCGTGTACTTGGCAAACGCCCGCGCCAGAGCCTTTTTGCAGCTGAGCTTTTGGCTGCCCACGAAGCTGTCCACCGTGACCGCGATGGCACGGTCAATGTCTTGGGTTGAGCAGTATTCCGACAGTCGCATGCGGCAGAATGATTCGCTGATTCGGATGATGGCTTCGAGATGACGCACCTGGCCTTGTTAGCATGCGACATATTACAGTTAACATCTTTGAACATACCGTGATAGGATAGGCACCCGTGGCAAGAGACTCTCGTCTCATATCGGCAAACAGTCGCGAAATCTTGTCCTCGTCGATGTGGTACAGCTTCGGCGAGCAGTGCTCCCGAGCGTAGAGAATGTACTTTCTCAGCAGCTCCTGGGGAATATCGCCCTCCGCCTTACGGAAAGCGGCAGACACCTGGGTATCCGCCTGGGTATCATGCTCAACCTCCATCGAGCCCTGTTCCTGCTGGCTCAGTGGATGGCTTCGGCTGTGCGAGCCCACAATGAACCGCGCCAGGCGCTCATCCTCGGCTGGCTCAACCGTGTCTCGCACCACGCACAGGATGTCGAAACGCGACAAGATGGGCTCTGTCAGCTCAACGTTGGCGGAGAAGGGGGCTGTAGAGTTGTATCGTCCGCCGATGGGGTTGGCAGCTGCAATCACACCGCAGCGAGCCTGCAGAGTAGTCACGATACCGGCTTTGGAGATGGAAATCGTCTGCTGTTCCATGGCTTCGTGAATCGATGTTCGATCCTGGTCGTTCATCTTGTCGAACTCGTCAATGAGACATGTTCCGCGATCAGCCAGCACCAGAGCACCACCCTCCAGAGTCCATTCGCTGGTGAGAGGATCACGGCGCACACTGGCCGTCAAACCGACGGCACTGGCACCCTGACCCGTGGCAAACACTGCTCGGTGGGCTGTCTTCTCAGCGTACTTCAAGACCTGGGACTTGGCTGTACCGGGATCACCGAGGAGAAGAACATTGATGTCACCTCGCAGGTGGTGAGCACCCTTTGTTGTCTTTGCAACACCGCCAAAGAGTGACAGCGCGACGGCCGTCTTGATGTCAGTGTGTCCGTAAATGCTAGGGGCAATCGAGTTGATGATCTTATCCACAATGTTGGGGTCCCGAGACAGCTTGCGGATGTTGTGCTCGTCCTCCTCCGTCATGCGGAAACCAGCCAGCTGGTCATGCGACTTGACGACATTGTTGGCCTCGAGGATGGTTGCAAACACGGGAAAGCCGTTGCGGTTGTTGAGCTGAGCATCGTAGTTGTTGCGGTAAATTCCAGTAACCTCGATTTCCTCGCCGGGCTTGGCCTTGTCGATGAGATCCCATAGAAGGATAACCTCGCGCGACCGCGGTAGGCGACCGGCGGGCACTGTACCGGGAGACTCCTGGAGGGTGAGCTTCTGGTAGTTTCTGTACACCGTCTTTTCCGAGTTGAGCGTAAAGGGGCCCCTGGACTGGCAGCTCTGGCAGTAGGTGATCTTGACTTCGACATTGGACTCTTGTTGGAAGGGTCCCAGGGTGACGCCGCACTTTGTGCAGTCAAACTTGACATACTTGAGCTGTGGAAAGACGCCTGATCGTCGAGTAACCACGCCGCTCACACGGACAAGGCAGTTGAGGTGGGATTGACGAAGCTGTCGCAGGGTGTAGTGGACAGGCAGATCAAAGATCCGCACGTGAATCTCGGAGTGAATGCGCTCGTAGTCGGGGTAATGGAGGAGAACAACGTCCATGGAGACTTCGTCAAACAGCTTGAGCATCTCTGCGGGTGCGTTGGCGAGGAAGTAGGCCAGGATGGCCTTGCTCTCAGAGAGGTGTTCGTATGAAACTTCGAGCGACTCGGCGTTGATCTCACCAAGTGTTCGAATGCGGTTACCGTAGACGGATGAGCCAGAAGAATCGATGTAGGATGTGAGGAACGCCTTGAACTCGCGCTTGATGGTCCTCTGGACCGAAGGTTGCGACACCCACTCGGTCAAACTGGCCGCCTTGATATCGCCAAGGGCCTCCAGAGACAGCTCCTCTACCATGATATCCGTGTCCATCATGTCGTCCGGGTCCTCGTCGTAGTGGTGGCGGCGACGCCGAGGCTGGGCAGTCAGATCGATATCGCCATCATCCTCATCGCCAGGAAGAAAGGCAGCAGGGATCCTTTGTCTCCGTGCAACTTCGCGATCTCGTCGGTTGAGCTGGGCCTCGAGTTGACGTCGGGCAGCCAGGTCCATGTCGCCATATTCACCCTCGTCGTCCAGTCCGATACCCTCGTAAATGTCATCCTCCCTGTCACGGTAATCGGCCTCGAAGCCTTCGCGGAAAAGATCGACGTCATCCTCGGCCATCTCGTCTAGGTCGTCAATGTCGTCTTGGATCTGCGCCTCTTCTTCGATATCGTCATCGTCTTCGACACCATGAGCTATGTTGAACTCGGCAGGGGGGGACGACGGCATGGGGCTTGAGCCCAGGCCCATGGGAGAGGCGGTATCATCGCCTCCTGTTCGCGATCGCTTGCGACTTGAGCGCGGAGCGCTGGCGGAGGGGTGTAGCGGGGAACTGGGGGGGCGTTAGATGCTGTTGGAGAATAGAAAGGGGCATTCATGAGAAAGTACTTGCCTCATATTTGCTGACCCCTGTCAAGAACGTTGCGCCAATAAGTCTTGCGAAATGGTATCTAGACAGTTGCACAGGCAAAGATTTGGTGTTGAGAATGCAAAGAATGAGGGGCTGAATTTGTCAGGATGGTTGGAAGGGAAACGGGAGAGGGACGACCACTCAAGTGGAGGCCAGCGACAAGGAGCAATTTCGCGTATCAAGACGCGACCTGACGCGTTAATTGATTGACGACGCTAAGCGCATGCGCGTAAAGTGGTTCTGGTGGTGGCGGACTTATGTCCAAAAATAAGGCCCCAGGCTCAACATATTCCATGCAGGCAAGTGTCGGGGTTATTATTTCCTCCCCCCAAGCTTCATCGCCTCCAACTCGACCTCACCCTCCTTCCTTGTGTCTCCATCATCCGTCCTGGAGAATCCCGCCATTCATTTCCATCGTTTCTTTCTATTTCATTGCCTTTTTCATCACATTTCCATCTCAATCTGCTAGGAATATCCATCGTCCTCTCCAATACCGCCGTCGCCATGTCGACAGATGCTCCCTCAGCATCCGCGCCCGCCCAAGAGGCACCTCAGCAAGCTGCTCCAGCGCGCAAGGACAGCTTTCTGCCAAGTCGCAGGCCTCTGAAAACTCCCAAACCGCAGCCGAGTAAGCGCCAATCTTCTCTTCCCACTCTCAATTCTATTACCAATGAATTGCCCGCTAACTCTTGCAGGTTCATCCGCAGCCAGGAAGCTCTCGAAGCTGATGCCCGCGAGGCTCTCCCATACGTATGCGCTTATCCCCGCGGGCCCCCTCGTCTATAACTTCCACTCACGCGTATCCAGAGCATCGAATCTTGCACCCACATCCTCGGCCCTCTGCGACAAGCCGTATTCGCCTGCCTGACATGCAATCCCGCTCCCGCAAAGCCCGATGATGAATGGACACCCGCCGGCGTCTGCTACGCATGCTCCATCCAGTGCCACGGCGAGCATACCCTCGTCGAGATCTTCCAGAAGCGAAACTTTACCTGCGACTGCGGCACCAAGCGCATCCCGTCCACGAGCCCATGCACCCTGCGCCTGAACGAGACGACCAACACCCGCGGCGTCCACTCGGAGGAGCCTGACGTCAACAATAAGTACAACCACAACTTTCGCAATCGCTTCTGCGGCTGCGAGTGCGACTATGACCCTTTCCAGCAGAAGGGCACCATGTTCCAGTGTCTGGGCCTGGGAATGCACGATACTGGTGGCTGTGGTGAGGATTGGTACCATCCGGGCTGTCTCGTCGGTATGGGACCCAACTGGTTCGAGAAGATGGAGAAACCTGAGAAGAAGCCGGTCAAGGAGAGTGAAGAGGGTGCCAAATTGACCACCATCTCGGAGGGCAACGAAGACCAGACTGAAGCTGGACAGAGCGGTGCCAAGGAGACGGCCGTTGAAGAAGAGGACGACGACGACGGCGAGGTCCCGATGCCCCCAGGCTTCCCTGAAGAAGATGCCTTTGAAGCATTTTTGTGCTACAAGTGCGTTGATGCACACCCCTGGATCAAGGCCTACGCAGGAACCCCTGGCTTTCTTCCCGCCGTGTTCCTCAACCAAGCAGAGCCAGCCCCCAAACCTGAGGAAACGGAAAACAAGGATAGCACGGCCGATACAGTCGACACAACTGAAACTTCACGCAAGCGCAAGGCGGATGATGACGCGGAAGATGACACAGAAGCCAAGCGTGTAAAG
Source organism: Fusarium virguliforme (assembly GCA_020883615.1). NCBI lineage: Eukaryota > Fungi > Ascomycota > Sordariomycetes > Hypocreales > Nectriaceae > Fusarium > Fusarium virguliforme. The sequence goes on along the minus strand of JAJHJD010000012.1, from coordinate 647,569 downwards.
AGCGAAGCCAAGACTGAAGAACAAGGCGAGAAGCCTACCACTTCCTCAGAGGAAGCACCCTCAACCGATCCCCTCCCCTGCAAACTCACCCACCTCCCCACGCCTCCCCAGGGCCAATTCTCCCTCTTCCTCAAAGAAAACTTCCGCGACGCGTTCTGCCGCTGCTCCACCTGCTTCCCCCTCCTCAACCCTCACCCCCAGCTCCTCGAAGAGGAAGAAGTCTACGAGCCGCCCCTGTCCGACGCAGGCTCCCAGAACGGCGCCGCCAACGGCGGAGGCTCCCACGGCAGCGGCAGCCTCCTCGAGCGCGGCGAGAGCGCCCTGCGCAACGTGGACCGCGTACGCGCCATCGAGGGCGTCATGGCCTACAATCACCTCAAGGAGAAGCTCAAGCCGTTTTTCCAGCAGTTTGCCGACAGCGGCGAGACTATCGGTGCCGAGGACATCAAGGCTTACTTTGCGAAGCTGAGGGGTGATGAGCAGGGGATTCAGGAGGCTGGGGAGAAGGCGGCTGAGTCGAGGGAGGGTGGTGGTGAGGGTGAGGGGAGTAATCGAAAGGAGCAGAGCGGATATTAGGTTGATGGAGTATTGAAGGTAGCGGCGTTTGGATGACGAATTTGGAAGGATATCAAGGCGAGCGAGCAGAGCTGGTGATAGTTGACGGTATATCTCGTGTCGAGATTCGTGTATGAGTAGTGTAAACTAGAAGGGCGTGTCGGTCATTCCAGACCGCAAAGATCGCGGCGCATCGATCATTTTCATTCTTCTTTCTCTTGCCCACCATCTTTCAAGGTAGCCTGCTCACTTGTAGCTTTCTTGTTGATTTCCTGTGTCCAGTTCCATATCTACCCACTACAAGAGTAAAGTAAGCATCCATTACCAAGGCTTCGCTCTGGTGCAAAGGGGTACATGTGAAAGCTGCGCAACGCTGGTCGGGCTCAACGACTCCAGTACTATACGTAGTAAAGACAGGATGAAAGATCACAATGCTTCAAACAAAGTGACCTTCACAGCCACCAGTCACATCTCGACACCCATCAGGCAAGTCTTCAGAAGCAGCTTCACGTCTCGAGGCCACAAGAGTTCCAGGGCACAGCCCGTGATCATATACCATTTAACCTATCCACCCTACCTATAGTACATATCCATCCAGTCCTGGGTATCGCTAAATCAAAACATGCCCATTTTCATCATTCCTCACTTCACTGTCCGGTAGACCCTGTACTCGAGGCTGCGCTCAGCGGCCTCGGAGGCAGCATAGGCACGCCATGCCCAGCCGCCGAGTCCTCGCGCTGCATCGCGATGCCCCCGTCATGCCCATCCCGATCCCCATCCCGGGGAGCGGCAGCTGCGGCGGCGGGCCCTGACCATCGCTGTCCTCGGCCTGGCTGTCCAGCTGCTCCTGCGCCGCCTTAAGGTCCAGGTCGCGCAGCCGGTCCTTCTCAGCCGGGTCGATGATGTCGTCGTCGTCGCTCCAGTATGGGTCGTCGTCCTCGAGCTCTGGCATCGCCATGCGCTTCCAGAACCGCAGCTCCTGCCTGACTGCCTTTTCGTCCACGAGCCTGTTCCAGCGCGCCTCGTCCTCGTCGTACTTGCACCGGAACTCGCGCAGGCTCTCGTTGGCGCGGCCCGCGTGGGACTGCATCTGCCAGATCTGCTCGCGCAGCCGGGCGTTCTCGTCGCGCGCATCGGCGAGCTGTCTGCGGTAGGAGCGGTGCCAGGAAGCGACGTCGCTTACGTGCTTTGTCTTGTAGTCGTGGAATTGCCGCAGGAGGTTGGCCATGGCGTTGGCGTACTGGGAGAGGAGCTTTGCGTTGGCGTCGCGACTGTACTTGGCCTTTTCGAGGGACTCGGTTAGGAGAGAGATGAGGGCGTCAATGTTTTGTTCTTGGCCTGGAGTGCCGTCAGCATAAGGCCAGGTGGAGGAAGCTCATGTGAGGGATACGCACCATTGATGTCGTCCGAGGCGCCCTCAATGACCTGCTGGTTGTTCACGCCATGGGATCTGGCCTTGTTCCTCACTCTTCCCAGCCCGCTGACAATATCCTCTGTAACCCGGCGGTTCTCTGCCAGCTGGCGGCTCAGCTCCTCGACCATGCCGTAGATGTAGTTCAGCTCCGCCTGGTGACCCGCGGGGGTCGGCACAGGCATCCCTGCCGCCATATTCGTGCCGTTCATGCCGTTCATCATGGCGATATGCTGCTGCTGCTGTTGCTGCTGCTGGTGATGGCCAAATATCTGGTGCTGTTGTGGCTGGGGCTGGTACTGATTGAGCGGAACCTGCTGATACTGCTGCTGTTGCTGCTGCTGGTAGTGACGCGCCGAGGGTGTCGAAGGAGACGGCGCAGGAGCGGGCGATGACGGCAAGGTTAGAGATGGATCGTGGGGGCTCGGGCTTGGGGGTGTTGGAAAGCTCATATCTTGTCCACCCGGGAACCTGGGCCTTGAACGTTTGTAGAATGGTCTTGGTGTGTTGGTTCCGAGATGGAGCATCCAGTTCCTTTCTTTGGGTTAGCCTGGCGTTTGTGCCAGACTTTGGTACGTCCTCAAGCATGGCTCTGAGTCGCGCATTATCATTGTGCCGAGCCCCACGCGAGCCCGACCAACTCCATCAATGGACATCGCCGACAGACAGACAATCAATCATGTTCCACCACACTGAATCCAATAAAAAGATGCGTTTCTATGCTAATCTTACTTTTCCTCTTGACTTTTCGTTTCTCGCGCATGGTACTCCACGCATTTTGAGTAATCCAACGCCTCTGATACTCCGTAGCCGCATCTCATGAGAGATTCATCTTTGTTAAACGAGTGATCGAGCAAGGTAGCGACCGTCACAAAAAAACTGGAAAGAAATGTCGTCATGTACTTCGTTTCGTCGTTGCCGTGCATTGCACACATGTCGTAACCGGGAAAGAATGCTCAACTCCTGTCCACCATTCCTTTTACTCGGGCGTGTCAACCTCCATCCTGTCCTCTGGAGGCTTCGTCTCCACGGCAATCGTGTCCTCGATGTGCGATGTCTCGTGGCTCGACATGGGCGCCGAGTCTTTCTGCTCCAAGGCTGGCGGAGGTGCTCCGCCGCCGCTTGCAGGTCCTCCCATCCGTTGCTGGCAGATAAGCGATACTCGCCGTCCCCTTGCGTTCAATGATGCCCTCGTCCAAGGCCCACTGGGCCAGAAGGCTGTCAACACCAAGTCTACCTCCCTCGCCCTTTTCCATGTGCCGTCCCACATGCTCCGTCCACTCGTCCCAAGATGAAGGTCCTTCAAAGACGCTTTGGCACCCCTGTTTTGGGCACGCTGAACGCTGAGGCGGGTGACGACGCTGAACAAGACAGGTCTGCTGCATTTCCTTGACGTGGGTGTCCCATTCCGTCTGCATTTTGCTGTCTCCCTTTGCGATAGCACGCTTGATTTGAAAGGGTGCGTGCATCCGTCTCAAGTGTTGCGTAAACAAGTCTTTGCGGTTGAACTCGTTTCCTTTACCGTCAGCGGTACTCTGCGGGCAAGAGGAGCAGCGGTAGTATTGCAGACACAGATGCTGCGAGGCAATGTGCCGCTTCCATTCGTTCTTTGATCCAAAAGTGCTCGTGCAGCCTGCAAAGGAGAATGCACATGGGAATGGTCTGGTGTGAGCCGCAGCAATGTGCTTTCTCAGCGAAGAAGAGTCCTTGAATGGGGCATGGCTGCAGTGGTTGCAACGTGTATCCTGCTTTGGTAGTGAGCGCCGAGGAGCCTTTGCTGCCGAGTTTGTGTTTCGAAGCGAGAGGGGGTCATCGCCAGCGGCCTCGTTGACATCGTTTTCGGCTCTGATTTCAGGCATTCCGTCGGGAAGAATTGTTCGAGGTCGGGGCGCATGTTGAGGCGTCTCATCGCTCCGGTGCCGGACATGGCTCAACGCCTTTAGTTGCTCTGCAGCCTCTTGCATCTCCGCCGAGTCCTCGACATCATCTTTAGCCTTGGGTCGAGGGCCTGATGAATTGGCATAAGTCGCTGAGGTGGGGCTTGCTTGCGGCCGATAATCCTTCCGTTCGACAGAGCTTGGCGGGTCTCTCGTAGCCGAGGAGTGGTAGGCATGCTCGTGTCCATCGTCACGGCGAATACGCGCGGGCGTACTGACTGCGTGGTCCCTTGCTTCGAGAAGAATGCGGCCATCCTCGACTTCCTTGGCGGACGGTTTGATGCCAGAAGATCCAACAAGTCTGTGGTAGAGGTGAATCATGTTGTGGGAACTGATGTACCCCAAGAAACAGCACACCTTATCATGCTGCACCACGTTCCAGATAGAGTGCGGCATGGAAATGAGAAGCATCGTGGGCGGGCCCAAAAACATGCCTTCAACCGCAATCTTGTCACCAAGAGGTGGCGTGTTGTGCAGCCACTGGGAGAAGAACGACATGTCTGGGCTTGCGTCGCCGACAAACGTGGTACATACGAGGACACGGTGCTCCTCGAATCGAAGGTCGACAACAGACTCTGGGTCAATCAGTTGTTCTTCACGATCTCGGTTACCCTGGGCGTCCGTGTCAAGGCCATTCTGTGAGCCCGTGCGTGGTCTGGAAGTCATCGGCGCAAGACTGAGACTTTGGCCCTTCCCAGGGGTGAGTGGGATGAAGACGGGGTGTTGAGAGGACGGAGAGTTAGCCGTGCTGCCGTTGGCTATCCGTGGAGCTTGGTTGTTTGCTGTTGCTTCAGCGATAGCACTTCTTCGTGCAGCCTGTGTGCCGTGAAGGGGCGGCCGCTACTAAGCTTGTTCAGAGCCTCGACTAGGTTGGACGTGAAGGAGCGTTCCGAGCCGTCCGAGGGACTACGATCTGAAGTGCATGCTGCAATGGCCTGTTTCACGCCATGGCTACCAGCCATGGAGGGTCTGGGACAGAGCAGGTATCAAGCAGCAAGAGGATATCCGACTGAGCATCCTCAAATAAGCAGCGGACGCCATCCCACTTGAGCTTCGCGGCATCTTCCCGAGCATTGCTATGGAGAGGCTGTCAGAGACAGGAGGCAAAGCACATCTGAGAGAATTGCCAACTCACCAAGCCCAGTAAAGCTGGCCATCGGAGCCCACGTAACCGTGGCCAGCATAGTAGATGATGAGAAGATGGTTGGCTCGGGCGTGCTCCAGGAAGCTCGCCATCTGAACCCCAAGCTTGATGCTGGGGTTGGGTACGGTGGGGATATGCCATCGCTCAGTGCGAAACTTGTACTGCTTCTGGAAGACTTGCTCGAGGGCAGCCAGGTCCTCGTCAACAGACTCGTCTTCTTCCCACCTTAACAACAAAACAGAGACGTCGGTGTAAGGGTGACGCTCGGTCTGCCTCTGGATCAGCATGGCCGCATCTTGGAGATGGCGGGCGAAGGATTCAAAGTCATGGCGCTCCGAGAGAGGAGGAGGAGGGGCCTCCTGGACTGGATAGTGTTGTTGAGGCTGGCATCCAGGTCCTATTAGCAAGAAGTAGGTGCATAGAGCTAGGAGGATCAAGAGCTGACCGATTCGTGAGGGTACTGGGAAGGCTGAGGTTTGCTGGGAGGCGTGGCATTGACCTTCGGGGCCAGCTTTCGCTTCTTGTTTGAGGGTTCCATCGACGGAGAGGCAAGGCTGCGAATTGAATCGAGGTGGAAGCTATCGTCAGCAGATCAGGTCGTCGGTGATCATTGATCCGAGGCCAAGGTCGGGAGCTTGGAACCGTGTCGGAGGCAAGGCCAGCAACGTAGAGAGAGCGAGGTGCTGGAAGAATTCGTCTGCTATCAAGTCGTCTGGTGAGAATGGAGGAAGCAGTGTAATTGGGACGTCGAGAAGAGAAGTCGGTGCTAGTTTACGACTCGAGAATTGAATCGGACGATACGGCACGGAAGAAGAGCAAGGGACGGCAAGACAGAAGGAGAGGACAAAGGTGGAGGCCAATGGGAGAGAAACGGAACAGCGGCCGAGCCAGGCCGCAGAGAAGCAGAAAGTTGGCGTCTCAAGGGACAAATAGAGAGGAGGGAAGAAGAGGAGGAGGAAGAAGAGGGAATAAGGCTGGCGCAGGCTGGAATTGGGGGACCCAAGGCTCGGCGAGGCTGTCGCGGCCTAGGCCCAGTATGTCGAGGTGTGGGGTTTTTGGTGGTCTACCATTGGAGGATAGCCGAGGGGAAGATGGGCCGGGCTTTCCCTCACAAGGTGGGGACAAAACGAACAGGAAGGCGAGAAGAGCAATCGGACGAGAGCCAACAGAGAAGGAGCGTGAGCGCGAAAACAGATGCACAGTCGGAAAGAGGGCGGCCTCCGCCTTCTCGTCAGCCTCTCTTTGGACCTTGTCATCTGTTGTGAGCAGAGCTGAGCTGTTCGCCTCGCACAAAAGGACGGCCACAAAACCACAAGCAGCGCACAAACCAAGGCCTCGATCAAGACTCACTTTTCTTTCTGTCTCTTGTCTCTTTGCCTCTCAGCTTGTTCTGCCCGTCTCCAGTCTTGGCTTGGTGTCGAATTGACGGCTGGAGCCAGAGATAGGATATGGAAGCAAAAGGCCTTTGTTTGGGCAGACAGAGGAGGAGGAAGAGGAGACGGCAACGTGCCAGACAGACAGCCCAGGTCGACATTATTTCTGTACGGCTGCACAACTCATCCACAGCTCGCACAGCTCACTCTCACACAAAGGTCAACACAGCCGGCTGATTACGGCTCCTCAGCCAATCCGAGCCTCAACCTGCCCTTTTTCCCCTCCATCCTCACCATCACACGCACCGGCAGACTCGCAGAGACGCTACGAGGAACCCAGACCCAGCATTGCCACGATCCGGGGCAGCCCTGTGTGGGCCGCGTCTCGGGGCCCAGCAGTCTCTTGTGGTTTTGGCTCTGGCTGGTCGGTTTTCAAGGTTTCAGCAGCGCCCGCCACTCAATCGTCTTCCCAACAGCTCGCGGATGGCCATCCCTCGTCCATCTTGGCGATTGTCCTTTGTCAGACTCCAGGGGATGGATGGCATAAGATATCGATGCCAAAAGGGCCATGTCGCAGCGAGCTCTCGAAGTGGAGTGATGGCGCACCCCCTCCTCAACCCCGGCAGGCCTCTTGACGGCGGGCGACAACTTGTCAAGACGGCTGTGGACAAGTGCAGACGGGAGACGCCTAGTGGACGGCGAGGAGGAGGCCAGAACGCGAAACGGCCGGGTCGGCGACGAATTGGACGAGGCGGCACAAGAGGGCCGGTCGGCAACCTTGCCCTAGACACGCGCTACGGTAACACTGACTGCAGCTGCACAACCTGTGTTGCCAGTCGTGAGAGGCCATGGGCATGGTGCATATCATGCTCTCTGCCAGAGGCAATTCGGTGAGAGGCCCAGCGTGTCTGAAACCACCATGACCCAGACTTGCGGTCATGAGGCCAGGTACGGCTGCAGAAGTTGTTGCATAGCATGGCTGCAAAGAGGTGCGGCCGGCGCCCATCGTGAGAGTTAGCCAAAGACTCGGCGTGGGCACGGCTGACACGTTGTAGCGAGAGGCACCCGCGAAGTAAACAAAGGTATCCGTGCGGAGTAATACCTAGGCGGCCATTGTCTGAGAGGTGCATTGGATCAACCGATGGCATCAACTTGGGTGCAGCAAGCAGGTGGAGACTTCGTATTGCTCTTGTCTGTCTGCCCAGGGACGATAAAAGCTGACGAGTTCACCATGACTTTCGCTCAGAGTATCAGACACCCAACTCTCGCCCGGGAGATATCTGACCATGGAAAATGCCGAAGGAGTGCTGACGACTTTCCTATCTGGCCGCAGTGTCAGCCCGCGAGGCGTGGTGAGCAAGCAGATGCGGCAACCGACTGTGCCTTGAGCCGCGCCAGCCTGACGTTGGTGAGCAAAATAAACACACAACCCGATAGCGAACTGAACCCATGCTTGCGTGTTCCACCAAGACACGTCTCGAGCAGCTCTTTGTTGAGTTGACTGAGCTGTGAGGCCGCCATTGCTCGAACCTGGAGCATCCCAACATCTCCCCTCGGTGCGCTCCGCTACAACTCCGGTGTAAGTAGTCCGATGGGGCAAACGAATAGAACTCGTGGACACAACTGCGCAGTATGGACGGGCTCCCTCATAGACACCAAGGATTCAGGATTCAACCAACTCTGCTAGCCCTTGATAAATGTCGCGTCCAGAGACGAGACAAGGCTCGGGTCGCCGCAGTGTGGCGAAGCACCGCCACAAACAAACACGCCTGCCATCCCCGTCCAAACACGGACACCCAATCATGGGCTCCAAGAGGTCTCGTAGCGCTCGGTACTGGCAGTGTATCCCTACCCTCGGCCTTTCTATTTCCACGCAACAAATCCCATCCAGGCGTTGGGAAAATCCCAGCAATGGGATGCGCATCTCCCGACGGAGCTGTCCCCTCCCGTCGTTTCCCCCTTGTCGATCATGGATGCGATCGATCTTTGTTGTGCGAACCACGGCGTCGCCAGGCGAGTTGACCCTCGCGGCGATAGGCACGAGGCAAAAAGGCCAAGGCTTTTTGAAGCCCGAGCAGCGAAGCGAGTGGATTGGAATCATCAGGTCAAGGCCTTGATACGGAAAGACGAGCGAGGGCCAAGACCGACGAGTTTACACAGCCACTCTCCTCCCGTCTCGTGTTCTCCACAAACCACATGAAATTTTGGCTGCAAGATATCTCGGCATGCCAGTTTTGTTCGCTGCCCACATTCACGGCAGTTTCAGAGAGATGCAGCACTTAATAAACTGAATTCTGGAGGCTTCTTTCTATCGAGCCACCATCACCAATCACTCTCGTCTGTCGTGCTGCAAGCTAAACAGCGGGCGCTACTGTCACCAGCTGTCATCGACGAGGTCGGCAGAGCTCTGAGCTTCTGCACTCGTTCTGTACCTCTGCCGTCACCAAGAGAGCTACAGGGGTCGAGGGGCACTAACTCCTGTCGTTCCCAGCGAGCTACCCCACTGGAAATAGAGTCTTCCGGGTTGTCCGCTCACTGCTCGAGGTGTAGGTTGCGCCACGGCGCCCAGGATTCCATTTCTGGGCTCGATCCAAAAAATGGGCATGAGCGGGGCTCGCTGCGTTACGTAGTGCTCTGTCACTGACGGGAAGGATCCATGGAAGCCTGCCTGCCCACACCAAAGCCCAACCAAAGAACGACTGCAGCTCCAACCAAACTCGACTTCTCCAACAAACACACAAGACTCATATCTCAGCGCACGAGACGTAATCAGGCCCATTGTCTTTCAGCGCGATATTCACCTGATCTCCGCAGCACGCATTCAGAGTATCGACGACCGCAAGAGCCTTGTTCTATCGTTCGCGCGACCTGGTCAGCCCCTCATCACCGAGAAACCAACCCTCCAAAGATTTTGGTGCGCAAAGCGCATCTCAACTCCCGCACCCATGGATTCTTATGGGGTCAGGAGGAAAGACACAACCAAAGGCCCTCCCCTTCGGGTTCTATCGCTCGGTAAGCGCTTCGTCCAGTCCTCAAAAACCCTTGCTAACATGCGCCGCAGATGGAGGAGGCGTCCGCGGTTACTCAATATTCATCATCGTCCAGGAGTTGATGCACCGAACATTTGTTGAAATGGAAGGCCGCGCTCCCAGGCGACACGAAATCCCCAAGCCATGCGACCACTTCGACCTCATTGTCGGCACCGGCACCGGCGGTCTCATCGCGCTCATGCTCGGCCGACTGCGCCTCGACCTGGAAACATGCAAGGAGCTCTACGTGCGTCTCACCCGCATGGTATTCGAGACGGACAAGACGATCGCCGGAATCCCCTATCGGTCAACCCTCTTCAAGGCCAGCAAGCTCGAGGAGGCCATCAAGGCGGCCGTCCAGGAACATACAGTCAAGGAGAGGGAAGGCAACGACGGCACTGAGCCTGACCTCATCAGCCCCTCAGCGCCGCCAGCTACTCAAGCGCCGGCGCTGTTCGCCGGAACCAGAGCAATGCCAGCACTGTCAGCTTCAGCGCTCGAAGTCCCGCCGCCCAGATGTCTCATCGCCCTGCCTTCAACTCGAGATATGGCGATCCCAACGCACGGCTATACGACCACAGAGAAACCCGCACCAAGACGTGAGTTTTCCCCTAGAATTTCTGCCGCGCCGGGGCAGTGATCGCTGACATTTCAACAGTGCTATAACGGCAGTATACAAGGGTTCCCCACGAGGCGCGCCTGCCGCTATGCTACGATCCTACGACTCCCGAAAAGAACCGCCACCCGAATTCGACTGCAAGATTTGGCAGGCTGGCCGAGCCACCTGCTCCATCGGCCTCGCGTTCAAGCCCATTACGATCGGCCAGTCAGTTTTCCACGATGACGGTGCGGGGACGTTCAACCCCAGTCCCGAGGCGCTTGACGAGGCTGTGGTCAACGAGTGGCCTGGGCGAGAAGTTGGCGTCTTTGTCAGCGTCGGTACCGGACGCAGGCCCAGAGGCAGTGATGCGAACTCCCAGATATGGTACGAGGGGTTCCTGGGCGATTATGCCGATGCACGAAGAAAGTTGATTGCCAAGATCGAAAACTGCGAAAAGATTCACGAGTACATGATGCGGGAGCACTTGGGGAAGCGCAACGTCAGCATCGACGCCTACTATCGCCTCAACGTGGAAGTCGGAGTCGGCGAGTTTGGTATGAACGAGTGGACTCGACTGGGTGAGATTAGCACGGGGACACGGCGATACCTGTCAAGGGAGGTGGAGCAGAAGATGATCCAGGGCATCTCGTCAAAGCTCGCCAAGATCCACCGATCCAAGTTGCGTCACGAACGAGCTCCCCAGGGAATTCCGGAGCTTGTCAAGTCAACCTCAACCACATGGGAAGCACCGCTGGCATTCGAACTCCCTGGAGATATTCCAATGACGGTTCCGCTTCCTCACAGCCCTGCGAGCCGGTCATCATTTGAATCGGGGTCAGACAGCCTGCAAATCCGCAACAACCAAGCGGGCTCTCCTCGGAGCTCCAACGAGCGCATCCGGCCGGGGACATCCAACTCGCACAACTCTCCCCTTTGGGTCCTCGCGTACCCGGTAACCCGAGCGCCAGTGCGCCAAACCTCCGACCTGATGACCGTCTGAACGCCGCGTTGCCGCCGCCGCCGCCGCAGTACCGTGATATATCGGGCCAGGACCTTATTGCCATCACGAGCCCGGACGAGCATCCTCGGTCGCCACCGACGAACCACGCCATGCCGCCAACAAGGATCGAGCCTCCACCTTTGCCACCAAAGACTCCACTACCAGAGAGTCAGCACGGTGGCAGACGGCCTCCAGCGATCCCGCCTCCATATCCAGTCGACGACGACGAGCCACCACCAGTGAACATGGCTCGCAAGCCCGACTACAGGGGAAGATGAATGATGAAGCGTACGCCTTTAATATGCGTTGATTACGAACGACCCCAGACGCTTAGGTCTGGTCGAAATAGGATTTAGAGCCCCGACAGGAATGGCGTTGGGTCGGGGACACGACACGACATGATGTTTGTCTTTTCTGCTTCTGCACAACTAGATACCACCTGGGTTTCTTTGCCGCGAAATTTGAAAGTACATGATTGAACGAGATGGAGGTTTGCACTGATCGAGTGCGTTTTCTTATGACGGAATAGTATCATCTATCTGAATCATATGGGTATTTTTCTTGGATTCTGTCTTTCATTGTCCTTGCTTCTGCTTGATACTTGTCTATAACGTGACTTATAAGTGAGCTTTTGAAGATCGATCTTGATCGCATCTCCATAGTGATTCGTCATGAGCCGAGCGTCCCGCAAGAACGTCCACCAGCATAAGATCCGTGGAGCAGCAGCGCCTACTGCGAGCCAGGACCAGGGTGCTGGGTTTCAGACACAGGGGCCCTCAGTCATAACACAGGATGAATTTTGCCCGGAAAGCTGCAGGATAATTAGGTTGCATCCTAGTGGAGTTTTGCCCAACGTTCCGGGCCGCGACTGATACGATATGTGGGCGGGAAGATGAGCTCGACTTGGGGACGTGCTTGTCGGCAGTTGAAGTCGATGAGCAAGCTGAACTTGAACGCGGTGCTTTACTATGGACAGTAGATCTTTAGTGGCGTTGCAGTTGTCGATATCGAGGTGGTGGTTGAGGTGACGGCGGTGGATCGGCGTGACCGCGAGTGCCGTCCGGCAGTGGTGTTTGCCGTGTGTGCCCTTGCCCCGCCAAGGCACTCTCATTCTTACATGCAGATTTCGGCGTCAGTCATGGGCTGTTGGGTTCAAAGAAGGTCAAGAAATGTGCAGCTTCATCTCTCATTCCGCCCATGTTTTTGAGTGTCTGCCTAGTACATATAAATATACAAGATGGGCTATTTGAATGATGAAGCTGTTCACTGACATGAGGTGACTGCCCGGATCAGCAACACGCTAGAGGTGACGGCAGAGGGGGGAGGCGGCACACTCCGCGGACCCCGACAGGGTCCATCTCAGGGCCCAGAGCTTGATTTGCCTTTTTTCTTGATGAAGGGGGAGTTTTGGCAGAAGCTTATGTATCAGATAGATAGAGGTAATCTGACCTAGATTTCCTCTGGTGACGGATTGAGAGAGGAAACAATTAGAGACAACAAGGCTACCTCTTTCTTGCTACCTACCTCTCTGGGCAAGGGGACCCAAGTGGCACTGATCAGCTCACTCGCTGGTTGGTACGTAGCAAAACGTCCGGCTTATCTCCCCATCCATTCTTCTCTGGCCCATGCAATCTTGACAATCCAGTTCATTCATTTTCATTCACATGGGCGCTTCGCTCCTTGGCTAAGCACCAGGTTCTGTTACAGAACCTATCCCCCCGTCGTCTCTTCAATTGCCGAAAACCCGCCTTGAATGGAAGCTTGGGTCCGAAGTTACATTTGTCTTTGACGGGCGCCCAGACTCCTTTCATCCATCCCGCCCGTTTTGGCTCACATTCTCCCTCCCCAACAAACTCGATAAGAAGCAGTCGCCATTAACCATCTCGCATCGGATCACAAGCGAGTCTTTCCCCAGGAACACACGCCAAGCGAGGGGCACAACGGCCAGGGGCACTTGGGACGTCATTGCATCGTCGTTGATCAGCCGTGGGGGAGGGACACAAGCTTTTTGGGGGAGGAGGATTTGTCCACCCTTTTTCTTTTTGTCCGTATTCCCCCCCCCTTTGTGCGCCGAATTTTCGCTCCGGAGGCCCCGAAAAGCTTGGAGAATTTTTGTATTGGGAAACGATATTAGAGGAGAGAGAAACCTACACGATATTGGAGTTGTGTGTGTGGACGACTTCAGCTCTGCATCTTACACCACACCCAGCCAACGCGATCTTGGGGGGACACGAACCAACAGCAACCGCCCTGCAGTTGAGAGACAGGAACCCCCGAGAGCTTCAGGCGCCACCGTACACGCGATCCGGCAGCCTCCTCCGAGATTCCCCCAGCTATCCCATCTCCGGCCTGGTGAGCCGCCGCCTTTTTGATCCATCCGTCCAGAACTTGTTTGTTTCCGAAGCGGCCGTGTTTGAAGCTTCTTGGAACCGCGCAGCGCAACCTGAACCTGTTTCTTCTTCTATCAATCTCTCGCTCAACCTCACCCGCACCGGCTCATCTGGTGCATCTTGGAATCACTCATTCGAGCTGACCTATCACTCGGCCGTTTTGCCTCGCATGAGCCACCGCCGTCCTTGGCATTACCCAGGAACCGACGCCTCGATCTCGATCGAACCTGGTCCCATTCCTGCCGGACGCTTGGCCCGCTGTTGAACCAACGACCCCATCTATCGCAATTGCTTCAACCCCCTGTCGCGTCACGTTCACCTCTGACAAAGCTGACACAACATTGCGCTCACTCAGGAGAGCTTGGTTCCTCCCTTATAATATCTATTACCTCTGACTCCCGTGCCAAGCCCGCGTCCCGGTCCCGCGTCACAGCCGGCACAACGGCGACAAAGCGGCATCATGCCGGGGGTCGAAGCCATGCAGGGGCAAGCCCGCCGGCGCGCTGAACGACAGACGTCATCATGCACCGAATGTCGTCGTCGGAAGCAAAAGGTACAGCCGTCATTTCTCACTTTCTCGACCCTCTTCCCTGTCAGATCCAGATCATGTCGTCGCCGAGAGTTTGACTTGAGTTTGCTTGATGTTGTTGTACGTGACGGCTGTTTAAGCAAACCAGCTCGTGTTCCCCTGATATTCCTGCACCTATTCGAGAGTTGCACCGATTGTGCTCGTTCCTGCATCCGAGTACCAACTGACCCCATCTTAGTGTTCACAAGGCCAACCCTGCACGAACTGTCTTCGCCGATTCCCTCAGCCCATTTGCGAATACAAGGTCAAATCTTCAAAAAGGTTGGTTGTATTGGTGCTTCTATATGGCTGGCTAGATCGCCATTGTATAAGCACTCTCGATGATCGGAAGGCTAACGCCATGCTGCCAGATCTTCCCCCCCTACCTCCTTCAGAAACCACCGCCTGCGTTGGCCGTGAGACAAGGACCGTATGCTCACTTGAACCCTGCCGACGTCCAGGAAGCCATCATCAACCTGGAAGATGCTCTGGCCGGCTCGAGCAGCTCCGCCCAGAATCCGCACTCTAGGCTCAGCGCCTGGGTCCCATTCAAGGTTGTCTCCAAGGAGAATCACGACGAAGACGAGGCCATACTCGAGTCACTCAAGGTCATTGTCGAACACCGTCTCACCCACGCTAACCGCATCTATTTGGATGAGCGAGCCAGCGAGACCACAAAGGCATTCTTGGCAAACCACGATGGAAAGCGGCCCGTTGCTCTACCGGTTGAAGGCTCCATGGAGCAGTTACGGTTGTTGCCAATGGAGCCCACGAACCTAAACAAGGAGTTGGTTCGCATACGTAAGTCCTGTCTTGCCGATACGCCTTCAACATGACTGACTTGTCTGTCTTAGATCTACAGCTGCTGTGCCGCTTCAAGTGCTCCGTGGATGGAAACCCAGACCCAAGTAACGCCTTTATGAAGTACTGGGTGCCCTGCTGCGTGCAAGACCCGCTCTCCTCCAGATTGTCCTATTCACATCGTCTTGTTTCCTCTCCGAGACGGGCCACATCCCAAAGATAATAGCAATGATGCACAAGGGCAAGGTGTACCACTTGCTCAACTCGCAGCTCCGCGATGAGGCGAGCCAGACCAGCGATGCCTCGGTTCTCGGTGTCGTGCAGATGGTTGCTGATTCTTGGTACTGGGGCGCCACGGCCGATCTCAAGGCTCACATTAGAGGTCTGAAGCAGATGATTAGAATGCGAGGCGGTCTAAGTCAGCTTGGACTGCATGGATACCTGGCCAAGATGATCATCGTGTAAGTTGATGCCATCGTTTCCAGGCACGAGCATGATAGCCCTCAGCTTGATATCTTGCTTGGTTCCCCCAGCTGACCCGAGATAGTCACGATGTCGTCATGGCGCTCGCACACGAAATCGATCCTTGCATCTATGGCCATCCTGGCTTCACGTTCCAGGACCCCATCATGGTGCCCTTCAAGACTGCCTTGAACACGCCTCTCATCTTTGGATGGCAGACTTTCCAGGGATGCTCAAACTCTCTACAACTTCACCCCAACACAGCTCAGATCCTCGACGACATGCGTCATCTATTCGACGTTGTTCTATCCCTGTCCGAATTCCCAAGTGCAGAAGAGCTCGATAATGTTGTGACAACGGCTGGTTGGGTTCAGGACAGGATATCTGACCTTCCAGATGACGCGCCATCCCGACGATCACCGGAATATCGCACACCTTCTCGGTCAAGCTCTGTCGAAGGCTCAGCCAAGTCGCCAGGCTCTGCAAGATCCGACAAGTCCTCTCCGCCTGTTGAGCTTCCAGACATGATGTATCGTGTCGTCCGGTTAACGTCGTTGATCTGGGTCCGGGCAATCCTCAACCGCTCCCCAACCAGCACCATGTGCTCGGAGCGCGATGTCATGGTCCTCTGGGGATCAGTGTGGCAGGCCGGTCTTCCCACATGGCAAGCCGTGGTCGGAATCTTTGTGTGGATTATACTGGCGCTTGTGCCCAGCTGCCACAAGACACCCGCCGGTCGCTTCATGAAGACGCTGATGGTTTCCACCTTGATGTCGATCGGGGTTGATAATTGGCACATCGCCCTGGACGTCATAAGGACCGCCTTCAAGCTGCAGAGATGGCTTGCGGGAGGCAAGATCTCGGCAGGCGAGAAGGGTCTCAGCGGAGGGGAGACGGTGGTGGACAAGTACGGATTCGTCATGAAGGAGATCCTGCCAGAGATTCAGCTCCCGACCGACGACGAATGATTGCCGTCTACTCTGCAGAAGAGAGACCCGATTCCGAGACACGGCAGTTCCCGCCTGCATGGAGCAACCTGAATGGCTTCAACCGGGCTGACGACTGCACCCATTCAGCTGTCGACTATGACGACACTGTTTCAGACTGACTAACCGGTATAATGTAAGCAGGGCGGTCCACTGTGAGACCCCCCGAAAAGCGTCAAATACTCGCATCCTCCTCGATCATCTCATGCGGATGGCTGCTTCCTCCCTTTCCCCTGTCCATTGACGGTCGGGAGCTTGCACTACACTGCATTGTTCGCTCGACAGTGTCACAATGTGTGACTTTAATCAACTTCGCAAGGATATACAGAATGGGACTGTCCTCCTTCCGGGGGAAGAAGGCTATGAAGAGGTCCTTGACAGATGGAGCGTGGCGTGCGTGAAGCAGGCGGTGCGTATCGCTTAGCCAATTGCTCCGTGCCATAGCTAACCCCTCTGCAGGCTGCTGTCGTTTTGCCTTTGAATTCGCACGAGGTTGCTACTGCTGTGAAATTTGCAGTCTCAAACAAACTTGACATGACGGTCTGCGGCGGTGGCCATTCCTCAAGCGGCGCGTCTTCGTCTGAGAGCATGGTCATTGACCTGAGAAAGATGCGAAAGGTCAAGGTCGACGCTGCAGCCATGACTGTCGAGTTTGAGGGAGGTTGTCTCTGGAAGGATGTCGACTCTGCCCTTGAAGAGCATGGACTGGCAACTGTCGGGGGTGTTGTCAACCATACAGGAGTTGGAGGGCTGACGCTTGGTGGAGGCCATGGATATCTCACGCCTCTACACGGACTGACCATCGACAACATGATTTCGGCCGAGATTGTTCTTGCGGACGGCACTATAGTCGAAGTCTCGGAGGACGAGAACCCAGGTCTCTTCTGGGCTATCCGAGGGGCAGGGGCTCAGTTTGGTGTCGTGACCCGGTTCGTCTCACGCGCCCACAGACAGGGCAAGGTCTGGAGCGGTACGTTGGCATACTCGGCTGACAAGCTCCCTGCCCTGCTCTCCGTCGCAAACGATCTTCACGAGCGACACACATCAGAGGGCCACTGTCTGGCTCTGGGGATTGGCTTCGGGCCAGACGGCACCCGCATCGTCTCTGCGATACCCCTGTTTCATGGCTCAGAGGCCGGTGGGAAAGAATACTTTTCAGGTCTTTTAAATGCTGGGCCAATCGTCGACAACACCTCGGTCATGACGACAGCGCAGATGAACGCTCTCATGAACCCCATCATGGAGCACGGCATCCGACGCATCATGGGCTCAGGCAACGTGACGATGCCACTAAACATCGAGTCCATTCTTCAAAACGTGGACGAGTTTTGGAAATTCTGCGAGGCCCACAAGGGCATGCGCAACTCTGCCTTTGCCATCGAGTTCTTCCCGACCGACAAGATCCGCGAGGTAGCGCAGGACGCCACGGCATACGCCAACCGGGGCGACTACTACGACGCCATGACCATCTTTGCGTGGGAGGACGCGGCCGACGATGCAGAGGTGCGCGAGTTTAACCGGAGCCTCTGCAGACGCATCAGGGAGACGAACGGCTACCAGGCTGCTGGCGAGGCAGGACCTGTCGGGGTGTACATCAACATCGAGGCGGATAGCGTTGCGCCGAGGGACGCCTGGGGGGCGAATCTGCCGAGGCTGAGGGAGCTGAAGAGGAGGTATGATCCGCGGAACGTGTTTTGCAAGTGGCATGGCATAGCAGAGGCAGAGTCTACATGAGGCATATCTGGGATGTAAAGACCTTTCCTGGCACAAGAAGTTAATCAAAGATGATAAACACAGCAATAGGGGTGGCCAGGTGAAGGTCATGCTGCAAGAGTCTTGACTCAACCACCAAAGCCAGCTAATGTTCATCCACTCCTCTGCACGGCTTCAGGTCCATTGTCTTTTTTGGATAGTAGCAATTATTCAGAACTCTGTCATTGGATGGCTCATCTCGATCCATCACATTCAACTCGGGCTCTGACGTGGCATCACAAGCCTCACAGCCCGAGAAGCCTCCGGTGATTACGTAGCTTTAACAGGCACATGATTTGCCGCACTCTGCCCAGCTTCAACGGGTAGTTTCTGGCTGCTTTGCGAGTATGAAATGGCGGTATGAGCTTCCTGTACGTTGGTCTTGATCCAGGCGCTTTTCTTTCACGCAGGTGTGTCCAGAAAGCTCCCAACACAACATTGGCATTGTGCCTAATGGCTGTATACGTAATATGACAATGAGTACATCATTGCGTTGGATCTGCTTCAATTGAATGCGCTTAGTTCTCGATTGCCTCGTATTGCAGATGTTCTACTGCAAGTTGCTCTCAACCAAGACCACCCCGCGTGTATCTACCTCCTCTCGGTGCGAGCCTTGCCAAAGAGGGCCGGCTTCATTCACATCCTCTGTCCCCCTCCTTTCCCAGCCCCGGGTGCCGGCCTGTGTTCTCAGGATTCACCGCACCTTGTCCGTGAATTCTTGACAACTCAACCGCGTTACTTGCCCCGAGTCGTCAGTCTTTTGAAAGCCCAAATGATGAGCAAGGCCCACACCACTTGACAGACATCTCGGAGGCCTTTCCCGAAAGTCATGCCGCTGCTGATACCGAGGTTGTTACCAAAGTCCGAGACCCAGCTAGCCGTTCAGTCGGCAACAAGTTGAACGAACCCCCTGGAGCAGCCGCACGCCAGCCAGCTATCCTGGGGTAACTGAGGACCCCAGTCTTGATTCTAATGGTTCAAGCTAGTGGCAGGCGATGCTTCTCTGATGGAGCGCATGCCTCTCCACAGGTGGATGCTCGGGGGCTGGCGGGAAGTGGTTCCGTCGTCGTTGACTTTGTGGAACCGAGGATGTTTCGAAGGAGCGGGCACTAATCGGCCTGTCACATGAGCAGTATCCAAACCGTTCATTTGACAAGAGGACAATAGCTGCATGGGAGTGCGGTTACTGGGTAGATACTACGTAGTACATCGGCCAGGCGGGAGTGCGGATATCGTCCTGGGGAACAAGGGGATCACTAGAGATCCAAGCAGAGTTGAACGGTATCGATGAAACGCCAATTCTCGTTCACGCTTTGAATACTTACGCAGGTAGGTTAATGTATTATGCAATGTTCAAACTCCCCAGGACATGGTCGCCTTCCAGATCAACGTGGGCATCCAAGCGGCCATCTTCTAACAGAAGCGTATGTGGGGTCCAAGTCCTTGTTCGCCTTTGACTCTGGAGACTCGCAAGGTCGAATAGTCTCGGGAAAGACAACACGAGTTGATGGGTTTGAGTCGGTGGTTGTGCTGAAACTAACATGGCTGGGCTTCAATGCGACCAGATCCAAAATCAGCACATCAGGGCAACTCTAACCAGCTATTCATGCTGATGTCTTGCAGGTACATCTTTGCGCTCTCTCTAACTGTTTGTTTCCTTCCTATAAGGTAGGAATAGCAAGGCAAGGTCGCGCATGTTTACGAGCAGGTTCATGCTTACCCTAGGCACACGGGTATCATCACGCTTGCTACTTGGACGTCATCGAACGACCATCTATGATGATTTTATCATCATACCCAACTTATCACCCAAGCCCGATTAAGGAAATCTTCATTAAATTAACTTGATCAGTCAACGCATCCCATCACGATACCACCAATGGATGCCCAACTCTGAAGGAGTCGATGAGGGTCAGGATGCCAGCCAGCAAGCACTTCAAGGATGACTTCAATGGGCCTTCGCATGATGGTATAATTGCCTCTTCTACTAAATTTCACCTACCGCCAGAGTAGCGAGATATCCTTCGTCGTTTAAACACCAATCATTTTTCCCTCCATCGTATGGTCCTTCACAAATGACTGGTCAGATACTACGAACATTTATTCAACAACCCTTTCATGGCGTATTGAGCAAATGAAACCACGAGACCATATTGAATTAGAAAGCATCTCCTCGGCATCAAGCATTAATATTCATCTTACACACCAGCCTTGATGATGTCCGTCGAATTCGCCAGACTCGATAGAAGTGTAGGGTAACTCATTTTCCTCAAATATGACCTGCCAATAAGATTCAACATGCAGTGAAACACAAGATTGATGGGCGCGATGCAAAGTTTACAGCGAGAGGCCTCAATTGCCATTGGGAGTCGCTTAGACTGCCCCCATTTGTCGCACCAGTTGAGTTGCGGAAACTATCGTAGCCACGCATATCAGAAAAAAGGACTCACGATGGCCGGCGAGCTATGCTTGACAGCGATCGAGAGACGATGTAAAATTGGTGTGTTTCTGCAGCGGGGAACGCAGGCAAGTGACATGCCAGCCAGCCAACCAACCCACACCAGCATTGTTCCTCTGGAAGAGCCACCCCTTAGAGAGGGTGGGGGCTTTCATCGGCTCAGACGTCTCCCATTACATACGACAGAGTTTACCACGGTATGGATTCTGAGCTGAGAGGGAAACTGGGGCTGAGCTGATGAGATGAGGGGGAAATCAGACAAGAAAACGGGGGCCCACGCACGCCCAGATGCTGATGTTGGGGTTCGTAATTCAAGAGAGGGACAGGGAAACTCGGCCAGTGGCGCTTCTCTTACGTGGGGTCTCCGAGAGTTGCATCTCGTGCAATGAATGGCAAGACAAATCCCGCTGCTGGCTGCATGAGATGATGCAGGCGGGAGCAGGTCCAAAAAAAGAGGCGCCCGATGCGATGGAAAATACCAATCCAGTTTAGCTACCAGAGACGCAGAGTGATGGACAGGGGCCCTGTCTGTGGGTGGAGGGGTCTCAGAGGCACGTCTTGGACGATATGACGATATCGTGAGATTGTTTACTGCCCAAAGTGGTGTCATGAGGTTGGTGCATAGGGCCGTTGATGAATCCATATTGGGGGGAATGGGGCTTATACGAATAATAGTATAGGTGGAGTAATGAGATGAGATACAAGTCATTTTCTTTGTTTCGTGGGGAGATATTACATGGTACCACGTAAAAAGCTCCTGGGCTGGATCTATCCGACAAGAGGTTTATCCTTGATGTTGGTGTTGGCCGGGACCAGGCCTCCAACGACTCACACCTTGAGGCATCCATCCCACGCAACTCGGGTTTGAATACCGGGCAACAAAGGGGAAATGAGAGACATTGTGACAACTTGAAAAAAAAAAAACACCCATGCTTGACCTCGCGTCTTCAAGCCTCAACTACTACGTAGCAACTCCGTGTATGCACCGCACAGCCGGGATCGCGACCACAGCGCGCGCTCGCTCTGCATTACAGTAGCGTAGCCGCCTCCATGTGCTCTCGCCCCTGTCCATTCCAAGGTGAAGGGGGCCAGGGGGGCCCTCATCGGTCAAGGACGGCAAGCCCGGAAGGTAACCCGGTGACCGTTGGGGGCGTTTGGACACCAATATGCTGCATGTGCAGGATCAGGATCACAGCCAGGGATTCAGACATCAGAGAGAAAAAAAAATGGTTCTGGACTGCCGAAGCTGAAGGATTTCCATGGCAGTTGGTGGCCTCACTGCACACGCCCCTCCCCCGGCCGCAGTGCCTGCTTTGGGAGGTCGGATGCGCTGCGGCCTCGCGGGTGCGCTTCTTTTTGTCTTCGATATTTTTGCTTTTTGCTTCCACGCGTCTCCCTCTCCTTTCTTTCTCGGTGTATCGGTGACTTTTGGCTGAGGCTGAGTGGGTGTGCGTGTCCCGGAGGAGGTTAGAACTTCCTCAAGGAGGCCACAGTGACGTTGATGTAATTAACCGTAGAGGATGAAGCAAACCGATTCGGTTCGGCGGTTTCGGCGTTATTGTCAGCGATGGGCATGGACGTGGCGGGGCTTGATGGAGGCCATCGGGTGAACCCCGCCTTGAATGGAGGGTAGAGTATCGTGATAAAGTTGGAATTGAGACGAGGTAGACATAGTTGCGAGATTCAAACACCAAGGAACTGGCTGTGATTGCTACGGGAAGCCTGTACACAACCTCATTGCATCTACTGAACTCAGCAAGAT
Source organism: Fusarium virguliforme (assembly GCA_020883615.1). Taxonomy (NCBI): domain Eukaryota; kingdom Fungi; phylum Ascomycota; class Sordariomycetes; order Hypocreales; family Nectriaceae; genus Fusarium; species Fusarium virguliforme. Next base: position 625,340 of record JAJHJD010000012.1, on the reverse strand, counting down.
GGCACCTATCGGCTTGGCCCTGATCGGCGGCGGCCTGTTTGCCAAACAGGAACACATGGTGCGAAACCTCGGTGAAGAGAAGATGGAGAAAAATATACTGAATGAGTTGTCTAGCCGGCCATTATGAAGTGCGATCACTTTGCCCTCAAGGCCATCTACTCCCGCTCCCTCAAGTCAGCCCAGGAGACGGCGGCCCTCAACACCCGCCCGGACTCTACGCCGGACCTCTACTCGGCCGACTCCGGACCGGGCAAGTCCTACGACGACCTCCTCGCCCGCGACGACATCACCGCCGTCATCATCGCCCTCCCGATCCCCAGCCAGCCCGCCCACATCGAGGCGGCCCTCACGGCGGGCAAGCACGTCTTTGCCGAGAAGCCAGTCGCGCCGACGGTGGAGGCAGGGAAGAAGCTGCTCGAGTTTGCGCAGCGCACGGCAGAGGCCAACGGCGGCGCGACGTTTGCCGTGGCCGAAAACTTCCGCCTCAAGCCCTCGTTCGAGTACGCGGCGGCCGAGGCGGCCAAGCTCGGCAGGGTGCAGCAGTTCAACGTGAGGGTGCTGGGCTACATGGGGACCGAGACGCAGTGGTACGGCACGGCGTGGCGGGCAAAGCCCGAGCACCAGGGCGGGTTCCTGCTCGACGGCGGCGTGCACTTTGCGGCGGCCACGAGGATGCTCCTCGCGGGCTCGCGCGCCGCGGACGTGAGGGCGCAGACGGCCCAGGTCCAGCCTCACCTGCCGCCCATCGACACGGTCAGCGCCGTCGTGCGGCTCGACTCGGGCGTCAACGGCACCTACCAGCAGTCGGCCGGGTCGAGGCTGAGCGCCTTTGACTTTGATTTCGCCTACGAGGGGGGCACGGTGAGCGTGTATGGGGACAAGGTCATTGTGAAGCCTCTGGACGGCGAGGAGACGGTTAGGGAGTTTGAGAGGACAACGGCCGTGAGCTTGGAGGTTGAGGCGTGGGGCAAGTCGCTGGTCGAGGGAAGCCGGATGAGAGGCAGAGTGTGGAGAAGGCCCTGGGAGACTTGGAGTTTCTGGAGATGATGTTTGAGAGTGGAGCGAACGGAGGGGAGCTCAGGAAGTATGAGCTGCAGTGAGTATCCTGAGAGGTGTTGAAGGATCCATTGTGCGCCATAGGTGATGCAAGCCATAAGTTAGGTAGTTGTTGGTAGGCCCCAGCCCAGACCCGTCATTCTGGTTCATCGCTCTTCTAGTGACTCCATCACTCACAGCTTCGACTTTGCGTTAGCTCCCTCATCCACAACCAGCTTCTCTAGCTCCCGCCGCAGCGTGTCTGCCATGCCCGCCTTGAGCGGCCTGCCCGACTCACGGTCGACGTAGACCTGCACAAACTCTCCGACTGCCTTGACCCCGTCGACGCCCTTCTCAAAGAGGGCAATCTCGTACGTGACGCTCGACCGCCCGAGCTGGTTGACGCGCAGGGCCAGCTCCGCAACCGCCGGGTACGCGATGGAAGCAAAGTAGTCCGTGTGGGTGTGCACGCACAGGCCAAACTCCTTCGCTGTTGGCGGATGAAGCTTGCAGTGTTCGATAAGATATGCATTGAGTACCGAGTCGAACCTGTTTCTTCCTCAGCAGGCTGGTCTTGCAACAGGGAGCAGGCCACCGATCATCACTTACAGAAAGTTGTAGACGGAATTGTTCATGTGGTCATACATATCATTGTCGTTCCTATTGGCAAAAGGGAGTCAGTCTATCGAAACCTGTCTCCCAGACCCTCCATTCCTCTGGTCTTTGTTCACGATGCTACTCTAGCAGCATTCCGCATCTGCCAACTGCCAGGTCAAGTGACCATTGCTGCTTGCAAAGTACAGGATACTCTAGAGCGGGACGAGGCGCAAACTCACCATCGTGTGCGGTATTCGAGCAGGAAGCGGTAGTCCTCTCTCCTGCGGGCCTTGAGCTCCGCCGGCGATGCGGTTGGAGGAGCCATTCCTCTGTCACCAAGGCAAGCTCACACGAGTCTTGGAAGCTGCAATGTCGGTCTGGACCCCGTCGAATATGTCGAGTCCGACGATTATCTTGTCCACGAAACGTCCGGCGGTGCCGTCTTGGCTGTTAGCCGGAGAGGCGTGAAGTTAATCGACAATGCAAAGTAAAACACCAAGAGGCCAGAGATGCCAAGGACGAGAGAGATCTAGATGTCTATCACCTGAGATTGAGATTGTGATAGATGATGAATTGGGAGGTGCGAGGGGTGATTGAATTGAGTAGAGGTGCCTGCCACAGAGAAAAGCACATCAAGACACAAGAGCCGCAGACAAAGACACGCGCACACAGCGAAACACAACCTGGAAAGGATGAGGTTGGCGATGAGCGGGAATTCCGAGGTTCTGGACATCAGCCCCGAAAGGGGAAAGCCGAGGCTCATGGATTGAAGCTTCGCAAGCTTGGATGGGATGGATGCGGATTCACAGCGGGTTAGCGGCAGGCATCCCACCTGGCTCCCTACCTACAGCGTGCATAGGGGCTAAACCGCCTACGGAGAGGGAGCTGGGGGGCTGCGGTAGGGCGCAGGCCCAGCGCTACAGCACGCCATCAGCTGCCCCAGGTGGGCTCGGCGGGGGATCTTCCAGCGGGGACAAGGCCTAAAACCATCTGCCGGGCCATCGACGGCGTTATGCCTCAGCGTCTGGCTTGTTTCAGAGAGCGGCATGGCTCTTTTGCCAAAAAACTGCCCGCCCATCCCATGGCTGGAACTGTCATCCAATCTTCTGGCAGGTACGTACCCGCCCTGACCGCCTGGACGGATCTACCGCGGGGGCGGCCTTATTCCCGAAAAGGGTTCCAGGGACCGTTTCTGCCACAGGTCACCGCCTGCTTTTCTGCCGTAACCTAACCCACAAACTGCGATATCTGATTATCGCCAACAATTTGCGCCGCCGGACAGGACGAGACAGATTCTCAGCAGCAGAATCTCTCCTGTTGTCAGGCCCACGAAGACGGGGCATATCTGTCTTTATTGAATCTCGATCCTTTGGCTTTGGCGCAACACTCCCTTTGCGCCCCTCGTCCGCATATCTTTATTGCCTACCGCAGAGCGCCGCGTCTCTCGTTTCGTCCGCCGCTGTGGAATGAGGGCTGCTGCTCTCCGCCTCGGCCCGTTGTCCTCCACTCTCCGCAGATCAAGCCAACTTCCCAGAGAATCGTCTCTTCCTCGACGCGGCACGCGCCCCATCGCAATGGTCTCGTCCTCCCCCAAGCCCTCGTCGCCCTTGGACGAGCTGGATGTCGCGGCCGTCGTGGAGGGCTTTGATGCCCAGGGTGAGCAGGGTCTGAACCCAACCCCGGCTCCGAACCAACCAGACTCCGAGAGGCTCAAGACAACCACCAACGGCAGCGCTCAGAACACCAGACGGCCCAAGCAAAAGAAGCCGCAGCAGCAGGGCCCGCCTCCCGTCTCAGACCCCAATGTGCCCCTCATCACTCCGTCGGAGACCCGTGGCCCCGACCATACCACTTCGAAGGCGATGGTCTGCGCCGCGTTGCCCCATACCACTTCACCTACAACACCCATTGCAAAGAGCGCTGGCGCAACCGGCCCCTGCTCGAAATCTACGAGTCCGAGTTCCGGGACCGGCCGCTCCAGTACTACCGCGATTCCATGGTGCGCGGCAACATCTTTGTCAACGGTCGCCGTGTTGGTCCTGATTACATCCTCCGCAACGGGGATCTCATCTCGCATACACTCCACCGTCATGAGCCGCCCGTTACCGAGGACCCAGTCCAGGTCATCCACGAGGACGAGGACATGATTGTCATCAACAAGCCGGCCGGCGTGCCTGTTCACCCGGCTGGCCGCTACAACTTTAACTCGGTTATTGAGATCATGAAGTCTGAACGGGGGGAGGCGTGGATGCCCTATCTCTGCAACCGCTTGGACCGTCTCACAAGTGGCATCATGTTTATCGCAAAGAATCCTCCCGCCGCCGAGGCGCTCGGCATCAAGATCAAGCAGCGAACAGTCAGAAAGGAGTACATCGCACGTGTCATGGGCAAGTTTCCAGACGGCGAGGTTGTCTGCGACCAGCCGATCCTGCAGATCTCGCCAAAGCTGGGCCTCAACCGGGTCCGCGCAAATGGAAAGACTGCTCGAACCGTGTTTAAGCGTCTAGCTTATTATCCCCCTCAGACGGAGAAGAGACAGAAGGAGATGAGCGGCCCAAGACACCAGAAGAGGAACTGGATGAGAAGCACCACCCTTGGATCAACCAGAGGGGTTACTCTGTCGTCCGATGTCTCCCAGTTACGGGTCGGACTCACCAGCTCCGCGTACACCTTCAACACTTGGGACACCCTATCCAGAACGATCCCATCTACGCCAATCGGCGAGTCTGGGGCTTCGACCTAGGCCAGAACGACGCGGAGGGGACCCTCAACACGGACGAAGATGTCGTGAGTCGCTTGTCTCGTATGGGCAAGGACGAGGTCGCAGATGCAGTAGCCTACTACGATGCCATGGTGGACAAGTATGAACAGAAGCGGGCTGAGAAGCTGACGGGCAACCTCTGCGACGTATGCCAAACGCCTCTGTACTCGGACCCCGGTAGCCACGAGTTGTCCCTATGGCTCCACAGTCTTCGATATGAGGATGCGGGCGGCAGCTGGTCGTATGTCAGCCCGCTCCCTCGGTGGGCGCTCCCACCAGAGGGCATGAGTGGGCCAACAACGGTTGGCGGGATGGAGGAGCTGGTGGAGGCGGTAAAGGACGAGAATCCCGAGATATCATGACCACTGTCTTTGTCTTTAGGGCCATCCATGCAAGTCACAGATGCTACCACCACAAGGCAGCGCGCCACCAGATAGACTAAAAGGGAACGAGGGCGCAATCTCGTAGACGCGCAGCTGAGCTCCACCCCAACCAAGAAGACTCGTCGGATACGGGGTGCTCTATCGGTCGGAAACTCGACCCCATCCATGATGGTCTAGAAAGAGAACCCGATCCTGGGTCCAGGAACCGTGGACCGGGTTGCCCCGTGGATGTGCGTATCCCCCCCCCTGCAAGCGCCGCAGGAAACGTGAAGCCGACGACGGCTCTGCCCCATCGCCAAGCTCTCTAGCCTTGGGCGAGCATTCTTGCCACGAGGCCGGTCGAGATAGGGTAGATGGACATGGAGAGGAGGAGTTGGGTAATCAGTAAGACTCCTGGGCGGTATCAGGTGTCGTTGGGCGGATGAACTGTGGCTTCGGATCTGAGCTCGTCCCGCGCGCGCGGTAATCGACGGGCGAGGCAGAGGACTTGAGACACGGCAGTGGGACTGGCGATGGCGACAACGGACAGATGTTAAGAGGCTCGACGAACGTGAGAGGCGCATTGTGAAGCAAGCCAACAGAGATGAATGCCGCTGGCCCGGAAATGTTATACCTCACGGGGCGTCTAACCTCGTGGAGCGGGACTAAGCCCCGTCAGAGGGGAGAGACCAGAAGGAGAGCATCTCCAGGGTCTGAATGGATTGGGCATGTCCAGATCCAGCAATATTACGGAGCACGAAGCAGACATCAGATCAAATCTCCAAAAAACCACCAGCCAGCTAGCAAGGACGGGGGCTCGCGTGGCCCAACGCATTCCACAGTGACGATGGGAGCCAAGACTTTCCCGGCCCGGACTCTGGAAACAAATTTGGGCGAGAGGACCATTTCTTTTGCCAAGACCCTGGGAAAGTTGACGGACACACGATGGGGGATCAATAGACCAGAACCGGGTGGACGCATCCGCGGCGGCCGTCTTGGCCTCGAGGGCAACAGACGGACAAGTTTAGGTCGAGACTTGAGGCTGGACACCCCCGGCCAGATTCTCAGATGTGAAAAAGGACAGAGACGACAGACGCCAATCAACCCTGAATCACGCTGCATGAGGCATTGGTCATGGGGTTGAGGGATTGCACCGTTCGGAACAGCGCCACCAGCTTGAGGACAGGGTCGTGATATCACTCTCTCAGCAGGCATACATACATAGACCAAGATTAAAGAGCAAGGGCAGAGCTTCCCAAAGAGGGCAATAGAACCCTTGACCGAGCCGCCGCCCGTCAAACAAAACAAATCAGAACCTAAACAAACAAAGCAAGGGGCCCATGGAATTGTGACGGGCGATCATGGAGTGAGTGTCCCACAGCACGTAAGCCCCCCCGTCAAAAAAGCCCTCCGAGTGGCCCAAGGTTTTGCGGGCTGGCTTTCGTTGGAGTTTCTTTTTTATTTCCTGGGGTAAGAATACGGTTCACGCACCAAAAGAAGAAAAGGGATTGTTTGCTTTTTTCGCCTCTACGGATCCGCCGCGTGCGAGAAATGTGGACATTTTTGGCTTTTTTCCCCTTCCTTTTGGGTGGTACCCTTGCTCGTAGAAGCCGATTTCGTCAACGGCAGCCATCTGGGCTGTTACCACGTTGCCGGGTCGCCTCCATGTTTGAGGATGCTGAAGAGGCTTTTCTCTGCGGTGGCGCATCATTTGGAGGATTCACGTTCTGCTCGGTTGGGCATCTTGACTAGAAGGGGAGCCTTGTCTCTCGTTTGGTGTTGACGGTAAGGGACCTCTTTTCTTCCCTTGACGGGAGATGATTGATGGGGGGGAAGCGATAGAGCAAGGGACTCTACAAGCAAACGTCATGATGTGTACGAATCCATGGAAAGCGGCATTGAACGCGGCAGAAGGGCAGAAAAAGACAGGTACGGAGAGCCGACGTTGTCAGCTGAAAAAGAACCCTCGCAGAAGCGGCTGAATATTCCAGAGGCGACCGAAATTACCGAATCTACTGCTGCACCTGCAATCCTTCTCCCGTGTCTTCGGGGAGGGCGTCGGATTACTATGCTTCAAATGGCGTCCTGTCCCGTGATGGATGACGCCTCACGGAGATGACGCCATGAGAGTTTACCGTCCGTCAGAGAAAACCCTCTTTTTTTTGCTTCTTGTTCTTTCTTCGGCGAAGGAAAGGAACATTCTCTCAAGCGCAGCCCTCACGCAAGCCTGCGGGACTGGAACAAGCTCTTCCCAATCAGGTGGTTTCCAGCGCGAGGGGGGGGGGGGTGGTGGTGGTTGGCAAAAAAGGAAGAAGAAAAAAACGGCGACGGTAGGTTACCTCTCCCCACGATGATGATGATGGTTGAAGGCCAGTCGGACCTGTAAACTTGAGTCCGGTGCCGTCTTCGCCATGTGGGCGATGCCGGCCACCCGCCCGATCTCCGACCCAGTCGCCACGAGGAAGAGGAAAAGCTGGGTAATTCCGAGTTTCGTCCACCTGAGGAGAGGGGGGGCGGCACATGTGGTATGTAACAGCAGCACGTTGGAGGTGATGTTTCGGGGACTTGTGGATGGATGGGTGATGGGATTGACAACGGCACGGCGGGGGGCCGCCTAGAATGAGGGAGGCAATCCCCTCGGATCACTGCCATGCGTTATCAGAAAAGAATGGAAGGCCTGCTGGGCGCGGCAGAGCGCTCGCGCGTGCATGAGGCAGGGGAAAGGCAAGATGGATGGGCCATGACTGGCTGTCACTCTGTGCGTATGATGATGCCTGATCTGCAAGGAGATGCGGCTGGGATATCTCTCTCCCTCTCTCTCGAGTCCCCCCTTCGCGGGGAATCCGAAAGAGGGGATGCCATGGGATGCCATGGGAGATTGTCCATCCCCAATGCCATCACAGACCGCCAGATGTGCCATTGGCAGCGAGCGAGGGCCGTGATGATGACATGGGGGAATGAAGGGATCGACGGCCTGGGACTGGTCCTGCCGGGGAGGGGGCGCATGTTCATGCTTGCTTGCTTGCTGTTCAGAGGTTGGAACTTGGTTGCTTCCATGTTCCATGACTTGACTTGCATCCGACCAGACTGGATCCATTGGAGACGGACAGACAGACCGCAACGCTCCCACGTTTCTGCTGGCGGCCGATGTGTTGCAGCAGCGCGCACGCACATGGTAGGTATCGCCGACTTTCATGGTATGTCCGATTTTCATGGGGGAGGCGCCTCACGCTTCACGCCTCACGCTCGACGCGCGCATGGCTTTACGCCGTAGACGCTAGAGCACCTCTTCTGGTGTTTCTTGCTGCTGCTGCAACTCCCCTAGGGCTCTCTCACTCTCTTACTGCACGAACATCACCTAGCTCACTCTCTTCCATGTTCCCCCGCTATCCCCTCATGGGCATGGTCGACCTGCTATTCCCCCTGGTCCTTCCAACGTGCTCCACCAGCTAATTCTCATCCCAAGAACCCCACTCTTTTCTTCTCCTCCCTCCTCCCTCCTACAAGGACAGGCCGCCGGCCACGACGCGCTACTCGAAAGCCACCTTTGGTAGAGCCACGGCCTCTCCCTCTCTGACGACCGACCCACGCCCTCTCGACTACGCCGGATATCGGCTAGGTCTCCTGCAAGCGGCCCAAGGCCAAAGTTTATTCTCGCAGGGACACACCAGCACGCAGAAGGGCAAGAGCAGCAGCAGCACACACAACGCGCTGGACGGGTCGACACGACGGTGTCATGTCATGGCATTGCCCTGGAGTTCTCCGCTAGGCGCTGTAACCCGTCGACCATGGATCCTGATGGGCTTCTAGGGCTACGGCTTGCCTGCCAGCCCCGGCCGACATCCAGGGCCCTCCGCACGCCCCCCCCCTCCCGGGGAGCATCAGAAATCTGAGACATTGCACGCCCTTTTCCCTCTCCTCTGATGCTGCTGCTGGCTGTTTCCCTCAGACGGTCAGAAAAGAAAGTGGTGGACTCCGGGACGGCAAGGCATATATGGCAGAGACGCCATTTGCTCCGTGCTCTGCTGCTCCACCGCCCAGTGACATGGAGCTTATTGGGTTATTTGTCGGCTGCACAGTTATACAGGAAATACAGCAATGGCTGGACAACCAGAGGGAGACACGAGCGGCGAACTCTGCGGTCGAGGACGGGCATGTGCGGACATGCGCGGACATGCGCCCAAGACCTCCATGTAGCTGGCCGTACCGCAGACGGTGACAGGAGAGGCCGTGGCCTGTAACCAACGTGCCTTGTCTACTCTTACAGTGCAGCGACGACGACGCAGCGAGCGAGCGAGCGAGCGAGGATGAGATACCCACTTCGCCCACAAAGCCTCCAGTATCCGTGGTCCGGCGAGCGGAGCCTCTCTTCTGGAGATGCGAGTGGGAAGGGTCCGTGAGCTTCAGTGGGGACCCGTGGTAGGGGACGCTCGCTCGCTCAACCTCTGGAGCCATGATCCATGGAGGAATGACCCAAGTCCCGCCATGCCCAAGAGGCCCGGATACATCCCCAGCGAGAGGACCAGCATTGGAGAGGCATCAAGACGCAGCGGCCAGGCCAGGCCCGACCCAGGCGCAGCCAGTTCACCTGGGGCATAACAGAGGACAAAGGGCAAGGGCAGGGACAGGGCTGCAGAGTATACAATCAATCAATGGCATCTTCTCACTACACGGTCACAGAGGACAAGACGACATGAGCTGAATGGGATGTCAGTGACTCTCGCAACAGTCAAGGACCGCTGCTCCCATGTTGCCTCCACCGTCCGGGCTTGATCCGGGAGACAGGACGGCGCATCCACAGAGATACAAGCCACCCCCGAAGGTTGCAAGAAGGTTGGTCCAGGTTTCTGGTCTGCCTCAAGGGACACACCACAGACAGACACAGGCAGACACATGGGATGGGGAGGAGGGTCTCCTCTACAAGCACGACGTATCTGGTACACTGCCGTGGCGCACCGGACCGCGCTCGACCAGACAGAGGGGACCCACGCTGGACCTAGCCTTGCCCCCGATGGGCGATGGCGCATGGCCATGGCACACTACCGGGGTATGCCCAGGGATCCAAGGGTCTGCGAGGATGGGCCACCACCACGAGAGAGTGCCGCACTACGTGCTCCAACGACCACGGAGGATGGCTAGCAGTACACGCCAGAGGCGCGGAGGAGGGAGACGAGTCCAAAATGCTATAACTAACACCCCTGGCCCGCCGAGGAGCCCAGGTCGATCAACTAGCTGGGCCGATCTCCATGCGAACACTTGCTCCAAGGCTCTTGCTCCACAGCTACGAATACCCTGCCTGCATCATCTAAATACTCCAACCTGGGACCTTGGGATTCCTTTCTTCTTCTCTTTGCTTTTTCGCCCAGAGGAGATCTATTGGAGACTTGACATCTCTACACCACACAATCTTACACCACACACGCACACATACACCCACCACCCACGCCTATATCTTGTCGTCTGTCCTCGGACTTGATATGACCCAGCAGATCCCCATGTCCTTTCGCCGAACAGCCTCAGACCTCTCCTCCCCCGTCGGCGACTCGTCACCAACACACTACAACAACACAAGCAACACCGACAACATGGTTCGCTCATCTTCAGCAGAGCCCGCCAAGACCACCAAGCGGAAGGGTATGTCGATTGACCTCTCGTTGCTTTGTCGGGACAAAGCAACGAGGGACAATGCCATGTGTGTCATTGATTAGCACTAACACGCCCAACACAGGCACCCGAAGCGTCTCTACCCTCACACCCTCACAACTCGCCCGCAAGCGAGCCAACGACCGCGAGGCTCAACGAGCCATCCGGGCCAGGACCAAGGAGCACATTGAGCGTCTGGAGCGCGAGCTGGAGGACCTCAAGAGCAAGCAGAACCGCGACCAGACAGTCCAGGAGCTCCTGCGCCGGAACAAGGCGCTCGAGGAGGAGCTGATGCGACTCAAGGAGACCATGGGCGTGTCCATGACCTCGTCGCCCTACTCCACACCAGGTATGGATGAGCAGCAGCGACCAATTCGCGATCATGAGCTGACAGCGACAGCAGTGTACGATGATAACCTCAGCTCCGGCAGTGGCGCAATCCCCAGCCCTCGCGGCTCACCCTTCCCCTCTGGCGACTACAACTCCCTCCCCGACTACGGACAGCAATATGTCCCCCTCCCCAACAACTGCGAGTCATGGGCCAGCACAGTGCCCTGCGCCGTCCCCTCCAACGTGTCCAGCCCTTCGTCATCAGCCGACGACTACAGCACGGGCTACATCCCCACGAGCGTGCCGGCGTCGATGCTGCCGTCCAACAACACGAGCACGTCGAGCATCAGCGCGGTGGGCCACAACAAGGACGTGATCAAGATGGAGTATGAAGACGTGGACCATCACGGTACGATCCCCCAAGGACTGACTACCTGATGTGCGCCTAGGAGAGGAGGCTAATCACGCTCAGTGTCTAGACGCCGGGTTCCGCCTCAGCAACCCCTCGCTTCCGCCCGCCACCCCCCATACCTACATGCAGCAGCAGCAACAGCAGCAGCACCATCACCACCCAGCACCAGCAGCCCGCGTGGAACATGTATCCGGTCTACTACCCCCAGGCGCAGTCCTCGGTTCACTGAAGGGTCACCACGTGCCGAGCTCCCCCGGCGGCAGCTGGCCGGTGCCCGTCCTGACGACCGCTCCGGCCTGCCGCTTCGACGAGCTCCTGGTGGGCTTCCTGCAGGACTGCCGCCGCATGGCCACGGCCGAGTCCATCTACCAGACGCTGGGGCCGCCGGCCGTGGACGTGCGGTCGCTGTTCCGGGGCCACGACGCGCAGGGGCAGCTCGCGTGCTCGCCTCACCCCGTCACCGACCTGATCCGCAGTCTGGTGGACATTGCGGGCATGACGAGGCTCACCGAGAGGATCGCCATCTTTGCGCCTCTGCAGACATTGGTCTGCTGGCTGGCTCACCCCACGCCCGAGAGGCGGGCGCGCGTCAGCGACGACTACATGCCCCGGGAGAAGCAGCTGTCGACCCGGCACCCTCAATGGATCGACCTGGTCCTCTGGGGCGGGCTGCGCGAGGCCATGATAGAGCAGCAAGAGGTGTACGCCACAGAAGAGTTCCAGCGGGTCTACTTTGACTCGCTGCGCCTTGTCAACTGGCCCTACCAGCCGCTCGACGGACTAGTCACGGATCCCCAGACGGGCCATGTTGGGCTCACAGATGCCCTCATGGCGCACGCCATGAACGGGGCCAACTGGCGGCTGAGCGAGTCGTTTGCCCAGCGGTACCCGGAGCTTGTCGAGCTTGTTGAGCTGGAGGGTCAATGACCTTCTCTTGACCCTTTCCTTTCACGACATGTTTTTTGACCTTGACATTTATCCCCCCTACCTCACTGTTGATAATGACGGATCATATGCCTCGGCAGACTCTGTGGGAGAATACGGCACCACATTGTCGATCAAGGAGACTGGACTCTCCCGCCGCGGCAAGTCTCTCACATACTGGACCCAAGGGGCCAAGATATTTTTCTTTTTCCTTATCATGTTTCTTGTTACTCTCGAGGTCTCGGCAGCAAAAGGACCTCTACAAAAGCATCCGATACTATATCACGAAGCCACCTAGATAGAGGAGGAAGAGTCACTACCTACTACCACTACTACTACCACCACCATCACCATCACACACTCTCATCGAGAACACAAACAAACACTTTAACGGCCGGAAACCCTGTACTGCATCTTACATCACATGTCACGTTATGCTATGGAGTTGTCTAAGTTTGGGGCGTCTTTTATTACCTGGGGGACACCTTTTGGGGCGTGCATTGGGACCATGGGACATGGGGGAAATTGGCGGCGATATGGGGTTCTTTTTTAGAGAATTGGACTTTTGGGTATCTATTTTCTTGATTTCTTGGGCATTGATGATTACGAACTCCCGTTGGGTCTTACTGGGGGAAACACACACACCAAAAAACAAGCAAGGGTAGACAGACCAAGCAACGATTGAGAAATAACAAAAAATCCATGGGCAATCAATATTAGGTCCCCATTTCTATCTCGGTGATGACATTCCAGGCCGCGGAATTGGAGCTAATTGGACAAGGCAAGTGTGGTGTAATTACCAGACGAGGCTCTCTCTACTAGACCCAACTGACGGGTACATGCCCCGGTCACATTCACCTTCATCTCGATCGTCTACCGTTGGCCGTTCAGACAAGGGTAGGGAAGGAGGAGGATCCCCCGCCGTCTGAACTCGTTTCTGGGCCTGTCGTCTTTTGATCCCCACTCGGCAGACCGGGGGACCACAAAGGGAGTCTAGAGAGGATGAGGAAAGGTAGAGCGAGGGTGAACGACGCTAGAGCTCGTGGATAGCACGAGCTGGACAAGGACACACACCAGGGGGGGCGATCATGAGAGTGGACAGAGACAGTCAAGAGTGGGGATGCGTAGAGAGAATGAGAGATATTGGGGGCAACTCTGCTGTAAGAGTCAAGAAAAAGATGCCCCCATCTAAGACGCTGCAATGCGACTGTACCTTCTCTCGAACATGGCAAATCCTTCTTTGAGAGCTTCCATTTCGCCCCTCGCCCCCCCCCCCCCCCCTTTTCGATGACTGGTTCGATAACGTCTTTGCTTGCTTTTTTCGCCTCTCACATGGGAAGGATCTCTATGACAGCGCGAGTGGCGAGAACCAGCACGTGGCCCCCGTTCGGGATCTGAAGTTCATGACATGGGGGGGGAGAGGAAAAAACGGTGACAGCTGTGAGGGTCTTGATGCGGTCGCCCTCTTTCATACAGCGCCCTCCGGGATGGGCGCTGAAAAAGCAAGACGCCCAACTGTCGGCGCGACAGCCCTTCATGGTCGTTCTGGTTAAAGTCAAAAACAGGCTTCGAGAAGGAGGAAGCGCAGACGAGCAAGCGAATCAGAGAACGCCCCCGAACGGGAAGTTTACGGCCTCACGAGATTCAAGGGAAAACGTGTGTGTGTGTGTTCTGGGCGTTTACTGGATACGGTAGAACAGCTCAGCCATGGCAACGGCATATGCCGTAGAGAAGAATGAAGAAAGAACCAACGCGGGAAGCGCCATGGCGTTCGGTTGATGATTATCTCGTTTCGAGAACGCAAAGTAACGCCAGAAACGCGACGGTGGTCCAGCTGCTGTCGAGTCGGTTGTCACCACTGGCCTCCACGAGATGCATCATCGACCTGCCGTTGAGACATGCATGCAAGAGCCATTTTCTTCAAGACGCAACACGCAGAGTAAAAGGGGAACTTGAGCAAAGAGAGAAAAATCAGAGCGTCAACTGAGCATTCTCCTGCAGCAACGCTCGGTGCCATGTGCGTATGTGGCTTACAGGGGAAAGCACACTCAAGTCCCCTTTGGCGAAAAGAACGCAGGACGTTGTCGCAAAGAGGTTTTGACTTGCATAATCGCGGTGAAAGAGAGGGCTCGAGTACGTACCCGAGGGCTAGAAAACCTAGAAAAAGCCTGGAAGGAAGAGGGAGGGGGTGTTTGTTTGTTTGCTTTTTCGCGCCGAGTTTGAGGATCGAAGCCAATGCAAGGCGAATCTGCAAGTTGACATGGGAATGGCATCGGCACGTGTTGTGTGGACTGAGTAACGAGGTGTGCGAGTCCTTGCCCTCTCGAATGCGGCAATAGACGGATCCTGGTTGGACCGTGCGAGTGGCACCCAAAAGCAAAGAGAAGAGTTGTTGTCGTTGTCCTTGAAAGGGCGGTCATAGAGTTTGACGCTAGAAGGATTGCTGATGCTTCCATCGGCACAAGAGCAAGGGGAGCGGGAAGACTGCCAGGTGAGACATTGGGAACGACGTCAAGAAGAAGAAGGAAGGGGGAACAAGAACGGATGGAGAAGACAAGGCGTCTTGGGCGTTGACGACGGTGATGGTGATGGTGATGGTGTGCTCATCAGCGTGGTTTTCCGTCGTCTTGCCTTTTTGGGCCATCGTGACGATGCAGACACACAGACGTTTCTGTTCTGTCTCTCTCTGAAGCATAGAGAGAGACAGAGACACAGAAACAGAGAGAGTCGGGCAGAGACGGACGGGGATACCCGGCAACACCAAGATTCGCCGAATCAGGGGGCGTGAAGCGGTGATTGCCCGACAACCGCAACCGCAACCGCAACCGCAACCGCAACCGCGACAAACTGGGGTGACGGTAAAGTATCTTTTCTTCCAGATGCCGCAATCAAACACAAGAGAGATTATCAGACACAAAACGACACAACCATTGTCGATCATCGGCTCTAAGCCGACATGATGCAGCTGCAGCAACAGCAACAGCAACACAACAGCTTCAGACATTGTAGGATTCGCGATGGGGATCTCTGCTGAACAGTTGGGATCATCCCTGGTAATCCCCTCTCTCCGCTGACTGGGGCCCTCGAGGGAAAAGGCGTGGCTTGCAGGGATTGCCTCTCCAGGGATGCCGTCGATCACCACGCTAGCAGGGGAGGGAGCAGAAGAGGGTCGACAGAGAAGGGGGCCCTTTTTCTGCTCGTGCGCATCCAAAATCACGGTGAAGGAAGGACCTGAAAGAGAGGGAGACAGAGCATCGAGTAAAGCGAATTGGTCCATCTGGAAAGCATGTGAAGCTCCATCTGCCGAGCACTCCAACCCAGCGATCCTTCCCCCCATTTTCGTTTCGTCATGAGGTATCAGGGGTTCAAGGGGAAAACGCCAGCAGGAGCTGCAAGCCATGGCAGGCAGGTGCTGAATCTGGCAAAGGGGACACAGCAAGCAGCGTGGGACTGCAACCCGCCGTGTGGACCGATTGCGCGGAGAAGAGAAGGGGGGGGAGAGGGACTCTAACGACGTAAAAGCCACGAGGCAGTCATGGAGCAAGGAAGAGGGTCAGTGACAAGAAATAAGACAGAGTTGACAAGGTCCTGTTCAGCTCTTGGGGCACAGACAATTGGGTCATGGGGTATTGGCCAGCCAGCCAGCCTCCCTCCCCTTCATCTCCATCTGCATGGAAAACCCCGTGGGAGTGCCCATCTCGAGAAGCTCAGGTCCTTGGATATCCGCTACGTAAAAGCTTGAGGTTGGATATCCTCCATTGGTCGTTGAGAGAGATGAGGTGCTTCTCTTCGCCCGGTGAGGCTTGGGACGGACGACGAGGTGACGGGTGGCTTCAAGCTTGTTCGAGAAGAAAAGGCAAACACAGAGTTTCCCTCCGTTTTCCTTCCTTCTCTTCTTCTTTTTGCCTCCTCCCCTCCCTCCATGGGCGCACGCCCTCGCCATCCTCCTCTCTCCCGGCACGTGGCCAAGGGACGCTTGGCTGCAAGCCACGAGTTTATTGCTGGAGGGCCGACATGCAACCCAAGAGAAGGGGAACCCCCGCCTCAAGTACAGGATACAAAGGCGAGGCTAGAGAGGTCGTAGACTTCAGGTCCGAGAGGGGATCAATGTCGCTCTCCTCTCACACCCAGCGGCAAGCCATGTGGACGTGACACGTGCGTGTGTGTGTAGGTGCGTTTGTGTGTGTCCTCGTACTGGGGCAAACCCGGCTTGGCCCATTGCTTGCTTGGAGCAAGCTTCTCACGGTGACGGTGACGGTGAGCGTCGAGGTGTGGTCAGTGACGTGCCCCCTTCGGTTCGGGAAGGCGTCCTGTAGGCGGTCAAGGGGGAGGGAGAGCACGGAGCACACACACAAGGCAGAGGATGCCGAGAGGCAGACGGTAATCTTTCCGAGCCATCGCCGTTTGACCTGGAACCCAGAATTCCGAGCCCATCTCGGGTTCCTGGTAGCCGGGTTGTCTGCCCAGCTCCGGAGGGATTAGCCGCCAAGGATTCGAGGCTAACCGTCAGTCAATCACTGGAGATCTCCCCCTAGAGTCACCAACTCTAGCAACTGAATGATATGACTTGGAGACGCCACCGAGACGTCGACTTGGGCGAAAGCCTCATGCTGGCAATCCGAGATTGGGCAAGTTGCACCAGGGAGAGTATCCATCCGTCTCCGAGAACCCGATCACCAACACGCCCGCCAGTCGACGAGATCATCAGCGGGTGGGCTCCGTGTGCCCTATTCTGGACAAAGAGCCCACTGTATGTGTCTGTGGCTGAAACCCTTCTTCACCCCCCTTCGTCTACCCAATCGCTGCAAGGACAGGAACAAGCAAAGGCATCGCATCATGCCCAAGAACCGCATAGCCGGGAGGCTGCATGCTGTAGAGAGCCTTGTGCAACCTCACTATGCGACGACGAGATGCGAGAGCCAGGTCGGCGGGTTTGGCGCTGCTCACTTAGCTGTTTCACTCCCGGCGCCTCTCCTGTGCACCAGGCCCGGAGCAGCCCCCGGGGCGAACTGATAGCATGCCGGTCGGGGCAGTGACAACATTGGGACGTGTCGGGTAAATGTTTGGCATCGCGCGGGTCTCCTCCCGGGTCCAGGACGCCCACGATCCGGGGTTCATTCTGATTTAGCCTTGGGGGTCCAGCAGCAGCAAGCAACCACGCCGGCGGCCCTTTGTGATCTATCACGTCCCTTCGCTCCTCATGGCTTTCAGCGAGGCCTCTTGGCGTCGCGACGGACTTGGGCGCGAGGACCAGCAGGCGGGACTCTTGCAGGAGATGGGCAATGCACGGGGGGGAGGGGTCTCGTCTCGCTGCTGACTCCGAGCCGCCGGGGCATAGTCCAGGACTCCATTAGGGACGTTGGTCGTTGGTGTACCGGCAGAGAGATTTCCTTCCGCCTCCGCCTCCGCCTCCGCCTCCGGCTGAGGGTGAGACCGATAGAGAGACAGAGGTGAGCATGAGCGAGTCTTGCTTGGGCCTCATTCCGTGGCCTCTTCCGTGGTCCGGCTCAGCCTGCTAGCCTCGAGTGACACTTTGTAAAACGTCTGGATCCATGCAGAGAAGCCAGCAAGGTTTGGGTTGACCGCAGGAGCCACGCGCTGGGAGGGACGGCGTCTAGATCAATGCCCGTCGGCGATCAAATCAGGGCTGTCCATTGCCTCGCCTGGCGCTGCCTGGTGCCGTCATTTGCCCCGAGTGTGTTGTGCATGTCACTCCTGCGACCCCCTCCGCTCTCGATACTTTAGGCTGATCCGGCCGCCGTTTTCTTCTCCTTCTCGAATTGAGTCCTCAGCCGTAACTTCGGCAGGCGTTCCGTTCAGGAAAGCAGAAGCGCAGAGCAGAGACCAAGACACGGCACGGTTGGTAGGGCGCTTCTGGCTTCTGGTGGCGCCTAGGCCATCGCCAGGCGTAGAATGCACGTTGCAGACAGCGAAAATGGCGGTAATCAGGAATCAATGCCTGTGACTGACTGATACCACCCATGCCCATCAAACCAAGTCCATGACACGCCAGGGATCACGGAGCAAGGGAAGCTGTGTCTGTACGTACTGCATGTACGGCACTGTCATATGTACACTTTGAACAAAAGGCAAATGAAACCA
The DNA here is from genome assembly GCA_020883615.1 of Fusarium virguliforme. NCBI lineage: Eukaryota > Fungi > Ascomycota > Sordariomycetes > Hypocreales > Nectriaceae > Fusarium > Fusarium virguliforme. The sequence continues at coordinate 607,174 of JAJHJD010000012.1, read as the reverse complement.
TGGGCCTTTAGTTCCCAAACTAGTCGTTGCCGCGGGGGATCTGGACTTGGTCTAGCTCGCGTCGTATCTGTGCCAAGGATCAAGGGGCTGCTTCGACTTGCCGCCGGCTGGGACTCTTCCGGTTTGCCTGTGCTCCAACGTCTGGAGAAGGTGTGTGCGAGTGCGAGTGTGTGTTGGTGTTGGTCACTGTTCCTCGCGTAGGACGTTGGTGATGATGTAGAACCTTGGCAAGACGTAGCCATGAATGTCGTCTGATCTTCCATCGGGCAGAGGGAAACGTAATCGAACAGGAATCGTGATTCAAGCATCGCATATCGAGAATTGAGGGATTCACCCTCTCGTTGCTTTTTCTTTCCATTGCGCATTTCCGCCGCGCATGAACCGGTGGGCCTGGAATACCCGGCTGACCTCCGCGAACTCCGGCACCTAGGCCGTCTCTGGGTCGGACAAGGCGCCGGCGGGCTGGCTAGATTTCCGGCAGTATCCGGCCAAGACCAAGGAGAACAGGCTCATCCTGAAGCGGACGAAAGGCGAGATGGCCTCACGGGTTCGGGTCTGCGGTTACACAAACGACGAGAGCCTCAAGCGGCTTCCCGGGACAGCGGGACTGGCCCTCTTCCGTCCGTCCCTTGGTGATCCGGCTCCCTGGGTAGCCGTTCCCGTGCCCCAGCCAGCTACCGTGGCCTTGGGAGCGGAACCTGTTGGTGCGGGATTCACCACGCAACGGTCGACGGCGGCGGGAGACGGTTGGCTCCAGGGTTGTGCGGCTGTGAATTGTTTGCTCCTCGCCAAGTCTTTGTGTTGGCCGTGTTTGGTGAGCCAGCTGACCACGCTTGAGTGATGGACGCCGAGCCAAGCTGAGATAAAGAATAGGCGATTGATATCCATCCCACGTTTTGATGCTGGAGTTTGCCCTCGTCAAGCTCATGCCAAGATCGTGCCAAGTCCCACTCCAAGACTCCGGATTATTCCCACTGCCTCCTTCCTTCTCTTGATTCTAACACGTGAGCAGTCACCTGACCGTCCAGCATCATGGAAGGTCATCACTATCGTCGATACCTATCCAGCTCGTTCCACTTTGGCATAATCTCATGATAACTGCAGATGCCAATTCTCTTGTCCATGTAATCCTTTATTCCCCGCTTTCTCCTGTTGTCTTATTCCTCTTGGTCTGTCTGGCGGAATATCGTCCCGACGAAGCGAAGAGCCTGGCAGGGGTTCAGGAAGACGCCTTCCTGATTGGCCGATTCACCGGTTAATCCTCGCTAGAACGGTGACAGCTCCTCCTCAGCTGCGGCATCATGGGGCTTCACCTCCAACTTTGCTGCTCTTCTGGCATCATGAGACGCGATTCTCTGGTTCAATTGGCAAACGGCTTTCCGGAATCAACCATGACTACAGACCGGCTATGCATCGGCTTCAGGCAGAACTGTCGGTCAGGCGGCTGCGGGGTTGCTATTTAACCTGCCGTCCTTGCCAGAGGGGATTTGAGCGAGCGCATGCCTTGCTCTGGACCAGAAAGAAAGGTCCTCAAGAATTGACTGATATTTCGTCTCTCTGAACCTTTCTTTTCGTGATTGGGACCATCTGACTTGTGAAAATGGCCGATATCAACGTTGAAGATGTCCTCAAGAAGCTCACCCTCGCGGACAAGGTGGCTCTCCTGGCAGGTTTGTGATACAACACCATGACCAGCCCGGAACTCGACTGACTCTCCCCAAGGTGTCGACATGTGGCACACCAAGGCCTTTCCTGAGCATGGAGTCCCCTCCATCCGCGTCTCAGACGGCCCCAACGGCGTGAGAGGAACCAAGTTCTTCAACGGCATCCCCGCAGCATGCTTCCCCTGTGGTACCGGCCTCGGTGCCACCTTCAACAAGGCGCTGCTCGAGGAGGCAGGAAAGAAGATGGGCGAAGAGGCCATTGGGAAGAGTGCTCATGTCATTCTCGGCCCAACCATCAACATGCAGCGCTCTCCTCTCGGCGGACGTGGCTTTGAGTCTATCGGCGAGGACCCCTTTCTCGCTGGACTCGGCGCTGCCGCCATTGTCAGGGGTATTCAGAGCACAGGTGTTCTGGCTACCGTCAAGCACTTTGTGTGCAATGACCAGGAGCACAAGCGCATGAACGTCCAAGCCATCGTTACCGAGCGCGCCCTCCGCGAGATCTATGCCCTCCCCTTCCAGCTCGCCGTCCGTGACGCCCAGCCCGGCGCCTTCATGACCGCCTACAACGGCGTCAATGGTACATCCTGCAGCGAGAACTCCAAGCTGCTCAACGACCTGCTCCGAAAGGAATGGGGCTGGGAGGGTCTCGTCATGAGCGACTGGTGGGGCACCTACAGCTCATCGGATGCCGTCAAGGCCGGCCTGGACCTCGAGATGCCTGGCCCTACCCGCTGGCGAGGTGATGTCCTCAACTTTGCCGCTGCCACGGAAAAGGTCTGGGGCCATGTCATTGACGACCGAGCTCGGGAGGTGCTCAAGTTTGTAAAGAAGTGTGCCGCATCTGGTATCCCTGAGAACGGCCCAGAGAAGACACTGGACACGCCCGAGACAGCGGCTCTCCTCCGCAAGATTGGAAACGAGAGCATCGTCCTTCTCAAGAACGAGAAGAACGTTCTTCCTCTTGCCAAGGACAAGAAGACGCTCGTCATCGGACCCAACGCCAAGGTCGCAACCTACCACGGCGGCGGCTCTGCCTCGCTCGCTGCCTACTACGCCGTCACCCCTTATGATGGCATCACTGAGAAGCTTGGCAGCGCCCCGGCCTACACTGTCGGCGCTTACACCCATAAGCTGCTGCCCCTGCTGGGCGACCGGACCAAGGGCCCCGACGGCAAGACTGGCATGAGCTGGAAGGTGTACAACCAGCCTCCCGGCACCTCGTCCCGCGAGCCTGTCGAGGAGCTCTGGCTTACCAAGACGGAGATGCACCTTGTCGACTTTAACAACCCTGATGTTGAGGACCTGTGGTATGCAGACCTTGAGGGCACACTCCAGATTGACGAGGACGCAACCTACGAGTTTGGCCTCATCGTGTCGGGAACCGCCAAGCTCTACGTCAACGGCGACCTGGTCGTCGACAACGCCACAAAGCAGCACCCCGGCGAAGCCTTCTTCGGCACCGCGACCCGCGAGGAGCTCGGCCGCGTGGACCTCAAGAAGGGCGAGGAGTACCACATTAAGGTCGAGTTCGCCTCGGTGCCTAGCTTTACCCTCAAGTTTGACAACCCCGTCGTCGGCCACGGCTCCCTGCGTGTGGGAACCTGCAAGGTCATTGACGCCCAGGGGGAGATTGACCACGCTGTCGCCCTGGCCAAGGAGCACGACCAGGTTATCATCTGCGGAGGCCTCAACGCAGACTGGGAGACTGAGGGCTCCGACCGCGCGAGCATGAAGCTCCCCGGCGTGCTGGACGACCTCATCACCGCTGTCGCGGCAGCCAACGCCAACACTGCTATCGTCCTGCAGACGGGTACGCCCGAGGAGATGCCCTGGCTCGACGCCGTGCCCGCCGTGATCCAGGCCTGGTACGGCGGCAACGAGACGGGTAACTCGATCGCCGACATTCTCTTTGGCGACGCCAACCCGTCTGGAAAGCTGTCCCTCAGCTTCCCCAAGCGTCTGACCGATGTCCCAGCCTTCCTCAACTTCCGCACCGAGGCCGGCCGCACACTCTACGGCGAGGACGTGTACCTGGGATACCGGTACTACGAGTTTGCCGACCGCGAGGTCAACTTTTCGTTCGGCCACGGCCTCTCGTACACCACCTTTGCCTTTTCCGACCTCGCCGTCTCCTCGTCCGAAGGCAAGCTCACTGCGAGCTTCAAGGTGCGCAACACGGGCTCCGTCCGCGGCGCAGAGGTCGCGCAGCTGTACGTGAAGCCGCTGCAGACGGCCAAGGTGAACAGGCCGGTCAAGGAGCTCAAGGGCTTCGCCAAGGTGGAGCTGGAAGCCGGCGCCGAGGAGGCGGTGACCATCTCGGAGCTCGAAAAGTATGCGGCTGCGTACTTTGACGAGGAGAGGGACCAGTGGTGCGTCGAGGCTGGCGAGTATGAGGTCATCATCAGCGACAGCAGCGTCGTTGGGGACAAGGCGCTCAAGGGGTCGTTCAAGGTCGGCGAGACGTACTGGTGGTCTGGTATATAATGATAGAGGCTTGATGCACTTTAATGAAGAGTTCTTGGATATTAATGATTGATGTATCATTTGATTGTTGGTCAGCCAGACGCCCCGAAACTATATACATGAAGGCTACCGACGGAACCTTTTGTTTCTTGACAACAGCCTCAACCGGCCTTGTTTGAGCAGTGTCTCACGGCAGTGATGTGATGACTGGCCGAGTACTTCCTGGCGGTACCGACGTGTCAGGTTGCAGCCGTTCGGTCACCAACTTTCCGCCCGCCTTCACCCAGTGCTTTGAGCCTGAAAACGAAGTGGAGCGAAGCCAGGGCGGTATGAGCTCTGAGCCACCCGTTTTCGCTAGGACTTGGCTGAGTCCCATATCGAATTTTCCGATGCTGTAGTTGGTTCTGGGAAGCCCGAGCCGCTGCCATGTATGGGGGCGAATGCTGATGCTATGGATGCATGGATCTGGGTGGTGATGCATCGAGTGGTTCCATCCAGCCTCATGAAATAAATCGCCATTCGTGTGTCAGACTCGAAATGGTGGATAGATGTTGCCCACGAATTCCTGACCCCGGAATCCTCAATGGATAACCTGTGTAAACTAAAGGGTTGGTGTTATCGTCCTGTTGATGGGGCTGTTTCGATATATTGGGTCAGACAATCCATCAGACGAAGCAATGCGACGTGCTTGAAGCCAGAATCTTTCCTTCAAAAGTGTCCATATCTGGAACTCACTTATGAAGGAAACACCTTGTCATCGGCAAGAAACTGATCAACACGCCTCTTGCGCCCCTGAGCCCCGACCCCACTCAGGTTAACCTCCTTGGCCGAGCCATTCGAAGCGTCATCTGGCAACGCATGAACACGGCCGCCAACTCTGGCCAGCAGGAAGCGCATCCTCTCGAGCTCCTTCTCGACGGGGCCGTTCCGCGTGAGCAGGTTCTCCTGGATCCCTGCGCCGCTGTCGCTCGTCTGCAGAGGCTCTACGACTGACTTGAGGCGGTTGAGTCGTGCTACCTGCTCCCTCAGCTGCTTGCGCTGCTCGTTGAGCTCGGTAAGTTGCTTGACGGCGTCGGTGTAGCGCTTGGCTTCTGCTGGGTAGTCGTCGATATCCTTGTCTGAGGGCCAAGTTGGTGGGAGACCCTCGATGGCTTCAATGCCAGCTTCTCGCATGTTAGCCTCTAGTATTTTAATAGACATGGTGGTACTCACTCAGGTCAAGCTCTCTGCCAATGCCACCCTCAAGATCAGCCGCCCCTCCAACCCTGCGCGCGGCATCTTTACTGTAAATGTCATCAATCTGCTCAGCAATGTTGCGAGTAGCCTGCGGGGCGTAGACGCGACGGCAATGCTGCTGGATCGTGTGGTTGAGGTTGAGCAGGGCCTCTTGGAGGACGCGCTCCGGGATGGCTTCACTGGACGCGTCGTTGGCGGCCTGCCATGTGCGGGACGGGGCGAGAGGCTGCGCGAGGAGGGTTGTCTGGTTGACGAGGAAGGATTGCTTCAGCGACGGGATCGTCGGGGCAGATGCACGGCCAGACATGGTGAGTTTCTCCAAAGATGGTCACGTCTCTTGGTGATTGCCTCGTGATGCCTGTTCCTGGTGTTGTGTTGATGTTGTTTGCGGATGTCACATGACCACGCTGAGCGGGATTCTTTCAGGCCAGTGCCCCTGTGAAGCTCGCTGCAGCTCCACTGTGCAAGGATCCTCCATGATGCAAATCCCAGAGTCAACGACAACCAACTGAACAGCTCAACTTCCATATGGATCCTGGAGTTTTCTAGCTCTAACCCGCTTGTCCCTGACAAGAGACCTGTTTGCACCGCCAAGGATCCTTTCATGCAGAGGATGCAGTAGCGGCATCGGAGCAAACACCATGGGCCGCCAGCATACCTCATCGGGCTTGGCCCTGGGGTCTGAATTCCGCGATTGCAAACTCGTCTTCTGCAAGTGGTCAATGTTTGAAGGCGCTTGCGAATAACCGAAACCCCATGGCCAATGTCTTGTATATGAATAGACTGGCTTTATAGATCAGGCACGCACGTTGGCGAGACATTCAGCTCAGACCATCGAGATCCTGTCCGACGATGCCCCGATTCCGGAGAATATTGACTGACACTGGCTTGATGGCCAATATCTGCCCAAGTCGCACACGGCGGAAGGCTCAGCTCCAAGTCGTACATTCCGACTGGCCTCATGCCGTGCGACCCCTTGGGAGCCTTGTGGGCTTGACCACAACAACCTGGCGTTCAGCCGTTGCCCAAACTAGTGCCTCTCAACTCGTTGACCCTTGCAAGAGAGGATCATATCTAGTGGATTCATCAAGCGAGGGACACCGGAAATTGCATTGGTTGTTTCTGTCACCTACCTACCGGCTCTGATAGGGCGGCGAGAAGCGACTGGGGCGGAATAGGACCGCGCTTTCTGCCCTGCGCAGAGGGCGTTCGTGAGAACCGAGGGGCACGCGCTATGCGAGTGCGAAGCGAAGTTGCATCTTGGCTGAGGTCTTGTCACCACCATCAAGAGGAGTCGAGGGTGGTGGGGCAATAAGTCCTCAATTGAACCCGGGGCTACTGTCCAAGGGCTTGCTTGGCCAGGTTTGTCAGTTGAAAGGGGGCTTTTTGCTTGCTATTGGGCTTGCTGCATCATGTCCATCCATTATGCTTTGTGCTGGATGCGAATGCGAACTTGGACGTCATTGACCCGACTTACAATCAACACCAGCAAAAAGGAAGGATTCCCAACTGCGATCCTGACATGCATCGTGTTCGAGTTAGGCAGTTGGTTCGAACCTGTCAGTGAAACGGGGCTATTCTCTTACATGGGACTCGAGTTGAGATCAAGGATCTGTTGTCAGTTGCAGCCACTGCCCAACACCCGACGGCAGCAAACACAGGACGGGCGAGCAACATTCGGGATGCTATAAAGCCATCGGCTTTGTCCTCGGGGTTTTTGACCGTGAACCACAGTCTCTTTGTGGAATCCTACAAAAGCACACCCTGGCTTCTCAGTCTGATATCTCTTCCGCTGCTACACAGCATCT